>JBAMBL010002838.1:0-510267 GCA_037043405.1 Drosophila subquinaria
TACAGTGAATCAATAAAGTTTGTATGCAGTCTGCAAACCAAACTTTACGCAATGAAAAAACATAAGAGCGATGCATTTAGAACAAATGAGTTAATATATTTAAGAAATATAAATTATTAACTTCATTTAAGGCACATCAAATATTTAAAAAAGCATTAACTTTACTAATTATCTGAATTTTAACAAAAATACCCTAAAAAATACATCAAAAAAGTTTGTATGCAAAACCAATTCAATCCATTTTACAACAGTTTATTCATAACAGAGCAACATTATTATAGTTCCTAATATTTGGTGGGGTGTCCCCTTTGCTTTATAACTGCTTGGAGTCTGGATCCCATTGATCATACAAGGCTCATGGCTACACTAGGGGGGACATTCTCCCAATCCTCCAAGAGCGCCCTTCCCAAGTCATCCTCATCACCAATCATTCGCTTCCTGACAAGACGGTCAAGGTGATCCCACATATACTCGATTGGGTCCAAGTCAGGTGGCTGAGGCGGTGTTTCGAGCTGTTTTTTCACCTTATAAAGAAGCCACTCCTTTAAAATACACCCAGAATGCTTGGGGTCGTTATTTTGTTCGAGGGCGTAAGAGTCTCCAAGGGCAAGTTTCTCTGCACTTTGGGGTAAACTGTTCTTCAAAATGTCCAAATATCCAAACCTATCCATTATCCCATCGATAAGTACCAGCTTGCCGACTCCACATGCTGTCAACCAACCCCAGACAATGCCGTTAACCGTACCAAATGACTTTCATTTGCGAAGGAGTATGAATCAGCGGACCAACGATTCTGGAACACCGTCATATTTTCAGATGACAGTAAGTTTAACATCCGCTGATCATATGGACGCCCAAAAGTATGGCGAAAAGTAATTTCCGAGCTGGAGCCATAGAATATGATGGGCACAGTGGCGGGTCTGTACTTGTCTGGGGTTGGTTGACAGCATGTGGAGTCGGCAAGCTGGTACTTATCGATGGGATAATGGATAGGTTTGGATATTTGGACATTTTGAAGAACAGTTTACCCCAAAGTGCTGAGAAACTTGGCCTTGGAGACTCTTACGCCCTCGAACAAAATAACGACCCCAAGCATTCTGGGTGTATTTTAAAGGAGTGGCTTCTTTATAAGGTGAAAAA
Source organism: Drosophila subquinaria (assembly GCA_037043405.1). Classification (NCBI taxonomy): domain Eukaryota; kingdom Metazoa; phylum Arthropoda; class Insecta; order Diptera; family Drosophilidae; genus Drosophila; species Drosophila subquinaria. The sequence goes on from JBAMBL010002838.1 coordinate 1,141, forward strand.
ACAGCTCGAAACACCGCCTCAGCCACCTGACTTGGACCCAATCGAGTATATGTGGGATCACCTTGACCGTCTTGTCAGGAAGCGAATGATTGGTGATGAGGATGACTTGGGAAGGGCGCTCTTGGAGGATTGGGAGAATGTCCCCCCTAGTGTAGCCATGAGCCTTGTATGATCAATGGGATCCAGACTCCAAGCAGTTATAAAGCAAAGGGGACACCCCACCAAATATTAGGAACTATAATAATGTTGCTCTGTTATGAATAAACTGTTGTAAAATGGATTGAATTGGTTTTGCATACAAACTTTTTTGATGTATTTTTTAGGGTATTTTTGTTAAAATTCAGATAATTAGAAAAGTTAATGTTTTTTTAAATATTTTATGTGCCTGAAATGAAGTTAATAATTTATATTTCTTAAATATATGAACTTATTTGTTCTAAATGCATTGCTGATATGTTTTTTCATTGCCTAAAGTTTGGTTTGCCAACTGCATACAAACTTTATTGATTCACTGTACAATGTGAATATGTGAATATGAATGTGCGCAGCAAAAGATCTTTTCTTGAAAAATGTTTGCTACCCTGAGAAGGCTACACACACTTACGCAAGCGCACACACACAAACGAACGAACAGCAGCAGTAGCAGCGACGGCGGCACACAAAATGAAACAAAAACAGCCATAATGAAATGCGGCGAATTCGTCAGCTGTCCCAGCTGCTGTGCAGCTGTTGAGCTGCCGCGAGCTGCCAGACATTTGCATTGCAACTATTAAACTTTGAAAATTATGATTTCAACTTTATACACATTTCAAAGTGTTTCTATTTGCATTTAATAATATTTAAAATTACACTTATGCACTTGCTTTGCTCATTTGCAGTTGTTTTTTGAGAAATAAACAAAAAATCTAAACTATCTGGCAACTCTACGTTCGATTTGGATTGCTTGTTTTTTTACCTCGTTTTACTTGTTACTCGAATTTCAGAGAATGAACAACAGCGCGTCTATCTCCTAAAACGTCGCAGTTATAAAAGTAGTTTTCTTTTATATTCTATATACATTTTATTATTGTGCAAAGTATGTGTGTTAAGCAATGTGTTTGTGTTATTAGACGTCTAAGTTAAAATGTTAAATGTCTTGTTCGGCGTCGCTGCCGCTGCGAACGTCGTGTTACAATTGTGACCCAAGCGCGTGTGTTGCAATTGTTGTTGTTGCTTCAGGATACGGTGTGTATTGATTAAGTGTATGTCAATAAAAAAAAAAGAATAGTTGCAAAGCAAAAGCAAACATAAAAACAACATTCAGCTGCAGAAAAAATGTGATATCATATGTGTGTTTGTGTTTTGTATAAGCTGCCTTTAGTCTGTTTACCCCGGGGTGAAGCTTTGTCGTAGCTTCAAACGCAAATCTGACCAATAATCATTAATGAAATTATTGAAGAGCTTTGACAAACCCCAGGTAGTTTGAACACACACACGCATACATACATACCCACATGCATGTGCACTATTCGTATAGGCGGGACATATGCGTATGTTTGAATGCAATATGTTTTTAGAGATGCACGCGTTCATTTTAGAGCTGTTTATCGTAGTTCATTTTGCAAATTAGTTCACTCAATCGGTTATACAACGGTTAACAATTAAATTAAAAGAGAAGTCAAATTAATATTAAAGCAGTTCGTTTTGCATGATACAACTTATGTACTTAAATACATAATTTTGTGTGTATATCCTATACATATGTACATAAGTAATTAACATGCAGTGCAACTGTTTAAATTAGATGAAGCGGGTAAGGCAACAATCGAGCGTACTCGACAGCGGACCGTTCCGAACTGAATTAGTGTGGGGTTGCTCATAAGTGAGTGAGCAAAAATGAGTTGCTCACTGAAGTGAACAAGTGAACATGTTCCCTCCGAATGGTTCTTTATTGCTCATTTTTGCGCACTTTGCTGTACTTCTCTTCTGTAACTTTCCTGCTTCTACATAAATCTTGCCCTGACATGAAAGTGACATTAAGTAGCATCCGGCGTGCTCAAATAAACTTATTTTGCATATATAAAAAAATGAAAAATTCTCTTCCGCGCTCTTCATCGCTAATCAGAGAGCAATCTGCGCAGGCATCAGATTTAAATTGAAATGTAACGTTTGATATTTTTGTTTAGTTGCGACAAGTGGTAAACAAAAGAGCAGCTGCTTTCATAGCAGCTTTAAAGTTTTAAACAGTTTTTACCTTAAAAGTATAAACACAAACTACAAGATGTCTTTTTGATGAGAACTTTGAAAAAGACATATGTAAGCCTTCTTGTGGCTATAGTATCTCTGACCAATTAAAATAAATTTACTCACTTAGGCATTGCAAACTCTGCCCAAATTACTATAAACTCATTGCCAGAGCGGCGAAAATGGCGTGTTGAAAGTGCGGCAGCCGATGTTTTGCAAAACATCGATGCATCGCCATGCAACATCGATAAATCGGCATCAACAAAAACATCGGAAAACATCGAAAAATATCGCTGAAAAAAGATCCTCTGCGATTCATCCATCCATTTGCTAAAGAATAAAAATGCCTATACTCCCACTTTAAAGCAAGATACCGTTTTTAAAAACAATATGTAAAAAACAAAAATTTAATACTTAATGATCCTTGTGCCTATTCTTTCTGCCAGTATGTTTAGGAAATTTTTGTTTTTTTTTTATGTTTTTTCTTCTTATATTACAATATCGACCAAGTTTTTTGTTAAATTTAAATAGAAATAGCGATTATGAATTAAGTCTAAGAGTTTATATGCATTGGATCTTGCAAGGATGAGATTAATATTGAAAAGAAACGAAACAAAACTTTATGTCCCTATTAATTCTGCCGCCACTGTATATTCCTATCACTGCGGACGGCAGTCCGCGCTAGTGACGAAAGCAGCACGAAGGGTGCGAAGGCGACTAGCATATATACACAGGAAGAATGGAATATTTACTATGACTGTCCGATCAGGTCGAATTATATACCGATGGAAAAGTATCAATTTAACTAACAAATGTGCATACTAAGACTTTAGGAAACTCACCTAGTTCGTGAGAAAAACAGGTGTAAGTGGGAGGGGCAAAATTTAAATGATTGGAGCAAATGGGGCCGTTGGAGCCTTTTTGATTTTTTTTTGTTAATTTATTACTATTCTAATCAAAAATACGCGTCAAATGACACCTTGATCATCAAAATCCAATCACTGGCTCAGAAGATAATTAATTTTGAAATTTTTGGTGCCCTTCTCAAAACGAGATGAATAGTCAGTCTGTTTGTTTGTTAGGATGAAATCGTTAATTTATATTAATAGTTTGAATGAGGACTTGTTCCCGATCAAAGATCTAGAAACGTTTGTTCTACGACTTTTTCGAAAAATCGCTAGTTTAGCGGGAAATCGCTAAAACCCACTAAAATTAAAAGGTGCCAAAATTTTGGTTAAAATAATTTATATGTAAAACTTAATATTATTTGTCACAAAATTGGATATCAGAAATTTTGGGGCATGAAAATGTTTTCGTCACTAGACTTTTACCTCGTAAAGAGGTTTTTTTTATGGTAGAGTCTTAAACTCACATTTCAAGGGAATTGCTTAGATTAAAAACTTTATTTTTTGAGATATTTTAACTAGGATTGGCTTTTTCTCGCCACAATTGAACTTTTCCAGCCAAATCTAGATTTTTTTTGCGCCAAATTATGAATTTTCCCACCAATCTGGGTTTTCCCAAAATTAAATTGCAGGAAAAATGTAAAGTAATATAAAATACTTTTAAAATTCGGATCATTATACAAATTCTATAAGGCTCGTTTTTTCAGTGTCCAAATAAGGTGTTTGATAACTATTGAAAATATATTTTGACGTAAAATGTATAGAAATTACTGTCAAATTTTAAATAAAATCTTACATACAGTTTATATGTACTTTGAAAAAACTGCCCTAAATGTTACCGTGCAGTAACAAAAGCAAAAAAAAAAATTGAACTTTTACTATTTTTGATTCAAGGAAACGTAATTAAGAAGATCGCATAAAATGAGTGACTCGGAGGATGAGATTCTGGATGTGGTGGTGGAAGAAGGAGGAGATGCGGAACCAAAATATGATATGGCCAAACTAAAAAGTTTGCGCGACTCTGCGCGCTTCATCCGAAATGTAGAGAAGACCTACAAACAACACATGGCTCACGAGAAGTGGAAGAAGCTGAATATGCTAGCAAAGATTCTAGAGAGCAAGTAAGTTGTTGCTACTATTACTATAATTATTATTGTTATGATTGCTAAGCTCTCTAACCTTTTTCTATGTAATTTAGAATGACACCTGCGCAGTTTTTTACACAATTTCCGGATAACAAAATAAGAAAAATTGAGGCAGTCATTGCCAAGCTGAAGGCAAAATTTAAAACGGTGAGCAATTCGTAAAGAATATCAACAATTAACAAAATTTGGAATCAAAAACTGAAGGGAAAAAAAACAAGAAAGCATGATATTTGGAAAAAAAAAATTAGAAATGCGAAGTTAGAAATAGGGCTGTTGAAATAATATTGATATATCCATACAGTGAACCACTAATGTCTTCATACAGCATAAATTTGTCAAATTTGCGTATAAAAAAGATGTTTTGATTTTTGCTAGTATTTTTTATAATATTTTGAAAACTGCAAAAAAGCCACTTTTTGTGTGAAAAGTAGGAAAAAGGGGTTAAAATCGTCATTTTTAGGATTTTCAAAAAATTATAAAATAAAAATACTAGAAAAAATATTTTTGAAAAACTTTTTTTGCAGTCAGTCATAGAATTTTTTGAAGAATTTTTCTGCATCAAAATATTTTTTGGAAAAATCGAGGAAAAAAGTTGAAAAATTGACTTATTTTTTAAATTCAAAATATTCGATGGGTACTTAATGGGTTAATGAAATTTTTGCATCATTAGAACGGGGATTTAATTGAATAAAAGATTAATATAAGAAACCCGCATCAAAACATCTTTATTATTCGCAAATTTTACAAATTTATGCTGTATGAAGACATTAGTGGTTCACTGTATATCGATCGATCTTTTTTGGCAATGAAATATATGTTTAAGTGATATTTCCTAAAACGATAATATCATCGTTATAATTGTGCGATATAATTTTAGCTTTTGCCACCACTTTTTTTCTTTCCGAAACGTGGAGGCAAAAATTTTTTCGAAATAAATAAACGCCATCATATCCAATGGAAATTTTAATAAATAAATTAGTAAACATTAGTGGTACCATGACTAATTTTTTATTTCTTTTTAAATATCAAGAAAATTTATATTTTTTTTCACATCAATATATTATTGTATTGATATTTTTAAAAATATCTAGAGCTCTAATTAGGAAACTAAATTGGAAAAAGGCTAAATTATTTAGAAAAATAAAAAACGTCATTTGTAAAAGTAAAATTTTTGACTTTGTAATTGGCACCTTTTTTTCCAACAACTGTTTAATTGGTATTTTAGTTTCCTTTTAGAAATACTCTTTAAATGAAACCAGCAAATGTAAATATATATTTTTCTCGGCTTATTTTTTAAGAGTTATCTACAATTCTTTTCGGCTTCTTTCAAATACAATCTAAGTAGAGACATAAAGTCGCTGTCAAATCTTTCGTTTTTACATTGTTTTCTGATCTGGCGTTTCTCCGGAGTGTATTTCAATTAATATGAGAGCTTTCTATATCATATAACCTAATATTTCTTGCTGATTGCACCCAGCTAAAAGTAACTTGCAAACATATTCGAGAAAAAGTTCAACCAAAGTTGAACTTGCTAAATTTATGATTTCTGTTGGTTTCCTAATTGTATTTTTTATGATTTTGTCTTGTTTTTCTTCTTTTTTTTTATAACTCTTTAAAAATGAAGTTTGATCTTTGCTAATATATTTAATATTATATTTTTAGCTATGGAATCCCGCGGATGTGATTGTGATAAACGATGGTGAACCAAGTACCTCAGCAGCAGCAGCCAGCAGCCGCCAATAGACAACAGACTGAGGAGCGAGCCTCGACATCAACTGCCACTGCCAAATCGAAAGCAATTCCAAGCGCATCCAATATGACAAACGCTGTCAATGGAACAGCGAAGAAAGCGTTGGATAAAGCTAAGCAAACAGATGCAAAGAACGCGCACGCTTCACCAAAGACATTGCCAGCTGGAAAACAGTCTGGTGTAGTACGCAAATCAAATCCAGCTGCAGCACCAAAACCACCAGCAGGAGCAGCAGCAACCAAAGCAGCTAAAGAATTTGTTCAGAAAACTAAGGCAACAACCACACCAAAGGCAACAAACACACCGAAGGCAACCGTTGCCGTGAATTCAAAAGCGGCAACATCAATAAATGTTGCCACAAAGAAATCCACCAAAGTGGTTGTTGAATCACCTAAAGCTGACTTTGAGCGTAGAGGCAAGCCAAATACCTTAAGCTTGGACTTGACATCGTCACCATCATCGTTGGAATTTGAGCGTAGAGACGCCGCATCATCATCAATTGGCAGCAGGCGACAGGATAATGTTCGCGTACCAATTAATTCAAAATCTCCAGTGCGAACGCAGTCATCACCAGCTGGTGTCAGTAGTCCAAGTGCAGTGAAAAATCCAGTTGTGTTTACACGACGTTCACGATTTGCACCACTACAACCAACACCACCATCACCAGCTGCGGCGCCAGCAACACCACCAACACCATCACCAACCGTGTCTGTGGACTTTGAACGTCGCTGCAATCCATCACCACCAGCAACGGATTGTTTGACCGATGAGATAAGATTGAAGTCACCATCGTTTCAAGAGGCACGCAAGAAATTAGCGGCATTGAGTGGCACCAACGACAACAACAACACTGCCAGCAAAGTAACTGCATCAGCTACTTTTCATACCTCGCCCTTGGCATCCAATTGTAATGATCCGCGTGGTCGCAACATGAGCTATCTCAATAGCACTTTATCACCGCCAAAGCCAGGACAAACAATTGTGGGGCTGCAGCCACAAGCACCACCATCACCAGTGCCACCACCGCCAAATATAAATGGCTATGGCAATGGCAACAACACCACATGGTCACCTAACAACATTCCAGTTAAGGAATTTCAGCGTGCCCAAAGCATTCCAGCCGCCACTTCGCCCAATAATAACAACAGCAATCACAATTTGAACTTGAACAAGTCACGCCATCATAATCTGGCTTCTGGTAGTCCCAATAGGGAAACGCCGCCCTTTGAACGTGGTTGTTTTCCTCCCAACTCCAACTCGAAAAATGTTAATGGCAAGGAACCGCCGAGGCGTTTTAATAATATGTCCAGTAGTGGCTCAGAGTTGAGAGATCCACGTTGTGGTGGTGGCAACAACTGGGGCCCAGGATCACAACAACAGCAACAGGCAACTTATTCGGGACAAGGACGAGGACGTGGAGCGCCTTATAATAATAACAACAACGGCTACAACGAGGACACCTGGCAGACATCCAACAATAACTTTAGCTACAACAATAAAAATGGTAGCAACAACAACCAAATGAGCTGGAATGCCAACAATAACAATAATCATTTCAATAAAAATGTAAATGTAAACAAAAGTAATGCCAATTTTGGCTTTAGACCCGTTTACAATCGCGAGCGAGGACCAGTTGGAAATGCAACTGCAACTGGCAACAGTAACAACAATTGTAATCCACATGCTAGTGGCAATAATAGTAGTAATAACAATAATAATAGTCCTGTCTCAAATGAGCCTCGCACATATCGTGAATATCTTTTGGCCAAAGAAAAACGTCAAAAGGAGGCGGCTGAGAAGCAGCGTAAATTGGATGAAGCTGAAAAGCAACGCAAATTGGAGGCAGCCGAGAAAAAGAGTCAATTGGACGTTGATGCTGCCACAAATGAGGCTGTGGCAAGCATTGAAAAAGTCCAAACCGATAATGTACAGTTGGATACTTCATATAGAAATTTGCAGTTGCCGGGCAGTAATAAAAAGATTGATTTTAAAATACCCAAAAAGGCGAGTCTGGATGCGCGAGGAGACAGTGACGGTGACAACAAGAGAGAAGTCTGATAAAACGAATAAGTCTGATGATGTCGTGGTTGTTGTGGAAACATGGGATAAAGAGCAAAGCTCTGATAATAATAACAAGGAAGCGGGGGAAATGAAACGCGATGCGAACAAATCGTCGCATAAGTCGGGGGGTAAAGTGATTAAAGCGAGTAAAGTGCATAAATCGGATAAAGCGGAAAAAGTGTCCAAGACAGATAAGGCAGATAAAGTGAGTAAGTCAGATAAAGCGGATAAAGTCGATGGGTCGGTGGATAAAGTAAAAAGTTTGGAAAAACGAGATGATTTGCCAAAGCCAAAGAACAAATCAGAGAAAATCCATGACAAAGAAAAGACAAATGAAACAGATGTGGATAAGGATAAGCGGGCAAACAAACAAAAGGATAAGAGTATTGCGGATAAGCCCAAAGAATTGGAACGCAAAGATAACGTGGAAAATGAGCCACCAACTTTGGTGGATAATACCGCAAATGCATCAAAAACAGCCGATAGATTATCTGAAGTGGAAACGGAAGATTCCGAACAATCGTCGCCAAGACGCAGTCGAAGCTCATCCAAGGCAGAGTTAAAGGACAAGCCAGTGGAGAAGGAAAAGACAGTGGAGATGGAGGAAGAGCAAAAGGCGGAGCAGAAGCAGGAAGATGAGAAGAAAGAACAGGTGGAGAAATTTGAGCAAAATTTGAATATCGAGGTAAAGAATTTGCTCGAGGAGAAGCCAAAGGAGGAAAAACTGCCCAAACTGCCAAAACTGAAAGTGGTGCTGGGACCCAATGCACATGCCATGGTCGTTATACCCTCAGATGCCCTAAGCTCCACAGATAATGACGCAAAAGAGCCCGAATCTGAGGTAGAGTCACCACCAAGGCCGCCAACGGAATTAAGGCGAATAATGCAACGTCGCAAATCCATGATGCCGGTCAGCAGTAAACCGCTAGTTGATAAGCTCGAGCTCTTTGGTGGCAGCAGTCTCGATTACGAGGATCTTGTGGAGCACAAGCGAGAGAAGGAAAGAGAGGAAACACAGCAGGCCAGTGTAACGGAGCCAGAGACGACGCAGGAAAAGCGTATCAACAAGAATCTGGCTGGAATGTTTGAGAAGTCAAATGATAATTGTAGCATATCCACGCACAATATTCTGGCTGGAAAGCGTCGCTCTCGCTTAAACGGTCTAACGCTCAATGAAACGGAGCTGTATAGAAATGTCTTTCAGCTAAACGCGTACAAAGCAACATCAGCAGCCACATCGACAAAATCAAGTGCAGCAGCTGCGGGTAAACGCAAAAGAGGTAGACCTGCCGCCACTAAGTGTGCGGATGCAGCGTTGCTGGAGAAGCAACCGCCGGCAAAGCGTCAGCGTATTGAGAGTGACAAAAGTGCCAACACAAAAGATGTGGCTCCCCCAACAACTGGTTTATCGGCTACGCCTGCAACTGTTTTATCCGCTGAACCTTCAACATCTACTCCAGATGCTGGTTCTACAACCACTGCTCCTCTAGCGCCGCCTCCACCAAAGCGCAAGGCGAAACGCAATGAGCTGGACAAGCTAAATGATGACATTGCCCAAATGTATTATGCGAATGATGTGATGCGTGCCACAGGACGTAGGACATGCACCACACAGCAACATTCCCTTGCCGAGCAAGACTCGAGTCGCAGTAGCAGCCTGAGTAGAGGAAACCGAAGTCGCAGCAGCAGCATTGGCAATATGAGCAATCAGAACACTGCCGAATTGGCGCCCTACATCCGAAATGTTGCACGTCGTGGACATGCCTTTGCCGTTGGACGTGGCTTAAATCGAGCTAGCCACAAGGCAAGACAGCAACAAACAATTCAAACAAAACGTTGTCAAGTGCGTGTAGCACGTTGTGCAGCGCTCCAACGAATGCTTAGTGTGGAATTAGAAACGGACAACGAGACAATGATCTCGTCTATGTGTCTGGTGAAAAATGTTAATCCCGAATGGCATTCGATGTCATCGGCGTTGACAAACTGCGTGATTTGTGCAGCATCAATTAAAAATCCGTTTAATCATTATGTTCAGCATCATGGAGAACACTATGGCGCTAGATTGCCGACGGGTGCACTACAGGATTTACGTGCTGGCATTAACAATCGTCCAATCTATCGCACCGAAGCTAGCGTCTACAATTTCAAGTGTCCCTTCTGCCAGAAACAACTGGAGCTCAAAAATTCCAGTTGGGTGGAACACTTTGCCCGTCATACGGGCGAGTTTAACATGCAGTGCTCCGTTTGTAAGATTCCACGTTATCGCGTCATTGAAGGGAAAAAGCATGCGGCCAACTGTGGGCCAGGTGGTCAATTGTTGATCACCCAGTCCTATGATCGCCGAATGCCCGTTCGCATCCATGTCTGTCATCTCTGTGACTTTATCCAGTTGAGTCGCTTGAATCTCGAGCGTCATATGATGCTTCATCATGGATTGCAAAAACAGTCGCTCACCAGCCTTGGTCAGGAGTTGCTACTCTATCGCATTGATGGTGTACCTCTGGTCAGATCCAAAACGGCGGCCCAAAAACTGTTGCGACGTCAAAAAGCCATGGATAAGACGCGTGGAGTGGACAAAAAGACGGATAAAAAGAAAGAGTCGACAAAGAAAAACACAAAAGTGAACATCAAATTGACGAATGTGAAAAATCTAACCAAAACGGAGCCACTCGAGAGGCCTGATTCTTCTACTGATAAGCCAGAAGAGCAGGCAGAGGCTAATGAAGTGGAAATGGAGCAGATGGAAATGAAGCAGATGGAAATGGAGCAGATGGAAATGGAGCAAGTGGAACTTTCAAGTGTCGGCGGCAGTATTGGCATGCCACCAACTTTGCCAGAAGAGGAGCAATTGCTTGTTATTAACGAATGTAAGTTTGAGCGACCCGATGAGGAGGAAAGACAGCAGCAGGATACTGTTCCACAGACAGTTGTAGAGCTACAGCTGGAGTCAGAGCCCGAGTCGGAGACAGAGTCCATGCCGAAGTTGGAGGTATTGATGCCCGTTGAAGAGACTGAGCAAGCGAATCTTAGTCTTTCCGAAACAGAAAAAGAAACACAAAATCTGCAGCAAACGCCGACGGAACAGGAAAAAGAAAGGGAAACAGAGAAGGAAATGGAGATGGTAACGGAGACGGAGAAAGATTTGCAGACAGAGCAGGAGGTAGAAATCGAAACCGAGACCGAGTCCATTTCTGAGCCGAGACCAAAGAAGTCCAAATCCATTTTCCGTAACTTCCAAAAGTTCTGCAACAAATTGAAAAGTGGTCCCACTGCCAACTCCTCAGCCTCCAATGGTAGTAGCAAAGGAACTGGCAAACCATCCAACAAATCGCCCGCTCGCAGTGTCAGCGACAGCGAAGCAAACGATTTGGATTCTCTAAATGATGTACCTCTGGCTACTACTCTTCCTCAACCACCATTGGATGCAACGAAACCAACTACTCCTATGATGTTAATGATGAGCGTACAAAATGTAGCTTTTCGTTTGCGCTCGACACCGGCTCTGAAACCCGCCTATTATTGTCGCTATCCCGGCTGTCTGTTTCTCTTCTCCAATGAGCTAGAAGGTTTGGAGAATCATTTCAAAAGTGATCATCCCTTGGCACGTTGGAATGGCAGCTGCATTGAATGCAAATTGTGCTCCAAAGAGGTCCCCGAAGAGCTGAGTATTAAGGAGGAACTGCGGCATATGGTTGAAACGCACATGGATAAATCTCTAGCACCGACACTTCCTCCTCTTTCTCTTCCAATAACTGTCGCTCCAACAGCAGAGCCTGTGCTGCCCAAATTGCGTGTGCGTCGCTTTACAGGCGATCGTCTAGCTGCCGAATCGGAGACTGGCCAACCGGAAACTGCAACTGCCCAACCCGAAGCTCCTCAGACGGTAGCTCCTCAGTTGGTATCTGAGCCTCAGTTACCTCCGCTGCTTGGTGGCATCAATGAGAATACCATGCTGAAAGATTTGTTAACTGCTAGACCACGTCCACCAAGTCAACAGCAACTGGATCTGAATGCCGCCGGTGTGGGAGAATTTTTGTGCGCAAAGTCGGCGCCAACATCAGCGTCGTCGGTAAACGTGCCAGAGACAGAGCGTGCCCCCTCCTCGGGGGTAATCAATCAGACATCGGAGCTGGGTCTGGCCATCAATCAGGTGTTTACCCTGGCAGATGGATTAATTCCACCACCACGCATTGCGCCCGTCACTGAAACGGTGACATTGCCCGCCGTACGGAACGATGACTTTGTGCTAACTCAAAGTCTTACGCAAAATGTTGATGGTCAGACTCCTGCTGAGATCCATATATCAATTGAACCGCGTCCGGAGAGTCCAACTCCAACTCCAGTTGCTCCTCCTTTAGTTTCTGCACGACTGGATCAGCGCACACATTTGATTGCCGATCGATTCCGTTGCATGGCAAGTAATTGTAACTATTGCGCACACACGGTCATGTGTATACGGGAGCATATGAAATTCCATTGCTTTGGCTTTGGCTCAAAGGATTATCTGCGCTGCGCCTACTGCAGTTATGTGGGCGAGGACATTAACGATTATGTGCGTCACGGCGTCATTGATCACGGCCTGGCTAATCGCTTTGAACTCGAGGAACCTCGAAACGCCACCTCGGAACTTAGTGAACGTATCCGAGATGTTCTAAATCAGCGCACCGGCTCATCTGCTGTCAACCCATCTACAGTCTCAACAGTCGCCTCTACCCTCTATCCGACTGCGGGAAAAGAACCAGATTCTAACTTGACATCGCAGAGCAACGGTGATGAACCCATCTCAGTGGTGATAACGGAGCTCCTTAAGCCCACCGGCTTTGATGGTAAGTTGCAATCCTTAAAACAGAGTTACATATAGTATTTAAGTTACGTAGATCGTTCAATTCATAATGCAGACTTACCAGGACGTTTAGTTGGGTTGGGTTGTTTAGACGAAGTTGACAGCACTCAGAAGCCAGTTGGCCCATTGTGATGTCTGGTAGACTGTAGGATTAGTAAAGGTGATGAGGCTAATAGATGTAGGGAAGGAGGCAGCGAGGGTTTAGTGTCTGTTCTCCAACCGGTCCCTAGAAAAGTGCCAGGTCCTACAGCCTTAAAGAAAGGCTTCCCGAGAAACCTAGGCAGTCACAAAGAAGGTGTTGGACACTCTACATCTTGGCTCGCCGCTCTTCTTCCCCCACAGCTGCGATAAAAGTCTTGGTAGGGTCCGCCATACAGCTGTGCCATACGGCTAAAGTAACAGTGTCTCGCCAAGACCCCTATCAATATCCTTATGCTGTTTTTGTTCAAGTGTAGGAGATCAGAAGTTCGCTTCGGGAGAAGCTAAACGTCAAATCAGTCACCCGACTCAAATGCAAACCTTTGGGAAGACTTAAAACGTCAAATTAATACAAATACGTCACGAAGAACTGTGGGAGTTAGTATACAAAGTGAGTTTGGAAGTAGATAGTTAAAAGAAGAGACGGAGTTAGTTTGATATGGGGGAGCGGATGTTTCAAAGATAGTGAAGGCAAAAAAAAGGCGATAAGAGTCAGTCCGATTAGTTAGAGATCACTAAAATGATGAATTGATCTATGATTGTTCAATTTAAAGTCGTAAGAAGATCCTAGAACTTGAAGAAAGTAAAATTTTAAAATTGTATTAACTTTTAGATAAGAAGTTGATCTCTTGCCCTGTTAAATTACTTTATGCCTAATTTAGATCTTTTATTAGCAATAGATCACCCCAATTAAAAACCTTCAATTGTCCAACAATACTCTAGCATTTGCCAAGTAAATAAAATGTAATTATCCAGAGTTTAACGAGTTATTAAAAAGATGATTTTGAATCATGCAGGCATTAAGTAAATCAAGTAACTAACCAGTTATTTCTAAGTAATTATATTCCAGTATTTATCATGGTATAGTAATTCTTAATTAATGAGAAATAAATTTCCAAGTAACTATTCAGAAGTTAATTTCCAAATATTTGGCTTACGTTTTTGAAAACAGACTACAAGCTGTACGCGTGCCCCATCAAGGGTTGCAGCGGCTGCCTGGATGAGGAGAACTTTGGCAACCATTTGCTCTTCCACATAAGCAGCAATGCGGGCGGTAGTCTATTGAGTTGCAAATATTGCCGTCAGACATTCGAGAGGCCAGCGATGTTGAAATCGCATTTGCAGCAAATGCACGGACGCCACAAATACTTTTGTAGCATTTGTCTGGAGACGACAGTCAATCCACGTCTGATGCTCCAGCATATGCACAGTCGACACAAGGACGAATTCCAACGGATGAATTTCCAGCAGCATTTTGTTGAACTGACCGCCTATCATCGCATGCCATCGCAAGCGCCCAAATGTTGGGTTAGCGCCATGGAACAACCCTTTGGCCAGAAGAAAATGGAGGATTTTTTGGGTCGTCTGATTGATGAACTGCGACAGCGGCGGAATGGCACCAAAAATACGTTTAGGACAAGTGAACTGCGTGTATTGTCCCGCATGACGGTGCTCCAAAAGTCCCTGCAATGTGCCGAGTGTCCGTTCAAAACGCAGGAGATCAAAGCACTACAGCAACATCTGATGACACACAAACTGGAATTGGTTAGGCTGGCGTATCCAACGGAGGATCACACGGCCGATGCACAGCATCAACAGCAGCAGTTGGCCGCCCAGGAGCTGGTCAGTTTCATGGAGGGAGACGACATGGTCATCTCAACACAATTGGTGTCATCGAATGAACTGATTGATCCCAAGCGTGAACAGATCTTTGTGCCAGGCAAACAATTGGTGATCGCACCAAAAGTCGGTTATGTGCCCAAGGAATTGCGTTTCGTTTGCGGTGTCAACATTTGTGGCCTCCATCTGGGAACGGAGCAGGCACTGCGTATACATTTAAGCACTAAACACATGTATTCCGAGGGCTTTACATGCGTGCACTGTCAGTTCAGGGATAATTTACCGAGCGTCGATCGAATTCTAGACCATCTGTCGAATCACAAGCGACATGTCTATCAATGCGGTGCCTGCCCAACGATTCTGCCCAAGCGTTTCAGCATCGATCGACACATTTACGAGAAACATGCGCCCCAGGATGTCGACATCGTCATTCACCGGAGAAGTGATCAAAGCATTTACTCCAAAAATACTGAGGCGCGTTGGTTCAAATCGGGTAAGTGATCAATCTAACCTTTTATTAAAGCACTAAATCAATCAGGCCTGTTCCGGTTTTCACTTGTTTTTTTGCGAATTTTAATCCGCAAGATTTGACCGAATTTCCCCTAAAATTCCTTTACATTTCCTACGAATTACTTTTCGAATTTCCCTTCCACATTGTGTTGAGTAATTGTTTGCAGAACAGTGCTGAAAAATGTTCTGAAAAGAATTTTCGCCTGTTAAAATGTGTAATTTATTCATCAAATATTTATTTAATCATAAGTTCGAAACATTGTTCAAAGGTAAAACCTACTTTCGTTATAACTTTTGTATTTTTGAAAGTGCGGGTTGATTTCAGTGTTGAGAAATGTCTTTTTGCAGAGTTGTCAATTGTTGCACAGTGTTTGTTTACAATAAGAATCAGTTCTTTATTGCATTAAATTTTAAACTGTTTTGTCCAAACTTGCATTTAAAAAAAAAGAAATTGAATTCTTCACATAACGAAATACTTAAAAATACTTAAATTGTTGTTTAAAATATGTACCAATATATTTACTAATTTCTTCACATACAAGGGCAGCCCTTATAAAGTTGCCATTCACTTTCACAAATTCTTGCGGAAACTGGAACAGGTCGGCAAATAAATCCGACAAAAATGTTAGGTTAGAGTCTTATCGATTTTGAGTTATGATGAAATAATAATTATTTAAAAATCAAGTAAATTATTTTTTTTTTTATCTGATAACGTAGTAACATTCCTAAAACATTGAAGTATTTAATAAATATTTTATTTTCAGCTCACTAGACTCAATTTCACTAGCTCAATTTCACGTGAATTCAATTCGCAAAATCTTGCCGAAAGTGAAATCCGGAACAGCTAAGGGAAATTAATTTTCGCAAAATCTTCCCGAAAGTGAAAACCGGAACAGGCCTGATAATAATCTTTGTCCTGACTGACTGACTCACTGAGAATCAACGTGTAGGCCAAACGGTTAAAGCAAGAAAGCTGAAATTTTCACACTACATAGCTGAGACAATTGGTAATTGGTAATTGTAATTGGTATGAAACTCACAGAGTAGCTCTTCTTGCCAATTCTCGACTATTCCACTAAATTTAGCTTTTTCCCGTCAAATATTGCTTCACCCGCCGAAATTGAATTTATTTCCCAACTTGAATATTCCGCTAAATTAAAATATTTCCCGTCAAATCTGCTTTTTCCGCCAAATCTGACATTATTTCCCGCCAAATCACAAAAATTTGACTTTTAGCCAAAGTCCAATTGCAGTGAACAAATAATTAAATCAGCGAACAGCCCAAATAAGCTATCAAAAAATTCCACTTATGAAAGAACTACACAAAGAAATAACAGAACCCTGATTATTGGCGATACCTTGAATTTTCTTTAATATGTAACCCTTGTTTTTTATCTTGTATTTGTATTTTCTTGTGATCAGTTGGTCCCGTGCGCACAATGGGCGATGAATTCTTTTGCAATCTTTGCCTGTTGGTGTTAAAGACTGAGACACAAATGATAATGCACATGGAGTTGGCGCATAAGCGCAACTATCAGTATTGCTGTCCGTATTGCCCCGACGGGGCAAGCAAGGAACCCATCAGTTTGGTCCATCACATAAGGCAACAACATCCTGGAAAGCGACTGCAACCGATGCAATGTTATTTGCGGATAAAGAGCAAGAATCGACAGAGTTTGGGTTTCTATTGCAACAGTTGCGATGAGGCGAAAAATAGCTATCAGAATATGACCAGGCATTGTCAGATCAATCATCAGAATCGATATCAGTTCAAGTGCTGCCACTGTGACTTTGGACATGCTGCCGAGAATACAGTTATCGCTCACATGCTCAACGACCATAACGGTTTGCCGGGTCTCGCCATTCGCCAGTTTGAGCGTCTGTCCAACGAGATGCTCGACAGCGATTTCTGGAATCTCGCCAAACCATTCAGCAACAACATCACGCTTCAAAACGCCACCACCAATTCCAGCATAAGTGCCACCACTAGTGCCATCACTAACAACAACAACAACACTTCGAAAGAGCCGCAAGTTTTTGAGCCAATCGACTTGGTATCGTCATCGGATGAGGATCTGGATGTTGAGGATGAAGTCAATGGTGTTGTCGGTCATTCACAGGTATGTTGGCGTTTGAAACTATTTATCGATTTGCAATAATAATCGGTCATCGATAATACTCTTTGATAATTATCGCGTTACAATACATTTTAACTTGGTTACAATGCAATTACCCATATTGAATACTTATCGATATAGATATTTATTGACACTTGTCTATTTTTTCTTCGATACCTATCGCTCACCGAAGTGGCACTTGCTTACTATGCAATAACCACATTAAAAACATATCGATAACACTAATCGATATAGATATTTGAAGGCATTTGTCTTTTTTCACTCATTCCTTATAATCTTATAGATTATAAGTGGCAATCGATAACACTCTTCGATATTTATCGTGCGTCGAAGGGACAATGCAATTTAACTTGTTTACAATACAACTACCCATTTTGAATATTTATCGTCGATAAGTCTAATCGATATACATATGTATAATCTATAGCCATTTGTTTTTTTTTTATTGAATTCTAAGAATCTTAAGGATTAATAGTCCCCACTTTAAATCGATGCTTATCGATCAAACTAATCAATAGCATATCGTCAATTTGAATATGCTGTTTTTTAATCGTTTTTAGTACAAATTTAGTTTGAACCTTAATCTATCGATATCTTAAGATACTTATCGATACACAACATATTGTCAGCTTTTCTGTATAGCTCATTTAAAATTCCACAGCCATCTGGCGCACTCAATTTTATCGATAACACAAATTGATAGCCATCAATGTCATTAATCAATATACAATCCATAATACAACTTTTTCTATAACACAAATCGATTTTATCGATAACACAAATAAATTTTATCGATAACCAACATATATTTTATCTATGGCATTAATTAATAGATAATTATCGATAATATTGATCAATAATTATCGATAACATTAATCGATAATTATCGATACCATTAATCATAGCAAATTTGTTTACGCCACTCATTTAAAGTGAACTCTCAAATTAGCGCCTATGCCATACCATTTGTTATCGCAACTAATCGATAATCGATAACCTCTTTAATTGCAGAAAGTGTACGAATTCGCGTGCTCCCACTGCACCGAGATAAGCAACGACATTGAGGAGCTGAAATCGAAGCACTGGTCCCACAAGCATCCCGAGCAACCCTTCTATTTCTGTGTACAGCCGCAGATGATGTGTCCCCAGTGTCACGCCGTCAAGGGCAATGCCAAGTCCCTGCTGGAGGATCATTTGCCGAATGTGCATGGAATCACGAATCTGGTGGCCTGTGACATACGCAAGTTGCGAGAGTGTGCCTTCTGTGAATACAAATACGATAATTGTGTGGATTTAGCCAATCACATGGTATCGGTGGCACATTTGGCCAATGATTTAAAGCAACTAACGGATGAGGAACTGAATGCACTACTACAACTGGGCAACAAGAAGACCAAAAATGAATACTATCAGTGTGAATTGTGCCGTGTGATAATGCCCACACAAAAGGCCATTGGACAACACGGAACTGTTGAGCATTGCAATGCCCCAGAACGTTTCTGTTTCCGGCTGGTTCAAGATGAGATCATCTATCATTGCTCGTTTTGCATGTACGCATCGACAACGGAAATGGAAACATTGCGTCACATGCTCGATCATTACAAGAAATTCTGTCAGTGTCATTCGTGCAAGGCCGTCTTAAGCGATGGCTTTGAGGAGTACATACAACATTGTTATACACACCATCGCGAGGATGTGAAACGTTTTCATGTGGTGCATCCATATCGAGATTTGAGAAAGTTTCTCATGCAGGTGCTGTATCAATTCCAGAACGGTTTGATTATCAGCAAGAGCAGTTTGCGCAATACACGTTATGACTATGAACGTCTAATGATTCAACTGCATACGGAACTTATGCGCAAATCACAACAGCCACCAATTCCACGTCTTTTAATAAGTCAACTGTTGAATCGAAATCCTGCCATCACTGTTAATTCCACGGTACAGCGTCCGCCGCGCATTACAAGTCGCCGCAAGACTTTGAATCCAAACGATTTGCAGGCAGCTGAGGTGACGACAACAATGAGAAGTTCATTGCCAGCAAATGTGCGTGCAACGAACGTGAATTGGCATACATCATTTACGGGCAGAGCAGCTCCAGTTGTCACTATAAACACACCAGATGCAGTTGCTCCAGTTGCTGCCCCACGTTGCTGCCCCAGTTGCTGCAGCTGCTCCTCTACAGCAGCTGCCAATTTTACAGCGCATTCAGAAGCGACGCAGCACATATGTGGAACCTGGACAACTTGCCTCCGCCTCCTCGATCCTGCTGGATGCCAAGCGTCGACGTGCGCAATAAAGAATCATCATACCATAATAACCCATAAACAGATATAGATATATATAGATATTCCTAATTTAATCGCCTTGGTCTTACAAATAGCATACAATTATTTATGATATTCAAAACTAAATGTGTCATAAAATATAAAAGAATATGTTTTACAAAAAAAATGTGATTGAAAATTCAGAGTTAAATGCGTAGATATATTTTTATAAACATATTTATAAAAATCGTATATATATTTTTGTACTCTTGAGAACTAGATGTAAATAAGTTTAATTTATAAATTATGATAGAAAGCAATCAAAATCGATTTGATGATAAAACTGCAAACAATTTGACATTGCAATAATGTTAAATAATGTGTACGTAGTTTACATTCATAACGAAAAAAAAACAAATCAATTAAATTAAAATATCAAGATATTCCAAAAATTGTCATCGACAATTTTGTGAAAGAATCTATTTAAAAAACGTTGTTGTAATAAATGAAATACAACAAGTTCGACATATTTCATTCACTAATGATTTACTATTGATAGTAAAAAGCAAAAAAGATTCGCTGTAATTATTAAAAAAAAAAATTATTGTTTAAAGCGTCAATTATAATTTTATAAAAATGTATAAATATATTATATTAGATAAACTAATTTTTAAAATTGTGAAAAATCTATCACTGCTATTTGTAAGACCAAGGCAAATTTTTATTTTTTTTATTTATTATTATTCAGGCCTGTTCCGGTTTTCACTTTTCATTTTATAGATAGTGAAATGCATTTTTCGCTTTGAAACTAAGTATAAAAAATCGACATGTATTTCGCCTCGAGTTGAAAATTAATGATAATTATAAACTATATATTTATGTGAATTCAAGTGCAAATGAATTTAA
Organism: Drosophila subquinaria; assembly: GCA_037043405.1. NCBI lineage: Eukaryota > Metazoa > Arthropoda > Insecta > Diptera > Drosophilidae > Drosophila > Drosophila subquinaria. The sequence goes on from JBAMBL010002838.1 coordinate 21,707, forward strand.
GATACAAATTTAAACTTGACATGCATGATTGTACATTAATTGAAATGTGGGCATGTCTTGGCCAGGATTTTGCCTTTTGGCCACTTGGGCGCAGCGCAGCTGATTGTGATATTCGCAGGGCGTGGCAAATGTGATAAGTTGATCGTTGATCTTGACGCAGACGGGACGATAATAGCGTGGACAACTGTACTCGCAGCTAGATTCAGTCTCGCCAATGGCCTCCAGATTGTCGCCCAGATCAGGTTGTTTCGGTTCCTGTTCCTGCTGCTGATCCTCCTCCTCCTCCTCGTTGTCTTCATCGTCATCGTATTGTTCCTCAATGCTGTTGGGTTGAAAGTATATATCTTCGCTGCCCGCCGTCGCATAACTCTCCTCCTCATCTCTGTCAGCTGCCACCGCTGTCATCATCACCATCATCATCATCATCATTAACATCATCATCACTGTCGCTGTCAATTGACGCATTTTCTCCGCTTCTTCAACTCTAACTGTGCTCCTTCTTTTCCACTTGAACCCAATTTATACACTCTTGCGTTTTTTGGCCCACAGTTGTTCAAATACAAAACAACAAATTCACTTGTTACCAATTGTTGTTTTAAAAACGTATTCAAATGTGAATCAAGGTTAAATGTTAGACTTGACTTTGCTTTACTACTGATAACAACACTACCTAATACCCTACCCTGCAACTGGGTATACTCGTTTCGTTAGTCAACATGTCACAGTTTAACAAAACGAAACCTTAATTGCAATCAGGAACTTTTAACAATTACAGTTTTAAAAATATAAATTATTAAATAAAAAATTATTTGTTGATTTTTATAAAAATAAATGGAAAACTCTTTTTCGATCCAAAGAACATTATTATAAAATAATTAAATTTCAATTTTTATTCAAAATTAATAATTTCATTCTAATTTTCAATTTTTACTTTCAAAAATTATCAAAAAAAAAAAAGGGCAACCAATCGATTATAGTTATGTAAGTTTTCCCAAAATAAAACCGCGTTTTTTAAGCTAGCAGAGTTTCAAACCGAAACGAATATCGGTTTCAGTTACGGTTACGGTTATGTTTTCCTTTCGGTCCTTTCGGGTTAGGCAAAATTTTTGTATGTATATCGGTTACGTAACGGTTACCGGTATTTTGTATGTTTCGGTTTCGAAATATCGCTATGATTTCGGTTCACAAAAAAAGAGAATACTAAAAAGAGAATTTAAAGTTATGTAAATTTGAAAAAAATAAATATTCAAAAATTTCATATGCAAATAAGTTAATTTTATTTGAAAAAAACCATGATTATACCTGAATAACATTATTAAATTTTATGCTTGGCCGAACCGAAATTGACCGTTATGCTTGAACCGGTTTCTTAACGGTTATTTTGGTTGGACAAATTTTGTTTTTTTTTTGGTTTCGGTATAATAAAGATTTGTTTCGGTTACGGTTTCAGTTGCGGGTTCCAATTTCAATCGGTTAATACCGGCTAACAGTTTCTTAGTATGGACTAAAGAAGAAGAGCTGAACAATAATTTGCTGACAGTGCTGCCAATGCAATGCGAAAACAATAACTGAAAGTAGTGTGGCAACACTGTTGCGTCAACTGTCGTTTGTTTACATTTTGAAAGACACTTTGTTAATATAAATTCACTTGTTTATCAATAGAAAAAAAAAAAAGTTTAAAAAAACATTGATTAAATATTTTTTTAATAAACTGCCTCAGATTATTGAGCATACATTTCAAAATACAATTGGTTTGATAATAAAATAAAGTATTGTGTTTGTCCGTGCCGTTCCAAAAATCTTTTGTAATTAATAATATATTTATATTTAAACAATATTAGTTGCAATATATTAATTGTATGTGAATTTCCAAATTTGTGCAATTTGCGATATTTTTGCTCGCTTTTTTCGAGCTGAATTCATTTGGAAAAGTTCAAAAAGAAAAGTTGTGTGAATGGAAACTGAGAACAGGCACTGTAGAAAGTATTATGCATATTGCTAAAGTTGTCTCTACCTCGTCGACATAGAGATTAAATCCAGTCCATGTAACCCTGTTCGAAGGCATGACGCACCATTCCGAAGATGCGATAGTTCGCCTCATCGCCGGCAATCTCCACGGACAGCTTGTGGAACGCCTCGCCGTGCATGTCCGTCTCGAAGAGCTTGGAGAGCCGGTCGCAATCCTGTTCGTTGCCCATTAGCCAGGGCATAAAGTGCATGCAGATCATGACGCCATAGAGCCCGTAACGCTTAAAGTGACCCTCGAAGCGTTCAAAACTGTGTACAGAAAGAGAGAACGAAAGATAGAGCGAGATAATTAAGAGATTTTATTTAAACTAATTTCGATAACTTTATATATTTAAACAAAAACAAAGCATAAAATTCGTAAAAATTAATATAAAAATGTAGGAAATAAAGGAATTAGAAAAAAATATTTAAAAAATAGATAAACTCGAAAAAAAAATTAAGAAATATATTCTTTAATTATATGAAACTAATACAATGAATAAAATTTAAGGAAACCAAACTACTATGAAAAAATCCAGAGTTCAAAAGAAATAACCAAAAACTTTAGTGGAATTTCTAAATTTACCGCTATTTCTAAAGTTTTTAGGATTTTATGTGTAGTTCTTTGTAGTTCTTTTTCGTTTTAAAAAAAAATAGCTCTTAAAAATATATCGCCGCCAATTAATATTTATCGATATATCAATATTATAGCAACAACCCCGCTTTTAATTCAAATGAAATGACTAGCGATGATCCTTAAAAATAGCCAAATTTGTAAAAAGTAATATAAAGCAGAAGGATAATAATACTAACCAAAAATACTAAAAATGCTGCTAAAACACAAAAATAAAATCGTTTAATTCGTGTTTAGCTTTAAGCTTAGTACGCAAGCTAACTAAATTTTACGCGGCGTAAAGTGCTCAATATTTAGCTGTCGACCCAGTGTTGCCAATGCAACTCGGAAAAATAACAGAAAGTTGAGTGGTAACTCTATACGTCAGCGGCGAATTATTTTAAATTTGAACATGCAGAACTGATTAGGATAAAAGAGGAGAGAATAGGCAATGAAATATATATATTAATGTTAATAGAGGAGAAATATGCGATGTCACGCAACCACAGCGCGTTTTGGGTGCACCCATCGATTTTGAACTTCTAATAAGGATTCACCATTTGTGTTAATGAAAAATACAAAAATATCTATAAAAACCATTTTAGCGTTCGTTCTTGCTTATAATCTACCAATATTCTCATCGTTATTGACCAAATTCAAATAGTCTTCATAGTTTTCACTTGTGTGCCAGACATTCATCTCCAGTATACCCAGCGAAACTCTAAACAGTTCGATGTCTACTATATCATATAGCTCCCATAGTAACAATCAGTTGAAAATCAATCTTAGTATGGAAAACTGTTTTGCTGTTTGAGATATTTCAACCAAACTGACAGAATATGTATAAAAGATGGTCCCATACATACTGACCAAATTTTATTGGAATCGAACTACTATATCTTATAGATCCCATAGGAACAATCAGTCGAAAATCAAGTCTTAGTATGAAAATCTTTTTTGTTGTTTGAGATAACTAAATTAAACTGACAGAATATGCATATGGGATGGTCCCATACATACTGACCAAATTTGGTTGGAATCGAACTACTATATCATATAGCTCCCATAGTAACAATCAGTTGAAAATCAATCTTAGTATGGAAAACTGTTTTGCTGTTTGAGATATTTCAACCAAACTGACAGAATATGTATTAAAGATGGTCCCATACATACTGACCAAATTTGATTGAAATCGGATTACTATATCATATAGCTGCCATAGGAACGATCAGTCCAAATAAAGTCTTAGTATGAAAATCTTTTTGTTGTTTGAGATATCTTTATAATAAGTACGGGGTCTCCGACAGTCGAGTACCGCTCGACTGTAGCACCGCCGACTAGTTTTAATTAATTTTTGAAAACTTCACGTTTTCCATTTCAAATTTTCGCGCACAACTGCGAAATCAGCTGTTTTGTTATTTACAGACCGCAATCAGCTGCTACTGTTACGCACGCTTCGCACTGTTACTGACTGTTACGACAAAATACTGAATTTTGAACTGAAGAAAGGCCAAATCGAAAAAAAAGCTCCATTGCGCCAACAGGAAGAACAAGAGCCAGTTTTGGCACAAAAACGCGGAACGTGGGAGCCGTAAAAAGAGGAGACAAAAAATTTCTATCGATGTTTGTGCGAGCGAGAAAGAAAGAAAACAAAGAAACAAAAGAGCGAGAGAGCGGACTAACATACATTTAACAGAACATACGGAGGTGATGTCCGTCCACGGCTGCCAACTTGACCGTTAAAAAAAGCCAGATTTGAATAAGCAAATTTTTTAAGAATTTGTTTGACGAACTGTTCGTCGAACAAGAACATTCGAGTCGTCAGTTTTTGAAATCCGTCCGCTTTTGTATGCAATGAAAACCAACACTTCGTGCTTAGCAATCGATACCAATGAAAATGCATATTGATAGTAGCGCTGCCAACGCTTCAGGGCATAAAAAAAGATAGATTTGCATTTAAAATAGCTAGACAATTTTAGTAAAAAGCTATTGAATGTGTCAATATACAATTTATTTCTTAGTGTTGCTTGACAATGTTCATTTGGTTGGCAAAAGGGCAAAAGGCTAAGCACAAATGTTAATAGTTTTCAAAGAGGTTTATTGACTCCCGCATCCACTTACATAATTATTTACTTCGGCCCAAAAAATGACAGTGCTGTCATTCTTTTTCCATTAGATGGATGCTATTATCTGACTAAGAACTTCTCCGATTTGCGATGTTGACAAATTGAGGTGCTCCAAATTATGTACAATGCAAGTCTCTTAGCACGCGAACACGCGAGAAAATAGCGATTTGCTCCGGTTATCAATGTTGATAGGTAATCTAAAATTTAGATTCTATATTTATAATCTCAGTTTAGCTATAATTCCGTCAACCGCTATTGGCTTTTGTAAATCGCCAGAAATGACGAGAAAATAGCTAAATTGACAACCCTGTACAGCTGTTGTTCACTATCCACAGTAGAATTTGTTTGACGAACGTGTTCGCTTCGACGAAATTTCGTGTTGTACGTTTTGTTCGAGAAAAATCGAACTTATTTTATCTTGCCTGTGTTCGATTGAACAATTCGACAATGGATGGCAATGTGGGCGTAAACAACATTTGTCAAAAGTTTTCGTAGCGTAAACAAATGCTACAAATGCTATTTTTGCTGGAGTTTATTTACTGCCTGCAAGATGAACCAGCACGTGGCATGCAAAAAGCGAGGCATATAAGAGCAAAAATATGCGAATTAAGTCTTTTTTTCTCTAATTAAATATGTATAGCCATCAAGGCAATGACTGTATCGTTATCCAATGACATTTTTACTCCCTGAAAATATTCTACAAATGATGTTTGCGAACAATGTTTAAAATAGTAAGTGGGCAAACGTAATTCTTGTTAGACGAATAGTTCGTCAAACAAATTCGACTGTCAATGGCCTGCTTTACAGTCCCTTGTAGTATGTTGTATGCCAAATGAGCATATGCCCACAGTATTGTAGAGTATACAGTATTACAAGTGGTCATATGCCCAACTTAAAAGTAAGAGTAACAACTCATAACATAACAATCATAACTCATAACATTATACAATCATAAATATCCATAAGTGCAGTAATAGGATCCGTCACTTAAGCAGGGTATCCACAGTAGAATTTTTTTTGTCGAACACACGAACACACGCAAGATAGAAACAGTTCTATTCTTCAGAAACAAGACCGACGAACACAAATTTGGCTTCGAACACAGATATCAACATGTGAACTTTTGTCGAACACAACACGTTCGACAAACAAAATTCTACTGTGGATACCCTGCTTCATGCGGACTGGCCGCACCGTGAGATCGCTAGCGTAAGCACTTCTTGAGTATGTACAATCTGTACATATATATGTATGTATATATACATAACTACATAGGCACATACATATGTACTGCAACTCTCTCTCTCTCTGCCGACGCTCTTAGCGGCAGAGCTCCCTTAGAATATTGTATGTAATAAGCCAAATATAAAATTTAATAAAACCGAGAGAACACTCTCGACCAATGCATGAAACTAATAAGACGTCTTTTATTGCTACCGAAATCTTTTTTTTACTTAACACCCAATTGCTTTACGCGCTTTGTCGGAATCAATCTTCTTCCCTCTTAAATAATAAAATACTTGGTAATTTTCTAATTTAAAAAGTTTAAATATATTGGTTTGTTGTTTTTTTTTTATACAAATACACATTGGCTTATACATATTAGCTTATTTTTCATAATTTGTTTCCTAACACATTTAAGACAAAGATCTTGATAGTGATTTTAACTCTTGTGTTTCGCTTAGTTTTACATTTTTTATTTGTTTTTTCTAAGTGTGTGTTTTTTTTAAAGTGGTTGTAAAACATCTACTTTGTGTAGAAACTTTCATCAAAAGCGTAGAAAATTTCTGTTTCTTTTTTTTTCTTTCTTAATAAATTGTGTATTGCGATTGCGTAATTGGGGATGTATTTTTTGTTGTGTTTCTTGTTATTGATGTGAATTGCCTGGTTCATGTCGGGGCTGGGAGAGAGGCAGCCGAAGCAGCTCCAGCAACTTGTTCGAATTTCTTGTCGTGCACAACGGCGTTCTTCATCAGGATGAATCATGAGGCGTTATTCGCCTCGCCGTTACTCTCATGGAAGTTGGTACCATTCACAATGAACGACGTGCCCAGACCATACAAATGACCAGAGTATTTGGCATGATCAATGTTATCCTCGAAGAACATCTGTAAATAGGTCAAAAGTTAGTAGACTATATATAGTATTGAGCAAGAGATTATGTTGTCAAGTTATTATCAAATTGGCAAAGCAGCTGCTGAAAGATTCGTTTTCGGGAGAATAAATGTGTGTTTTTTCTTAGTTTTTGGTGATTAAAGCATGCTGTGTAAGCGATTTCAATGTTTAAATGCAATGATATGTCGAACAACAACAACAACTACAACAAACAATTGTCATTCAGTTAGAGTTTGAGAGAGACAGGTGTTAGTTTTGTTAAATAAATTATAAATTACATACCGTGTACCATTTATTTGTGTGTTTGTCTTTTGATTCAGTAGTAGTATTATTTTGTAAATTTTCTTCGCATAGTTTGTTTTTTTTATTTCTTAAATTTGGGTTAACGGGTTAAACACTTGCTATACTCAACATTCACAATGCAATGGAAACTGCACGGAAGAATATTCCCATATCGCTTAAAATTACAAAAATAAAAATACGCTTCGGTATTAGATCAAATGTGTTAATCCACTAAAAGAAAACAGATCTAATAAAAAAAAACTTAAAACTAAATATGTAACTGACTAGGTAACAAAATAACTATCTATAGAAAGAAACTATTATTATAAAGATTAATTCGGAGAAAGCAATAATACCAACTTATATATGGTAATTATAATGAAGTGCATAACTTAATATAAATATAATTATAGTTTGTATTGTAGATAATACTGTTTTGTATTTAAAGTAATGAAAATCGAATAAAGCAAATTATAAAGCATTCATTTATAACAAGCGTAAGGTGTAAAATGATAATAAAAACAATAATGAAAAAGAAAATTGAATTGCAATTCATTTAATTCAAATTCGCCTTCTCAGTTCATTTTTTTTTGTTTTTCATTTTTTTCAATTTTTTTTTTTTTTATAATAACAAAAGACATGTTTTGACATGGTTAAAGCAATTTCAACTAATTAGAAAAGTAAAAGAGATTTTCAATGTTTCTTTTGTGTGTGTGTGAGCATGATTTTCCTTGATCATGATTAACAAAATGTGTGAGGGAGGGGTTGAATTAGCCGATGAAAATGCTTGGCATGCGGCATAACAAACAAATTGCATATCGTATGTGTCCAGCGGCGTCTAAAAGCTAATTAGGATTATGATAATAAGTAAGTTCATAAAATGAAAAATTCAAATGCTAGTTATGTACACAATGATATACACATTAATCCTTAAAACTGATAAATGATGAGTAAAGGTGCGTGAAATTAAGAAGCCAGTTAAATGTGATGACAGCAAAGCACAGCAACATCGACAACAACATCATTAAGTATTAAGCTCAGATTGCTTCGAAGGATTCAAAGTGTTTTGTGTAGTTGTTGTTGTTGTTGTGCTTGACACAACGGGATTTGCATAGACTGTTATGGTAAGGCCTATAGATTGGGAGCGTGAAATTAACATTCCCATTGTTTCGGTGTTGGTGTTGTTGTTGTTATTGTTATCTGTTGTTGTTGTTGCTGTGCTGAGATTGCTGCTGCTGCTGCTGTTGTCGGTGTCGGCGAAGCTGACACTGCTGGGAACGGAATTGCTACGCAAACAGACAGTGACAACCGACTTAAGATGCATGGCGTGCTCAAGCACATAGTTAAAGAATGCGATTGGCTCTTCAATGTGAATGTGTAAACCAAATGTGTGTTGTACCTCACGCATTTTGAAGAACGCCATGCCCGTGAGCAGCGCATCTGAGCCGGCCTGATGCTGTGGTCCCACGCGACGCAGCTCCAGCTGATCGGCTACCTCCTGAAGGCCGCCCTTTAGATTTTTGCACGATTTCATCAGATATTTGATATCAAAGATATTTGGAAAATAAATGTGCAACAGTTCAAAAAAGTCACTCTCATCGGCGGGCAGATTCTGATCGGTGAGCAGCTTCAACAGATATCCAAAATCATAGCCAGAGTGAAAGCAAAGCCATTTAATGTTATCCATCAGCACAATGCCCGAGCTCATCAATAGCTCGGCAAACTCAATTGGGTCAATGCCGTCCTCCTCGTGCTTCTTAAACTGTATTCCAGAATTTTGTAGCAAATCTATCGAGTCCTGCGCGTACATATCCTCGCTGCAATCCAAAAATGTTCATATCATACGGATTAACCTATGTACATAAATTATAAGGATATGATGACACCGTGCACTCACCTCAAATTGAATTTAAAATTGAACTGCCATGTGGAGTAGCCAGGCGGCGTTTTGCCCTCATCATCCATAAATGTGAGTCCTAACTGTATGATCCTCAGCAAATCCACATTGCAGCGCAGTAATTGATAATGATAATCGGCGGTTGATCGAAATTCACCAACGGGTCGCGCGACAACGCCCGGAAATTCCGTATCCATGGCAACAAAATGATATTTTTGCACAACCTTGCGTATGGTGCGAAATTCCTCCTCCAGATTATGTTTCCACACGTCTCGAATGCCACATTCCTCATTGCTGGGTATGTGCACCTGGCCATGCGCGCCGCCACTGATGGCCGAGGGCATTGTCTGTAAACGGGTCATTCCAAATGAAATTGATGAAATATGAAATATCACAAGTTTAGATGTGTCTTGGTGTGTCTGGAGCCCAGCATGATAAGACTATATTCTAAGTAAAGTCACAACAGAAATCGAATAAAGACATTTTGTAGTTTATTTAACTTTCCAATTGAGCTCAATTAACCCATTTTTGGGTTTTCAGGTAGTTTAAACTATATTTTTGACTTTTCTGTTTAAAAGCGATATTTTAAAAACACTTTCTCAATTTTCAAGCATAAAAAAGCATGATTAATCAGTAAAACAATTAATAAACATTTTTTATTACTCAAATAACATTTGATAAATTTTGAGCAATAAGAATTGATAATTATAATTAAATTAAACATTTGAAAACAGTAACATTTAAGCAATAATATTTTGTTTAACTCTAATTTATAAATAATTTGTAATTTTACTTGTATAAAAAATCAATTGTTCACTGCATTTTGTGCACATTTTGCGTTTTTTTTTATATGCTGATGATTCATTTAAAAGGCATTTAGTATAGATTAGAAAATTTCCTTTAAATTTTAAAAGTTTTTAACGGGGCTCCATTTGCGTGTGTCTCGTGTGTTTATATACTTGTACATGGGAGATTAGCAACATAAAGAAATACGAAGTAGCCGGGCCAATTGGTTAAAATATTAGCCATAATTAAAGAAAATTAATTTTTTTTTATTTTGTGTTTTGAGGGGGTGCGAATAGTTGATGAAATATTTGCCAATTCTGCAGTTAAGAGGTGCTACAATTTTGTTTGCTTCTACTACATAAAGAAAAACAAATACACGTAAAAACAAAATGGTATTTTATTGATTGGATTGGTTTATTTTGAGATTGGAGGAGTTAACGGGCGCTACTTACATCGTCGCCGGTCGTCGCCTGTTGCTGCCGCTGCAGAGCTGCTTCAGCCACCTTCTCACCAAAGCTAACCTTAAGCTATGTACAAGTTATTTTATTTTTTGATCGTTTTTTTTTTATGATTTTATAATTTGTTTTTAACACTCTGATCTGCTCAGTGATCTTACAGCATTGCCTGTAAGAGAACGTTGAGTAACGTTGACTTCAAGGCTTTGAAAATATATAAATATCAACAATCAGTTGAAGATATTGTAAAACGTTAAGGGATAGGAAGCACAAAACGAAGAGAATGCGTGGGAGGCTAACATTAAATAAGTAGATTATAGTTTAGATACTTGATGAACTTTTTGTGCCTATCACTTTTCTATGAAATAAATTAAATGGGAAACACGTAAGCCTACAAAATGAAGACTCTTAAATCATATTTTCTAAGTTGGACCTGACTAGGGTTACTGTTAAGGATTTATATCAATGTGACAAGGACATGTTTACTTCCATTTAAAAGTGAAAGCAACAACAACTGATAAATAACAAGTGTCATAATCAAGAAACTAAGTGTCTTTACATCATAAAGAGTGGGGACTTGGATGCAGCTAAATACAATACATACACAGTTATGTATGCATGTAATATATTAAAAATATGTAACCTCTTTGTTGGTCCTTCATGAAAGGGGTGTGGTCCGAGGCTAAGCGAAAATCATAAGAGAACGCAAGGGAATAGGAAACTAGCTATTTACAGCTATTAATAAATCAGGTCACAACAGATTGCGGCATTAATTTTTGCCGCGCTTCGAATCTTCTGTTAAAAATTGCAACCGCTCTTTCCACACACATACATGCACACATTTGCACATGTATAGATGGGTCGCTCAATGCGTGAGACTTAACACAGTCACACACATTTGCGATGTGTTTGCAGTTTCAATGAAAATCGAAGGCCGTCAAACGAGAAGGAAGCTCTATTTGGCTGCCGTTGGTGGGGAAATATTGAATATGCATTGCTGCACATTGCTTTGCGGCATTTGGAGACTTACCCATTTCATATTATGCTTGTTGTTGAAAAAAATGCTGTATTGGCTTGCTGCTGCCGACTTAGTTTCACTTTGGAGTTTTCAGATTTCTGCTGCAGTTGGCGCTTGTAATTTTTGGGTTTTACAATGGCAACACAACAAAGAAGACCGGTGTTTGAGCTGTGCCTATGGCGTTAAATAAATTAATTGGCGTTAGTGTTGTTTATATTAAATTGCCATAATGAAAAACATGAATCTGTGAGAGTGTTAACAACTGCACAATGATTTTAGTGTTGCACAACGCGAAAACGATTGACAAAACCAGGGCTGCATAACAAGATGTGGCGCTCTTTTTGGAATTTTGTATTATGTGTTTTATTGACTGTGTATTAAAATAAGCAAACAAAAATATATGCATAATCAATGACTTACTAAGTTATTTTTTTTTTTACAATATTCTTTATGTATACATTGTTCAACTGCCTAAAGTTGAACTCATGTCAGACAGATGGCAACGCTCAACTTTCAGCTGTTGAAGTGCGTACGCGTGGTATGCAAATCAAAAGCATTTTGCTGTGAAAAATATATTTGTAGTGAATATCATGTTTAATATAATGATAACTTGAGTCGAAGTATGGTGATAGCACTTCAAACAAACATATTCATAAATTTTGTATGATATACATTAAAGTATAATTATAATTTGTCTCTGGAACAGCGTACTGATCCTGACGAAAGCAGTAGGAATTCCGAAAACTTTGCCGGCAATTTGTATACCAACTAGAGATGGGCATGGGCCGTGCCGTGTCCGTGCCGTGCCGTGCCTATTTAAAAAAAAATCCGTGTTGGGCCGTGTTGGGCCCCTTTTTAAAAATTGCCGTGTTTTACCGTGCCAAAGTCGGTAGGCACGGTAGGCACGGTAGGCACGGGAGGCACGGTAGGCACGGTACAGATTTTGAACTTAAATATGGTACTATCGATAAGTTGGCGTAGTTTTATCGCTTGTTTGTCAGCTTGAGCTGTAGAATTCATCGATGTATCGCACAATTTGCGAACACTTACAACATCGATAGCACGATTGATGCCATTATAATAAAAAAAGTGACGCCATGAAGTGACAAAAATGAAAAAAGTTTTTGTCCGTGCCGTGCCCGTGCCGTGCCTATTTAAAAAAACCCCGTGTTGGGCCGTGTTGGGCCTCAGTTTTTACCAGCCGTGCTTGGGCCGTGCCGTGCCTCAAAAAGGAGGCCCATGCCCATCTCTAATACCAACTTTATTTGTTTACAAATAACGAAAAGGTGATAAAAGCAAAACATATACTTTATACATTTCTCGGTTAACTTTTAAGTTGTTTTTGAATGTTATTGTGGCTACTACTCACTCTGCCAGCGTCAGCAGTTGTGCTGTGAGTTATTTCTTCAGCTTGAATTTGACCTATTTATTTTTGTTAGCTATTTATGTATTGTTTTAGGAGCTTGTTTTAGTGTACATATGTATGTTCATATGTTAGTGGTGATGACCCATGTTTACTTGTACCCACACATCCAATTGTGGCACATTGATTTGTTGTTATTTATTAACCAAAACTAGTTTTCTCTTATCTTGCCAATTTCAGGCAATCAATTGGCCATTGACATGAAGAGTGAGAGCTTTAACTCTAAAAAGGCGGGCATTCCATAGAGTTTATTTACAAACAAACCAATTTGCATAAATACTTGGTTCAATTGTCTTCTTCAGTCATTGAACAGCTCTTAATACCCTGTAAAATAATATCCTCATCTAGTGATATCGTTAGTACATCATTAAAGCACTAATCAGTAGTGACTAATGTATGACATCTGCTTTTTATGTCAACATGTAAAATATATGTTATTATTGATCATTTAAATAGCTTCGTGATATTAATATCATCTTTTCATTTTTTTTTTAAATATATTTGTAGCTCATTAATATCATGCAATATCTTTAACTAAAAGTTCACTTCAAATGAATAATATATTTAAATTAAATGAAAATGTTTTTACTAGTCAAGTAAAATATAATTTTTTTCCTGTTTCTCAGCCAATAAAAGTTTTCCGTTTCTATTATAATATATTCAATTTAAACTCCCAGATAGAGTATTTAAAATAGTTATAGGAACTTGGGTAAACATTCGTTTCTTGAAATTTAAGATATGATATTCGAAATTGGATGCACGCCATTCGATCACGTTTTGTGTCACTCTCTTATTGAATTAATTGACTCGATCGTGTGATTGTCGCAACTTCGGCACGCGATCGATGATCGCATTGGTATTCTCTCAGTCTTTGGCCAGCTCTTGAAGTATTCTGATCAAGCTGCAGGTGAAGCGCGACGGTTTTCGATACATTTTGTTGATATTCTGTTTCTGTTTAAAATATTCTAAAGTTGCTCAACGTGTTTATGTCGCAAAAGTAAATAAATTATTGGTAACACGAAGAAAGTCATTTGTGCAAATATTTATGTGGTTTATTTGAAACTAGCGATTATGAGCTTAAGATAAATTTAATGTTTTCTTGTAATAAGTCAACACAGTATTTAAGCTATCGAGATGAAATTTAGCTTGCTAAAAATTTAAATAAAGTAGGAATGAAAACTAGTTAAAATATAAAAAAATATATTTTTAAAACGTGTTTTTACGTCAATTTAAGAATGTTATACATATGTAATTAAAACATAAAATATACACATTATACACAATCTTCATGCTATAATTATAAGTATGAAACCGGAATCATTCTAAGAGATTATCATTTAGCCAATTTCTATTGGCTTATAAATAAATTCAATCGATAAGCTAAAATTTATCTGAGTATTAAAATATTTGTTGCAAATTGTAAACTGTACAATATTTGAAATTACTATTTACTAATTGGAATTATTATTATAATTACTAATTAAGACCGTGTTTTCAAAGATTCAATTTTGAATGTCATCTCTTCTTTAAGCAGAAACCGCGCAATGCCGTTAAAGAACTTGAGTGTTCTTCTGCCGGGTCTGAAGTGGCTGCACGGCTATACGGCTCAGGATGCGGTGGCTGATCTGATAGCTGGCATAACGGTGGGTCTAACGGTGCTGCCGCAGGGTTTGGCTTACGCCACTTTGGCGGGATTGGAGCCACAATATGGACTGTACTCGTCGTTCGTGGGTGGCATTGTCTACGCCTTGTTGGGCAGCTGTCGCCAGGTGACGATTGGACCGACGGCATTGCTGGCGTTGATGACAAGCCGGCATACGAGGTTTGGTCTGGACTCGGGTCCCGCCTACGGCATACTGTTGTGCCTCATCTCTGGCGTTGTGGAGCTGGCCATGGCTGTGTTGAAACTGGGCGCTCTGGTGGATCTCATATCGTTGCCCGTAACCGTGGGGTTTACATCTGCCACTGCTGTCATCATTGGCACCTCGCAGCTGAAGGGTTTGCTCGGTCTAAAAGGTGGTTCTGGCTCTGATTTCATCAACACCATGCGCTCCGTCTTTGGGAATCTGCATCAAGTGCGTCGCGGCGACTTAACCCTAGGATTGGTGTCCATCAGTGTGCTCCTCCTGCTGCGGGTGAGTAAATGTAAACCAATGGAAATGCATCAATACAAAAGCTCGTCTTTATACAGAAATTGAAGACTGTCAACGTGACGATTCGCGTGAGGAATCTACGTGCTCAACAGTTGCTCAGTGGCAGCATTTGGGTCATATCCACCGGACGCAATGCTCTCGTGGTGCTCGTATCCAGCGTCTTGGCCTACAGCCAGTGCAAGAGTCTGGACAGCTGTCCCTTTATCCTAACGGGCAAGGTGAAGAGCGGTTTGCCGAGTCTGGCGCTGCCAAAATTCGAGACAACAATTCTGGGCAAGAATGACACGCATGTGCCACAGAATTTTGAGCAAATGGCAAGTGCTGGATTTGAATGATTTAATTTTAAAATGATAACATTTTCTATGCCTCTACAGCTCTCGGAACTGGGACCTTCGATGCTGATACTGCCCATCATTGCCGTGCTCGGTAATGTGGCCATATCGAAGGCTTTTGGTGGCGCCGGATTGAGTCCCACCCGGGAGCTGGTGGCTCTCTCGTTAAGCAACATTTGTGGCGCCTTCTGCAGTTCCATGCCAGTGACCGGATCCTTCTCTCGCAGCGCCGTCAACCATGCCAGTGGCGTGCGTACTCCGATTGGCGGCTGTTATACCAGTGTTCTGGTGCTCCTGGCCTTGAGTCTGCTGGCGCCATACTTTCAGTACATTCCAAAGGCGGCGCTCAGTGCTGTCATCATTTCGGCCGTGATATTTATGATTGAGTTTGAGGTCATACGTCCACTGTGGCGTTGCAGCCGGCGTGAACTGCTTCCAGGGGCCATCACATTTGTCATGAGTCTGGCCATTGGCGTAGAGATTGGCCTGCTGCTGGGCGTTGGCGCCGATGTCGCCTTCCTCGTCTACCGAGCCGCACGGCCTGTGCTGACCGTATCCAAGCTGCAGACCATTAACGGCATGAGCTATATTCTGATTCGACCCAAGCACAGTTCACTCTACTTTCCGGCCATTGAATGGGTACGTTCGGGCATCTCCAAGGCGCTCTCCACCCACGGCACAGCCCCCATTGTCCTTGACTGCGCCCATGTGCATGGTAAGTGCCTTAAATTTATATTCATATACTTATTAATCACTTCCTAACATTGCAGATTTCGATTTTACGGCTGCTCGCGGCATGGGATCGCTGCACAAGGAGCTGGCCAAGGCGAATGTGCCGTTGTTCCTAATGAGCGCTCACAAGGATATTGGAGTTATACTTAAAGAGTCCACGAACATTGATTTTCCCACGATAGATTGCCCCAATGATTTGGAGAGCATTTTGGAGCACAGTATGTTATTAGTTTACGTAACTTAATTCAGTACAGTCTTGTTTTTATGTCCTTCATCCGAGTATTCATTATAATCCCTACGCAACTGAAATCCAAGTTAACAAGAATTTGATTTAACTTTGAAGCTAAATCATATACTTTGATTTACTGTACTGTAGAATAGGTAAATTAAATTTTAAATGTAGTCTATATTTCGTTTTCCACTTTTTAATAGTTTTTCTTTTAATTCTCACTATAATTCCGCTACTTAAATTACTCCCTCTAATTCAACTCCCTTATCATAAAAACTATAATTATTCGCAGCATTGCATTATCATAATCGAACTCTATAAAACTATATTTATTAAAATTATTTTTTTGATTACACTGTGTGACAGTCCAAAAACTTCTGGGATGCGACATAGCGTAGGTTGTAGATATAGTTAAATAGGACAGTCATAGCAAATTTTCCATTCTTCCTGTGTATATATGCTAGTCGCCTTCGCACCCTTCGTGCTGCTTTCGTCACTAGCGCGGACTGCCGTCCGCAGTGATAGAATTTTGTGGCATACTACAATTTTTTGTTGCACATCGAAATTTTGAATAACGGTACAAAAACCGTATTTTCGAGGTTGATGGAGTCTACAAATTTTATGTCCTAAACTATGCGTCTTACAATAAATTTAAAAACGTCGTTAGAAAGTGATAAGTAACACCTTTCTAACGGTGTATTACACTGCAATATCGGATAACTATTGAGGGAGCTACATGTAAAAATATATGAATTTTTCAGTTTTTTGAGACATTACCCAACTTTGAACGTAAATTAATAAGTTAAATTTGTAGAAAGCAACTACTTTTTGGTATGTAGTTTCAAAACACATTTAATTTGCGTATTCTGCTTTTTAGTTTATTAAAATCGAGGGATATTTACCTGAGTTATTAATTTTTTAGAAAAATAGTCATGGAAAAAAACTCGTTTGTTAACTACTTTGCTAACGACGCAACTACAAATGGAATATGAGGGGATGGGGAAATGGCGCAATAATGGCGAAAATATCAACATTTTGAGCAATTCTGTTTCAGAAAATCTCTTATAGCTTCGCGAATTATTATCCGATTTTAGAAAATGGACTCACGTTTTACTCGTAAAAAAGTATTCTTTTCAAATAATAAAACAAGTATAACGGGTTAATACCAAAATAGTGTTCGAAAACATCACCAAAGTCGAAAAAGTTGTAAAAAAACCAACAAAAAATTAGTTTACCTATCAAATACTCCAATATAGGAAATTAAACCTGTTAAGTCATGTATGGCACGTTTAAAGACCTAAGTTTCTTCTATCTAAAACTGGTAAGAAAATAAAATCGGTGGATATTTGACGAAGCTATGGACGCATGAGTGAGTGCAAGTACGAAAAAACGGTTTTTGTACCGTTATTCAAAATTTCGATGTGCAACAAAAAATTCTAGTATGCAAAAAAAATGTATTTATCTATACCTACAACCTACGCTATGTCCCATCCCAGAAGTTTCGTTTTGATTTTTTTTTTGTAACACAGTGTTATGTTTGATACTCTACTCAAATCTGTTGCTAAAATTTGTTTTTTTTTACTCATCTTCGACTCTTTAACTTTAAGCTATTATTTTTTTTTTAACTAACTATAAATAATAATAGTGACTTCAATTTCTTTTATGTTTTTTAGCTATCGACTATGAGCTGCACTTGCAGGTGACGGCACCGTTGGTAGAGTCCAAAATGCTGCAACACGTTGAGGCAAACGCAACAGAACTGTCCAAGCTAACCACGAACAGCGCGTGAACATATCGTAGGCAGTGCAGGGTACTTAAAACGCAATTGTAGACCAACCATGGGCACACAGATACTTTAAAATTGTATAAAATCAGTTTAGCTATGCTTAAGTTAAGTTACTCTATATTTCTGCCAAATTAATCAAATTCATTCCTATTTATTCAAATGCTTTCCCTAAGTCTTAGTTATAATTTTACTGTGTTATTTCTTTTATCCATGTCATTTAATTCTACTGTCTGTTAAATCAAATATTGTCAACTGTATAAAACCTCATGCTATCTTTAAGATATTACTTATAATTGAACTGGTTTTGTTACTTTATTCCAAACATTTTTAAAAGTTTTATCAAAATGTATTACTTCCAACTATTGATAAACTTACTCTAATTACTATTTTACTAGAATCAAGTAATCCCATTTCAATCATTTAAATCCTATTTGTACCTTGGTATGATATTACTTTCCACTCGAATCACTTAAGCCTGATTGTATATAGTAGTTAAGTTTTCTATATAAAGTTTTGTATGTTCAATATTAAGTTGAA
Source organism: Drosophila subquinaria (assembly GCA_037043405.1). Classification (NCBI taxonomy): domain Eukaryota; kingdom Metazoa; phylum Arthropoda; class Insecta; order Diptera; family Drosophilidae; genus Drosophila; species Drosophila subquinaria. The sequence continues at coordinate 40,198 of JBAMBL010002838.1, forward strand.
ATAAAGTTGATTCATATGTACTTTTACTTTATTGATGAATCATTAATTTAATTTCGATTATTACATGAGTATATATTCATTGAATTTATTTATTTAATTTTAAGTTTAAATCAAGAAGATTTTTAATAGAAAAATAATTATGTAGGGGTTAAGCTCATCAAGTATTAACATTTGATGATGATGAAGATTTATTATTTGATTTGATAATAATTATTACACGATTATTATACATTTGAATTTTAGACAATTGGCAAGACGCCATAGCTGGCCACTTGGCAGAGATTGTTGTGGTTGCGGGCAAGACGCATGTATCCGCGTTCTCCCCAGCCACCCCAGGAGTTCTTGATGAGCCAATAATTGCTGCCGTATCCGACGACAGTAACGGCATGGTTCACTTGCCTAGTGCAGGGCGTAGTGTAGATGCCGCCACGATAGTGCTGGAAGTGGGTTGCATCGACGGCCACGGCAACTGGACCCATTTCGGCGACTGCATGGGCCAAGGCCTCCTCGCTTTTCTGCACGGCGACCACATCTCGGACCTTGGCACCAATGGCATTGCGCTTGAAGCGACAGCGACCGTTGTGGGCCTCATAGGGATATGCCTGCTCCGTGTCAAGGCCTCCGTTGTCCTTGACGTAGACCAGTGCGGATGCTGGCCATCCACCATTGCATCCGTGGTTATTGTAGCGCGTGGAGCAGTCCACCAGATTCTGCTCGGAAAGGGGAACCAATTGCTTAGTTTTCAGGAAAGTAGCACTCTCGAGTACGCTGGCAGCGGCAAATGCCCAGCAGGAGCCACAATGGGCCTGTTGCTTCACCGGGGTAACAGCTCCCTTGGCCCGCCAATCCACGCTGCTGGGAAGCTCGACATTTGTGCGTGGTGTATACGTAAGCTCTATATTGGAGTTGACGTCACTCATGTTGAATTTGATCAGCATAAGGCTGGCGAATTCCGAAGCCAGCAAGTCCGTGAACTGATTGACGCCCATCTCGTAGGTCTCCTCTCCGGCGGCATAGCGTTCGTTGTGCCTGTCGATCAACTCCTTGTTGTCCTTGAAGATTTGCTTGCGCAACTGCTCCTCGTTGTCGTTATCGTAGGTCTTCTGGTGCTCCAGCTTGAAGATTTCAAATTCACCATTCAGGACATCCTGATAGGTGATGGTTGACTGAGCACAGCCGATGAGGACGAAAACCAGAATACCAATTGCTGCTTTCATGTTGAAGCTGCACATTTCACACTGATGCTGATTTGAGGAGAAGTCATTCATTATATAGCCAAGCTCCCGAGCTATAGTAGCCGGGACCCGCATCACAGCTTCATGTGACTAACACCTCACATTGTGGTCTCGTCTCCTTCGTCACAGTCGTAAACACATTCACGTCATGTATTTTACTTAAAATTGTATTTATATACATGTATAATACATTATACATTTTAAATACAAGATTTATGCTTAGATTGGTTTTAATTTACTATGAAACTCATTTTGCCTAGAAATTATCTCAATTCCAAATCTGTAACTTAATAGAGAGAGTGAGACAGAATAAAAGCGATAAGAGTAGTTTAGTTTTTATTCTAACTATTTCCTACAAATAGTTTATTCATCAAATAAATTATTTCATTCTTAATTTCTTGAAAACAAATAGGCAGATTGTGGAGTAAAGAAGTAAAGCAATTTTCAAGCCCATAGAACATTTTAAGGTGTAGTTTACTGATAAAATAGCTTGGTTTGTGTCCGAAATATCTGATTTCCCTAGAATTGTCTTGTCTATAAAAAATTTCCCACAGCTTGATCAGAGTCTGGACTGTACAATTCTTTTCCATGCGGAATATTTTCCTGTTGTCCTTGAACAATTACATGCGGTGCCGTTACTCGGATAGCCCGTGTTCTAATACACTTTCCAAGCAATCTCTTACATATCTCTTAAAAAATAAAAATAGACTTTATATTACATTCAGATTCATCGCCAGTTTTCAAGAAATCTTGACCATTTTTTTTGGAAATGTCAGTCCATATAGCACTTCGTTAAAATCAGGACAGGTAATATTTTCTCAGGAAAATATTCCGCAAGGTCAATCAATAATTCTACAGCCAAGACACTGACCAAGCTGTGGGAAATTTTTTATAGACAAGACAATTCTAGGGAAATCAGATACTTTGGACACAAACCAAGCTTTTTCAACAGTGAAGTACATCTTAAAATTGTCCTTGGGTTTGAAACATGCTTTACTTCCTTACTCCACATTCTGCTTTTGTTTTTGTTTCTTTTTTTAAATTCCTAGAGAAACGAAATCAGAATGGAATCATTTATTTAATGAATAAACTGTATGTAGGAATGAATAGAAAAAAACTAAACTACTCTTATCGCTTTCATTCTGTCTCGCTCTTTTTGTTATGTTATAGGCCCTTTGGAGTTAAGACAATTTCTAGGCAGTGTAATGTGGATTTAAAATGAGTTTCATAGTAAATTTAAACCAATCTTTAAATATTTTTTTTAAATGTTGATGTTTTATATATACAGTCGAACTTCCCTAACTCGAACTTCCCTAACTCGAAGTTTCTCTAACTCGAACAAAATCGAGTGGCAATAGCGTTTACTAGGCAAATTTCATACAATTCTGTCTCCCTAACTCGAACTTCCCTAACTCGAAGTTCTCCCTAACTCGAACAAAAATATTGGCCCGTACTTCTGTAAGTCGAATTTTTCGGGGAAATCACAAAAAAAAATTGCGTTTTATTTTTGTTTCTGTTTTGTGCTTCTGTTACCGGCTCGTTTGGGTATGTTAAAATGATCTACATTAACATATGATGACGCAATATGATAAAATATTGCATTAACATTGCATAGGCTGGTGAAATAGCTTAAATTCTTTGTCAGTCGCGCTCAATAATCTTTGCGGAAAGCATCAACGCAAAATTTTTAGCCATGGGACCGAAACGTATATTAAAGTGCTTATCGCATGAAGACAAATTTAAGCTTATTAAGGAAATTGAAAGTGGATCGAAAAAGAAGGACGTTGCTGAGAAATATGGCGTTCCACCGAGTACAGTTTCCACTATTCTAAAAAATAAAGAATTCATTATGAAAACAATGGAATCAGGAACTTCTTCTGGAAGCACCAAGAGATCGAAAATACCAGCCTTTGATAGAATCGACAAAGCAGTCCTCGATTGGTTTACAGCAGCCAGAGGTCAAAACATGCCCATATCTGGTGTGATATTAAAGGAGAAGGCAATGGAGTTTGCGAAGCGATTTGGTGAAGATAACTTTAAGGCAAGCACAGGTTGGCTTAATAAATGGAAGCAGAGGTAATGAGCAAAGCATTTAACTGATAAAATTGTTGACCAACATGATTCATTTTAGGCATGATGTGAGTCATAAAAAGGCGTGCGGTGAAAGCAATGACGTTCGTGACGAAGATTGCGATAAATGGAGGGCTGACGTCTTGCCGGGTCTATTAGAAAAGTATAGTGAACGGGATATTTTCAATGCGGATGAAACAGGATTGTTCTTTAAATGCCTGTCAGACAAAACGCTGACTTTCAAGAACGAACCATGCCACGGAGGCAAAAATAGCAAGCAGAGGGTAACATTAATGTTGGCAGCTAATATGGATGGTTCAGAAAAACTAAAAATTCTTTTGATTGGAAAAAGCAATAAGCCTCGCTGCTTTCGCGGCGTGAAGTCATTACCCATCGACTATAAAGCAAATTCCAAGGCATGGATGACTGGACAACTTTTTGAAGAATGGATTATTAAATTAGATAAGCAGTTTCTTCGCGCAGGACGAAAAATTGTATTGTTTGTTGATAATTGCCCGGCACATCCGAAAGGTTTACAGATCAAACTAAAAAGTATCGAGCTGGCATTTTTTCCACCGAATATGACTTCTAAGCTACAACCGCTTGATCAGGGAGTAATTCAAAATTTGAAGTGTAACTATCGCAGCAGAATCGTAAGAGAAGCACTAAAGCGTAAAGATGCAAACATAAAACAGGATATTACACTTATGGATTGCGTTATTCATGTAACTAAAGCTTGGGATATTGACGTTAAAAATCAAACGATAGCGAACTGTTTTAAAAAGGCTGGATTTGGCCAATATTCTTCATGGGAGGATGAGGACGACATACCCTTGGTACTTTTACGAAACATTATTGAGCATCAAAACTTCCTGGAAGCTGATTTCCAAACATGGCTAAGAGTAAATAACATTACTTCTAGTGCTTCTCTTCAGGACTACATCGAAGTGGACAATCAGGTTTGCACAGACGGCTTTCCTACAGACGACGACATTTTTGAAAAATATAGCTCCGATTTAGTGGAAACTATTTTAAACGAAGAGGAATGCGATGACGAAGGCTCGGTGGACGATAATATTTGTCAGCCCACCATGAGAGAAGTAGAAAACGCCTTTAAAACGTTGACTGCCTATTTGCCAACCACCAATTTAACAAGTGATGATCACTATAGGGCCTTAAACAGGCTAGAAGCCCTTTTTTTAGAAATTAATATAAAAAAAAATAATTATCAGACCCTTATTTCAGATTATTTAACCTGAAGAATAAGAGAACATTTTAAAGTTAAAGTATAGTAAAGTAAAAGTAAAAGAAATTTGAAGTATGTAAATGAATTTTTGTAACTAATTTCTGCTTATTTTAGTTTTGTTTAACTTGAACGATAAAAAACTTGGAATGTATGAGTTTGTAGTCACTAGTCACTAGTTGCTGATTTTTTATTTTTTAAGTAAGCTTATAAGACCGACAAGATACAAAATCGAATTAAAAAGTTCATGAATAACATTGTAGTTTCATTTAAAAAACTAAAAAAAAAAATTCCCTAACTCGAAGTCTCCCTAACTCGAACTTTTTTCGTGGATAATGGTGATTCGAGTTAGGGAAGTTCGACTGTATCAATAAAATTTTAAGTAAAATACATGACGCTGACTGTGACGAAGGAGACGAGACCACAATGTGAGGTGTTAGTCACATGAAGCTGTGATGCGGGTCCCGGTTACTATAGCTCGGGAGCTTAGCTATATAATGAATGACTTCTCCTCAAATCAGCATCAGTGTGAAAAGTGCAACTTCAACATGAAAGCAGCAATTGGTATTCTGGTTTTCGTCCTCATCGGCTGTGCTCAGTCAACCATCACCTATCAGGATGTCCTGAATGGTGAATTTGAAATCTTCAAGCTGGAGCACCAGAAGACCTACGATAACGACTATGAGGAGCAGTTGCGCATGCAAATCTTCAAGGACAACAAGGAGCTGATCGACAGGCACAATGAACGCTATGCCGCCGGGGAGGAGACCTACGAGATGGGCGTCAATCAATTCACCGATTTGCTGGCTTCGGAATTCGCCAGCCTTATGCTGATCAAATTCAACATGAGTGACGTCAACTCCAACATCGAGCTTACGTATACACCACGCACAAATGTCGAGCTTCCCAGCAGCGTGGATTGGCGGGCCAAGGGAGCTGTTACCCCGGTGAAGCAACAGGCCCATTGTGGCTCCTGCTGGGCATTTGCCGCTGCCAGCGTACTCGAGAGTGCTACTTTCCTGAAAACTAAGCAATTGGTTCCCCTTTCCGAGCAGAATCTGGTGGACTGCTCCACGCGCTACAATAACCACGGATGCAATGGTGGATGGCCAGCATCCGCACTGGTCTACGTCAAGGACAACGGAGGCCTTGACACGGAGCAGGCATATCCCTATGAGGCACACAACGGTCGCTGTCGCTTCAAGCGCAATGCCATCGGCGCCAAGGTCCGAGATGTGGTCGCCGTGCAAAGAAGTGAGGAAGCCTTGGCCCATGCCGTCGCCGAAATGGGTCCAGTTGCCGTGGCCGTCGATGCAACCCACTTCCAGCACTATCGTGGTGGCATCTACACTACGCCCTGCACTAGACAAGCGAACCATGCCGTTACTGTGGTCGGATACGGCAGCAATTATTGGCTCATCAAGAACTCCTGGGGTGGCTGGGGAGAACAGGGTTACATGCGTCTTGCCCGCAACCACAACAATCTCTGCCATGTGGCCAGCTATGGCGTCCTCCCAATTGTCTAAAATTTAAATGTAAAATAATCCTGTAATAACTTAGAGAATCTACCTGTCCTGATTTTAACGAGGTGCAATATGGACTGACTTTTCCAAAACAATGGTCAAGATCTCTCGGAAACTGGCGATGAATCTGAATATACAGACGTTCCACAGAAATCGCAAACGAATTAAAATCCACAGAAAGCATTTTCGCACGGAAATTTCCTAGGTGCCACAGAACCTCGAGAGATTTAGTTTTTTTTTAGTATTTTCACTAACCCTTTCGAAGTAGGCTGCTAAGGGTTGACACCTTCTCAGATTAAATTAACTAAGGGTTTGTTTAGCAACTTTTTTAGGCTTTTCATTGCAGAACAATAAGTTTTTAATTTTTTTCTTATTTAATTTATATAATTTAATTCATTTATATAATAATTGACTTTTTTTTAGCTACAAAAAATTTAAAAGCAATTGTAGCGACAAAATAAAAGTTACTCGACAGCTCTAGAAACTGTCTGCCATTAGTCTGGCAGCCCTTCGTGACAAATGTTTTCACAAATTGCACAATAAGTTAAAAGTTTTTTTTCGGTAAAACTTGATTTACCTAAAAAATGATATTTTTTGAATGCTTAATTTAAAGAAAACAGAAGTGGTTCCATATACAGGGGTGGTCAAAAGTATTTACACAACTGCAAAAAAGGCACTTTTTGCACTAAAATGAGAAAAAAAGTGGCTTTTTGGCAGTTTTAAAAAAAATTATAAAAAATACTAGCGAAAAGATTTTTAAAAATTTGTTTTTGCAGTCGCTATTTAAATTGTTTGAAGAAACTTTTTGCATCAAAACATTTTTGTTTTGAGACCCAGGAAAAAAGTCAAAAAAATTGAATTTTACAAAAACCCAAATTTATAAATGGGTACTTAATGGGTTAAGAACATTTTTGTATCATTTGAAAGGAATTTAAGAGACCTTTCCATTAATACCAAACTTTAATTGAAGTAAGTTCAAATTGCGAGTAGATTTAACGTTAAGTGTTGTGTAAATACTTTTGATACCTAAGTGAGTGCATAAAAAATATTTTGTTTCACTTAACATTTTTTCAAGAAAATTAAAATTTTTTAAAAATGTAACAATAAAATAAAAAAATTAAATTTTATTTTAAAAATTTTTTTTTTAAATCGGTAATTCGACTAGAAAATGTGGCATCGCGACCCCTGACTTCGAAAATCTAAATCGAACTAGGTGGCAGAATCGGACGCCAGCGGATTTAGCGCTAGTTTATTTGGCGTAAAATTATTCTGCAAATTGACCTGTGTCACAGCGATATGAAATTGAGGTGAAATTTAAGCGAATGCGATTTCTGTGGCACCCCTTAGATATGTAAGGGATTGCTTGGAAAGTGTATTAGACCACTGGGTAAACTCCATAGCTGGCTATATGACACTTATTTCTCCGATTGCGAGCCATGCGAATGTATCCATTTTCACCCCAGTTCGATCCCCAGGAGTTCTTGACGATCCAGTAGTCGCCTCCGTCCTTATCGGATCCGTAGCCAACGACAAGAACAGCATGGTTCACTTGTCTATTGCACAACGTCGGATCGAAGACACCACGCCTATAATGCTGAAATAAGGATGCATCGACAGCCACAGAAACTGTCCCCTTTTCAGCAACTGCTTTTTCCAGTTGTGATTCACTGCCACTTTTAGTCCCGACAACACGAACGACCTTGGCCCCAACGCTGTTTCTATTGTAACGGCATCTGAGGTCTCTGCCTTGATAGGGGTACGATTTCTCAGTATTTATACCGCCATTGTTCTTAATATAAGTCAAAGCGCTAGATGGCCATCCTCCCCTGCAACCCTTATTATTGTAGGGAAATCCTCTTGTACAGTCAACCAAATTCTGTTCAGAAAGGGGTATCAGCTGACGTGTTTTGATGGAGTGATGACTCTCCAGGGCGCCGGTTGCCGAGAAAGCCCAACAAGAGCCACAGGATCCCTGGTTCTTCACAGGGGTGACAGCACCCCTGGTACGCCAGTCAATGATGCTCGGATTTGACAGATTAACAGAAGGACTAAAAGTGTAATCGATGTCGGATCCCAATTCGGAGGCATTGATACTTGAGAGCATAAAGCTTTCGAATTCTTCTGGTCGCAAATCTGTAAATTGATTAACGCCCATTCCGTAGGTCTCCTCTCCGGCGGCATATCGTTGATTGTGTCTCGTAATTAATTGCATGTTATTCAAGTAGGCAATCAGACGCTCTCGCTCCTCCATGACATCCTTATAGAGTTTATTAAACTCTACTTTGAAAGTCTTAAATTACACTATGAAGTCTGCTAAGCTCGATGCCTGGGCAACTCCGATCAGTGCCGAAATTAAAAGAAAGACCTTCATTTTGGAGAAGGTTGTAGCTAACTTAAGCAATATGAGATACTAACTCTACTTGGCGTAACACTTTGACTTATTTATATACCTCTGACTAGTGTACGCTATATAATAGCGGTAAAAAAGAAAAAATTAACTATCAGTAAAGTGTTAAGAGATGTCTTGCCTAAAGATTACTTAATGGAGTATCAATTACCTTACAAGGTTACTAGCTTTATGTCTTTATTGGGTTTACTTTACGATTGTCTATAGTCATAATTCAGCTAATCTTTAATTTCATCTGAGTTTAATCCAGTTTTTGATATAAAATCAGAATCAGATGTTTGTAATCTGCTGGGAACACTTGTCGCAGGTTTTTTGTGTCTTACTATTAATTGCCCTTTTACAGCTAATTACCAAAGTTAAGCTAATTACTATTATAATCATTTATTTTAATTACTTAAAGGGTTGAAATAATCTGTAATCATAGTTAAAGCAAAGACCTTTACCTTAATATTTGGTTGACAATCTATATCAGGGCTCGGCACGGCCCTATCCCGTAGGCATAGGAAACTTGCGTGGCGACTGCGCTGCCGCTCACGTACGCTCACGTACGACACACTGCTACGATTTGCTTCTGTTAACGTCGCTGTTATTCCGCTGTTAGGCGAACAAAAATGCACACTAACGCAATGCAAACATATGACTGTGTTGGTGCCGACCACTGATCTATATACATATGTTTTTGTGATGATTTACTACAACTTTTCAATGTGACTAATGCGTCTTGTTGAGCTTTGGTCTGCTTTATCGGAGTTATACATGCAGAGTCATTTATTTCCACGAATACGTATGATGGATGATATTATTTATTTATTAGTAATATTGTATTCATAGCTTTGCTGCACGTCGCTTTGAAACTTATTCAAATTTCGATTCGCTAAGAGTTAGGAGAAAGGGACATTTAAATGTAATTCAGTTATTTTAATCCCTTAGTTAGTATTTAAAATTCTCTTAAATTGCCTTTGATCAGTGTCTTTGCTAGAGGAAATTTGTTTTTTTGACTAAGTACTGTTGAGTATAAAACAGTTTTTAAATTTCTTGCTTGTCAAATATCTATTTAATTTAATTACTATATGAAAACATATAATGTGAAGTCCTTTACATAAAAGAATACATACATATACTTCTATCAACATATAGTATGTTGTTAAGCTTGAAAAAGAAATCGCACTGCATAACATTTGCTTAACATATTTCCCTAATCGCAATTTACTGTTTACAGCGGCAATATTAGAATGCATTCTGTTAATAACATTGTGCAGTTCGCATACTATGCTAACATCATGGCTTAACATTTCAACTTTAGCTTGAGCGAAAAATACTGTTGCATACTTTGCGGCACCTTCAGTTATAATTTTTTTCAAAAAAGCTGTACTTTAAAAATTAATTTAATAAAATTGAGAAACAATTTCAAAAAAACAACAAAATGCAAATTTTGTAAAATAATTAAGTTTATTTTAAAGTTGGTTTGGTGGAAAAGTTGGGAAAAAACCAAAAAAAAATTGAGAAAAACAAAAAAATTGAAAACCAAAATATATTAGAAATTCGAGAAAAATTCATCAAAATTTCTGATATTTTTTCGGCTTCCATTTTGATGGCCTCGCTACCGCTGACAGCAGAACGCTGTTTAATTGAATTGCGTTGTACTGCCGGCAGCAGCCTTTGAGTGGCAGTCTGCGGAACACACATAAATTGTTTACATTTTGTCCATTAACTGTTATAATTCTAGAATCTCCGCTCTCTATTTTGGCTTTGGCAGGCATCTCTAACAACATGCCGTAATAACCTCCAATGCTGCTTTCGTACAAAGTACTTAATAAAAGTACAGAGTCCTTCCTTGTCGCTTTTGACTGATCACACCGTAAATAATTAGAGCACATATAATTTATATATTTAGAAATTAAAATTTTTTTTAGAAATGAACAGTTTTTTTTTGATTTTTTTGAGATATTCAGTAGTTTAGTTTGCTTGAAACAATTCCTTAAGCCGTGGTGTAAACGCCATAGCTGGCAATTTGACATTGATTATTTCGATTACGAGCCATGCGAATGTATCCATTTTCACCCCAATACGGTCCCCAGGAATTCTTGACGATCCAGTAGTCGCCTCCGTTTTGATCAGTTCCGTAGCCAACAACAAGGACACCATGATTGACACGTCTATTACACGACGGTTGATTAAAGACGCCACCCCTATAATATTGAAATAAGGATGCATCGATAGCCACAGAAATTGGACCCTTTTCGGCAACTGCATTGGCCAGTTGAGGCTCATCACCACTTGGAACACCCACAATATTAACGACCTTGGCTAGAATGTTGTTCCTGTCGAAGCGACAGTTCCTATCTTTGCCTTCATAGGGATACGACTGTTCGGTATTTATGCCACCATTGTCCTTAACATAAGTCAACGCACTAGCTGGCCAGCCACCTTGGCAGCCGTTTTGATTATAAGGAGATCCTCTAGTACAGTCCACCAAATTTTGTTCAGATAGGGCTACCAACTGGCGGGTCCTTATGAAGTGCTGAGCCTCCAGGACGCCGGTTGCCGAGAAAGCCCAACAGGAGCCACAGGATCCCTGGTTCTTTACAGGGGTGACAGCACCCCTGGTACGCCAGTCAATGCTACTCGGACCCAAAACAATTTCGGAAGGACGAAAATAGTGATCCACGTTGGATTCCAAGTCAGAGGCATTGATGCTTGAGAGCATTAGTCTTTCGAATTCCTCGGGGCTCAGGTCCGAAAATTGATTCTCGCCCATCTCGTAGGTCTCCTCTCCGACGGCATATCGTTGATTGTGTCTCGTAATCAATTGCATGTTATTCAAGTAAACAATCAGACGCTCTCGCTCCTCTATGACATCCTTATAGAGTTTATTGAACTTTACTTTGAAAGACTCAAACTGCACTTTGAAGTCCGATAGACTCCATGCCTGGGCGACTCCGACCAGCGCCAAAAGTAAAAGGACTGGCTTCATTTTGATTTAGGGTGAAGCTTACTGAAACACAATGAGATTCTAACTCTACTTGGCTTACCATTTTGACTCATTTATATACCTTCGAAAGGTGTGAATTAACTATAGCACAAGTGCATTATACTATCAGCAAAAAATTAAAATATGCAGTAGCTGTAGTTTACTTAATGCATTATCAATTGTCTGGAAAGTTTCTTAGCTTTATATTTAGTTATTTAAATTAATATGTGTGGTATTTTTAATTTAGAATCTGGAGCAAGAGATTTTTGATCTTAAGAAATGTACATACTTGTCAGAACTGCGTTTTCTTTTTGATTACATTTTTTTTGGCTACATGTTCCCTTTGATCTAAACCTAATTTTTGTTCTACTTTTTGAATTACTTTAGGTGTTAACATAAGTTGTTCAACTTAGAACGAAGAAGAAGATTGAAATGTGTTTTTGAAACTGCGTTAAAACTAATTTTGACTGAGTAAATGAATTTTATTTTCACTTAAAGAATGATCGTATGCTTATCTTTGATAAAGAATCTAAACATTTGAGATGTTTTATCTCAAGTTTCTTTGCAGACTGTAAGAACAGACACGTCCCTAATCCAAAACTAATTACCTCCGATGATGCAATTGTACTTGTTATGATCGGAAACTTAACAAATACTCTAATTACGTATTACTTACTAATAGCTTGAAATAGGTCAGTGATAACAGACCTAGACAACATTTTGTATATTGTCAACACAACACACAGTGTTGTGTATTACAAAATATATAATATAAATTTTAACATATAAATAAATTTTATAATATTTTTAATGTTTAATAAGTTATTCAATTGATTGAAATGCCTAGTTGCCATTGTATATATTTTTTAATATTAAACTTGTCAACAACAAATCAATTTAAATTAAAAAAAAAGTTTCTTGCATACTTTGCGGCAGCTTTCATAATTTTTGATGCCTCTGAGATTAGTAATTTAATAAATGAATAGGTATATTTTTTCTTTTTTAATAAACAGAAATTGAATTTGATATAGAGTAATTTATTAAGATGTTGCTAAAACTGTGATTTATGTTTTGTGAATATAAAATATACATACATTTATTAAAACTTGCAAATTAATTTCATCTGCAAAAAGTGTTGCATAGTTTTCGGCAGCAGCTCAAATTAAATGTTTTGTTAAGGTTTTGTAAAGAAAATTTATTTTATTAATATGCATTGAAAAGATTGCATGTGTATATTATTTTAAATACATGAATATGCTAGTATGTTTATTCAAACTAAATGTATGCATCAAACTACGGGATAAAGTGCATAGCTTGAAATTTTGCATTGATTATTCTTGTTGCGAGCCATGCGAATGTAGCCATTTTCACCCCAAGATTGTGACCAAGAGTTCTTGACCTGCCAGAAGTCTCCTCCTTGGTCATCATGGCCATAGCCAACGACGACAACACCATGGTTAACACCTCCTTGGCACGACGGCTCATCGAATACTCCGCCCTGATAATGCTGAAATAAGGATGCATCGATGGCGACTGATATGGGACCCTTCTCGGCGACGGCCGTTGCCAGTGCGGATTCATCATCACTGGTCACACCTACAATATCAGAGACCTTGGCACCAATGTGCTCCCCATTGAAGCGGCAGTTTCCGTCCTTAGCTTCATAGGGATACGAGTCCTCGGTATCCACTCCACCATTGTCCTTAATGTATTGTAGAGCGTTAGACGGCCAACCACCTTGACATCCCGCATCCTTCTTGGAGCAGTCAACCAGATTCTGTTCGGATAGGGAAACCAGCTGTTGGTTCTTAATGAAGTTTTGTCCCTCCAGAGATGCAATGGCGGAGAAGGCCCAACAGGAACCACACTGACCCTGATCCTTCACTCCGGTAACAGCGCCCTTATCACGCCAATCCACACTCGCCGGAATCTTCACACCTCCGGATGGAGCGTAGATATTAGTGATATCAGATATTAAATCATTTGGATTGATGGTTGAGAGCATGAGTTCTTTGAACTCCGTTGAGTGCAGATCCGTAAATTGATTGACGCCCATCTTGTAAGTCTTTTCTCCGGCGGCATGTCCTTCGTTGTGTTTGTTGATAAGCTCCTTGTTGTCTTTGAAGATTTGCTTGCGCTGATTGTGCTCGCTAACATCCTTATAGATTTTGTTGAAAATCGCTTTAAATGACTCGAACTCCGCTTCCAGGTCGTCCTGGTAGCTGAAGTGGACTTGGGCGAACCCAATGAGGAATAATACAGCGATAGCTACTTTCATTTTGGAATGAACTGAAGATCAATGTGGAACTCGAAGATACTAATTGTACTTAACTTGGCGTAGAATTGCATTTATATACCCCTTAGCAACTGGCCTTAACCTGTTTGATTACCCTTTGTGCAGTTGACCAACAATAGCCGAGGATGCAACATGAAAATGATTCATAATATATGTACATTTAACCTAGCGGTTCCAATAATAACAACATCTACTGGACAAAGACTAATTTTTCGTCATGTTTATGACCTTAAATGGGTCACTGATAACAGGCCTTGATAACATAAAATTGCCAATCAATTGCAGATTAATCTTATAGATATACGATTAAAATTCATAAGCAAATAAATAGCAATTGCTGAAATAGGGTTACTAAAAAGACTTTTACGAATTTATATTTAAGACCAGGGATTAAAACCGAAACGAATATCGGTTTCAGTTACGGTTTCGGTTATGTTCGCATTTAGGTTTTCGGTTATCGGTTACGCAAAATCTTTAAATAAAGGTTTCGTAACGGTGAACCGGTTTTGGTATGTTTCGGTTTTGAAATACCGGCATGGTTTCGGTTCACAAAAAAAAAAATTTCTTTGCAAAAATATAATTATAACTATATTAATAATAATAATAAAATAATAATAATAATAATTAAGAATTCATTACTTTCTTAATGTTTAATTTCACATATTCTTCAGTTTGATGTAGTTTAGTTACATTTTAACAATTTCAATATTTCATTTAGCAAATTATTTTATTTGCGCTTATTCAGGAAAATTAAAATCAAAAATAAAAATAAAAAATAATCCTTTTTTTGGATGTATGAAAAGCCGAAATTAACCCTTATAAATGAAACGGTTACTAAACGGTTATTTCGGTTTACAGAGTTTCGGTTTAAAGGTTTCGGTCAAATGAATTTATTTTTTTTCGGTTACGGTTTCAGTTACGGTTTTAAATTTCAATCGGTTTTTACCGGTTAAAGGTTACGGTTTCGGTTAGGGATTTAATCCCTGTTTAAGACAATAAATTAAATTATTATGTAATTAAGCGAAATTCATAGTATAGTGTCAAAAACTTTACTGTTTCTTCAGTTATCTCAACAATACTTTTCCATAAGAATATTAAAAGAAAATTTTGTTGTAAATACCTAGTTTTCGAAAATCAGACCAACTTTTAACTCTTATACCTTGGTCGTAACTGATCCGATATTCAAGCGGAATGCCATTTTGTTCAAGGTTTGACCTCAAAACTCATTTAAATTTAATTCATTGCGTTCAAATACATGTTTGGCACAAAATATTAATTTTTAAGAGGGACTTTAATTTACCAATTTGAAGCGTTTACTGATTGATAAACTAAAAAAAGGTGCATATTTTTGGGCAGTATGCAACTGAAGCAAATTTAAAGGATACTCTCAGGCTGATCTTCAATATAAATCCATTTAATTAAACAAGATTAAATTATTTAGAATTAAAAAATCAAAAGCAAACAATTTCAAATTTGTGAGTCAAATATCTAAGCACTACACTTTACTACACTCATTAATTATCGAAAGTAAATGTAATTTCCCACAATAATTTATCATAAACATAAGAGGAAAATGAAAGGGAAAATCCCAGATAAGTAGGTACAGCTTCTTCACTTGAAAGATGCAAAGATCACAGACTGCGCAGGCGCAAAGCGAGGTGATGCTATCAGAGAATGTGTCACAAATCATTCACCCCAGACTCCCCAATTTCCCGCACACCTCACACTTGGGGAAAGTGGAAATGATATTAGTGCAGCCAAAGATAAATAGAAAGAAAAATTTGAAATTGTAACAGTTGCTTGGAAAAATCAAAAAAACAAGCAGCAGAATTTCCACTGAAGCATTTAGAACATCTACGAAAACTTTGTGCGAGTACGAGTATCTTGTAATACAATCCGTGCGTAACTGCAATTACTTAGTGTGCGCCCCGTGTATCTATGTATCTATGTATCTGTCGGATGCACGCGCAAAAGGTGAACAAACTCTGTCGCGCATGCGTTGTGGTTTCTCAGATATTATCCTACTCTGTCGTTGTCATCCAATTTGAAAACATGAAATATATTTGTACATATCCGCCCGTGACAGTTCCTGTGTCCCCAAAGTTGAATGAACTGTAGATGATCCTGTAATCCAGCCAACAGAGACTTGTTGCATGCAACATACCTATGGGTACAGTTTATCTTTTGAAAGTGGAAGTCAAAGTGAACATTTTTGGTTGATCAAATTGAGTTTTATAATCAAGAGTCCTTAGACAAGAAGTGCAAGAGCCGTTGCCCAATATGTTGCAATCTCTTCGCGGGGTGCAACAGACATATCGTCTGCAGGAATCTAATGGAAGTGAATGGGATTCGCTTTGACTGCACGTCCGACTACAGAATGATGCTATTTATAGATGCATGTCGCGGGACTTCGTCTAGTTAGTAGCCGATGGCTGAGCATCATGTTGCCGACGAGGGCTGATGCTAGGGGCTGTCTTCTTGCCACAGACTCGAGCATCATTTCAATTGCATTCCAACGCGCGTTCGGTACAGAGATACGGGCACGGACACAAAATACGGATACGAGATCGCATTTAATTGGATTATCAGTGAATGTGAATAGTGAATGTGAATAAATTCAATTTAAAATCATTTAATTAGTTATAAAGAAAAACAAACGTGACAAGTTCCTAGCTACAAAACATACCAAAAAATAGATACATAAATTAATAAATTGTACAATATAAAATATATAAAAATATTTAAATGCATATATAATAAAAAAAAGAAAAAATATATATTTAAATAACAAAATAATATTAAAGATACTCCAATAATTTATAAAGAAATATTACAATTTTAAGGTGTGTATAAAAGAATGTTTCAACTAAAATTATAAATTGAATGAAAGAAAATCGAAAAAAAAAAGATATCAAAGTTTTTCAGAATAGATCTTTGAAATACTTCGGGGAATGAGTAATGCGAATGTAATTTGATGTCAGGCTAGATGACAGAATTAGCATGCCTCTTCCATGTTGCCACAAAATAAGCTGGAGCACACCAAATATAGAGACCATGAGTGTTCGAAGATAAAGTGACCACATCCCAAGGCATTTAAGTGCCAATGTCTGGAACGCAGCAGCAGCACATAAAATCAAGAAAAAAAGACTTTAAATTAAATTCGAAAGACTGTCGCAAGGCTCCCTCCAATTTTCATTTCACTTTTCACCAACAACAAAACAGAGAAAAAAAATAGAAAACGACAAGACAACAAAAAGGAAAACGTAAACAACGAAAAAGAGTGAACACAGCACAAGTTCAAGATTCTCACAGATACAGCTACAGCTACAGATACATTTACAGATGCAGATACAGATACCGTAGAGTCAGACATGGGAATACACGAATCCCTCCGTAATAGCTAAAAGTAGAAAGAACGCACGAGACACGAGACGAGAAGCAATAAACTGCACCGAATGTAGTTTAATGCAGTTTGCTGGGGATCCTGCATTTCTCTCTCCCCTCCCCATTTCCCCTCTCAGCCATCGCGTTCACCCTGAAGATGCATTTTCCCGCTTTGGCGCACGACAACAACAACAGCAGCAACAACAGCAGCAACAACAACAACAACAAAGCGATGCCTTTTTTCCCGATGCAATAGTTTGCTTGATCTATTTTTGGCCTAGCCAAGCCAGGCATTGTCTTGTCGCCTCGAGTAATTTGTTTGTTGCGTTTCCTTCGCATATAGCTATACACTGAGCGAATTGGATGCACTTCCAAGTGCTCCTCGTATGTCCAATTGGAATTGCGAATGTCTGATCTTAAGATTTGCTAGAATTTGGTAATGTGATATTTTATTTGAAGCCTCCTTAAGAAATGTTTTTTTTATAAAAGGAAGTACATTTTTCTAAGTTTAGTTTGAGGGTATCTTGTCTAAAAATTAAATTTATGTTTTTTTGTAAGCACAAACATTTGTAGCACAAATTTTAAAGTAAGTTGGCAGCTCTATGTTCTGTTCTCATGTCAGATGATGGACATTTGTAAAATGAGCAATTCCAAAATATTTGTCAAATTATTTCTGTATCATAAGTACATTTAAACATTGTTAAAATATGCATTCGGTATTATGTAAGATCGAGGACAATATGCAAATTTTTTGCAATTGTATTGAGTATTATATAAGCGCATCGAGCAGTTAGGTGTCTGAAGTGCTTCAAGTGTCGCTCAGTGTAGTTGAGGGATGTGAAAACAACGGTACATAACGACAAACAAGCAAACAGAGTGCATCGATACTTTTGCAATCGACATCGATAACAAATAGCGAACAAAATGGTAGTCGGGAGTGCTCGACTAGACATACCCAGTAGCACTTATGGCTAAAATGTGTAAAATTGTTTTTTTGTATAGCTTGTGTGCTTTTTTCCGATCATGGCAGTGATTCACTTGGGATTAAATACAGAAATATTCTTAGATTGACAGGTGATATGATCATAAGAGTTTATTAACTTTCTGGGTCACAAGATGCCCCTTTTGCCTGTTACTTTTCTTGGTAATAATTTATAATACCCATTATTGCACATTTGCAATGTATGCAGGGTATAAAAAGTGCAAACAAATGTTTATTTAAAGCAAACAAACATTGCAGATACTTTTCACCCCACAAACAACCACAATAGCAAAAACAAACACACATACACACACACACAGTCATACACATTCATACATGGACAGACAAGCTTGCAGCTTCAGTTTCCAAGTGCAACAGCAACTTCAACTGCAACGTTGACGCCGTGTTTAGTTTTTCCCCAATGGCCCGCAAAATTATAAATAGTGAGCATTAGATGAGCACAGTAACAACAACTAGACAACAACCAAGACAACAGCAACAACAACCAAGACAACAACACCTACTTGAGCGACGGCTGGAAATGTCAAGAGTGCGTCGACATTGCATGTTGACAGTGGAAACGCAACGCCGACGGTGGCAGAACTATTACGACTTCCATGTAGAAGCAGCAACAGCAGCAGCAGCAGCAACAACAACTGCGCGCGCGCGCCACACACTCAACACACACACACACCCATCTGGATTGCCCCTCGGTTCCCCGTCCCATGGCTGCCACTGCTTGCAACCAAGAATCGCTGCAGGGGGCCAAGAAACCAAATGGAGTTGCGTGCTCTCCATAAATGGGGGAAGTTGCTTGCCACTTCCGTCTGCACCACAGTCTGTCTGTGTGTCTCTATGTGTGTGTGTGTGCAACACTAACAGAGGCTGCCAGATTTATGTTGAAACAATTCCACATTTGCCGTAGCATTAAGAGGCATTAAAGCTATGGGCTTATCATTTACAAGCTTGCACCTCAAAAACAAAGATACGTACGGATCACGGACAGGGAAGGAAGCGCGGGTGCTGTTTAAGAGAGCTCACTGTAGCTGTAGTAGTTGAGTTCATTTCCGCTAGCAGCTTGGACTCGCCCCAGTTTTCCCGCCCAGGCTATTTAGACAATTTTAACGGCCTTTTTTCAGATTTCATGGCGCATTTGGTGGATCGTTAAAGTCAAGTCCCCTCAAGACGTTCCATTAATGTTTTACCGTAGCATGTACACTGTACAGTCGTGCATTTGCACTAACTACAGTCGACTTAAGCAAATGAAAACCTCTAGTTCAAGTTTGCAAAATGCTTAAATTTGCAGACTACTAAACATAATAATTAAAGTGATCATTAAATATAAACCTTACTTTCTTTTATTGTATTTTCCAATATTTTATCTTCAGTTTGAAAATATCCAGTTATTTTATTTTTATTTGATTTATTTTTTGTATTATCCATTCAAAGCGATGCAGAAAAGTAATTATAAAAATTAATTTGCAAATTTATTTATTTCTTCTGGTATTCGTATATTTTTTTAAATATTTATAGTTACTTAACACTTCTTTTTAGTTATTAATCAGATTGTGTTTTTTCTGTAACAAATTCTGTATCAACTTGGACTAAAATCAAAAATTAAAAATATTTTTTCGAGATATATTTTAATAAATAATATGTAAGAGTTTTAATTTGTGAGTCTCTACTGTAATTACTCGCATGTATTCATAACTGTGATTTCTTGCTTTCTCTTTATTTTTATAGCTGACCCGAAATGTCAATGGCCACAATGCAGCTGCAGTCACTGGATGTGGATCAGCTGGAGATGTCCACGACGACGCCAACGCCTCCGTTGCCCATTCAGCCGCCTCCGAACAATGGGATTGTCTATGGCTTTCGCACACGACACTTGTCCTGCATTGAGGAGAATGACTCGGATTCGTTGCATGGTTCATCCGTGCCACGTGGCGCCTACGATTTGATGCAGCAAGCGGATGAGACATTCAAGAAACTCAACGCAGAGCTGGAGAGTGAGAATGAGGAGGATGGTGAAGATGGTGAGGAGGACGATGTTGATGATGATGAGCATCCCGACACCATGCCCATGATTGATGAGTCGCGCTTGGGAGATGCAGATTATCTGGATGAGCTGGTTGCCGTTGAGCAGCGACAGCAGCCGGAGGAGGATTTCTGGCAGCCCAGCTTCAATCGCAACGACATCATGATGACCTCGTGCTATGGCACCCTCAACAGCTCCTTTGGCGAACCGGTGACACCCAGAAAGGCACCGGAGCCATTGTATGCCACGCCTGAGAAGCGGCGCGAAAGCAATCGCAGCTTCGACTCAACCTGCAACTCGCAGACCAGCTCCATTTATGGCGGCTCAATGAACTCCTCGCTGGATCTCAAGTACATGATGAGCGTCTCCCTTGGCGCTGGCAATGGAGGAGGTGTCGGCGGAGGAGGAGGTGGAGGCAACTGCAATGGCGGCGGCATCGGTGCCACAAGCACATTGCGTGGCGCCTCAGTGCCGCCAATGGATTTATCGCTCATATCCTGCGATGGCGTCAGCGCTCTCGACTGGAGTTCCGCAAGTGTCACTTGTGTCCTGGACTCGGGCGATGGCAATCCCGCCGAGGAGTTGAACGGGGAAATGGCAGCCAAGTGCCTCAGCGCGGCCGAGAGCGGTAAGTGGCAAAGCTTTAACTTATTTGAGGTTATGTTGCAAGTTAAGAGGTGCTATTTTGGGGTTATATTTAATAAAAAATACATGGAAAACGAAAAATTAAATTGTTGTTAAGAAACAGCTAAATTTTCTATTTTCAATGCATACCTAGAAAGTATTCAAAGAGTTTTACAATTCTAATAAAAAATGTCTTAAATAGAAGTGATTTAGGGTTAGCTTTTGGAAAAACATTAAGGCCCACTTTTTCAAGGTCTAAACTAGTTTTTAGTAAATATTGAAATGATATTTTGACGTATAATGCATAGAATGAACACTCGTGGTCAAAATAATAAGTACACTTTTTTTTTTACTAAACAAAAATTTATAAAAATACAAATTTTTTTTGCAGTCACTCCTAGAATTGTTTGAAAAATTGTTCTGCATCAAAACATTTTTTGTAAAAAATCGAGGAAAAAAGTTGAAAAAGTAGACATTTACATAAATTTAGTAAGAAAAAGAGTGTGCTTATTATTTTAGACCATGAGTGTATTTCGTAGATAATATTTATACGTACATTGAAAAAGTATCTAAGTATCTTTAAATACACAATTTATGTACATATGTTCCAGTTTTTTGGAAACATTTAAAGTTCTGAATCTGAAACTTAGGCTATATTTACAGAGATTGTGTCTGAAAAATGTGTTTATTTATCTGCTATAAAAACTTACAAATTATATTATAATTTTAACATTGTGTATTAATAATACCGTTAGACAATCTGTAATAATTGATTAACGCTATTGTACTTTACTTTTCCTTTCAATTGTAGTTGTATGCACATTTCCTGTAGTGTAACATTCAGGGCCTCCACTTTCCAATTGATTTCCCCATTGATCGCATTTGACATCGTTTCCTGTGGCGTTGCCTGGTTATGACCATGGCAATTCATCAATGCGTCAAGCCATTAAACTCATTTACAATCCTTCATTATGAGCCAAAATGCAGCCACAATATTTTTTAATGACCCACTCGCAGCGAGGGGCAGACTCGAGATCTGAAGACTCCTTTCAATGCTCGCTCGGCATTAGAAAGGCAGCCCGCAAGGCGGTGGCTGACCCCCAAACGAAGCCACATTCATTTAAAATATACATAAAAAAATGAAGACAAAAAAAAACACATATAGAATGACCGTTAAGTTGAAGACAGTGGTGTTTTTGGTGGTGCAATTCGATTGCGAATAGAGTAAACAAAGCAGCTATTAGACATGGGGAAAGACAGCAAGAGAGGGAGAGAGAGAATGAGTGAGCGGTGCAGTGGTGCAGTGAAAGCCATCAGGTTGCAGCCTGGCAGCAGCCCATTTCACACAGATGTTTAACAAGCTAGTCAAGTCAGGGTCATAAATCATCCAAATAAATATATCTTTAGAAATACAACCTATATCTATGTGCATACATACAAACGCATTCATATCCTTCATTTGCTCAACAAGTTGACTATCCTCGGGTGAAATTCGCTGACATTGACAGTCTCTAATAAGAAAATTGCCAAAGATTTATGCATTGCCCCTACTTCGATTTTCATTTAAAACTAATCAATAAATAAATAGCAACAACAAACTGGCAAAAGAATACCACAAATTTATTCAACAAATTGCAAAATGATGCTACAAAGTGCAATGTCACAGTAATTTACGTGCCACATCGTGCCACACCACGTTGCAGTGCCACGAAAAAAAATCTGATGAAAATTTATGCAAAGGGTTAAAGTGTCACGCTCGTCAATGTGCTGCACAGTGGGTGCAGTCGCTAAACTACTGCCCTAAAATCATGTATCAAAATATATATTTTATATTTTTAAAATATTCTTATATTTGAAAACATGATTAATTTAATTCAATGAATAAGAATTCCAAATCAATCAAAGAAATTTAATGGGCGCTTTTTGGTAAAATTATTTTAATATTTATTTGAAATAAATAATTGAAAAACGTTTCTTAATCAACAATAAAAATAAATTAAATAAATATCAGAAAAATAATCCCAAGAACAGTTTATATAGTATTAATATTGAGCGCTAAAAAAAAAGAACAAAATAAAATAAATAATTCAAGTATTTTCCAAAAAAGTTCACGAAACTTGCGGGAGTCAATAATAATTGAAAAACAGTTTCCTAAGTTTATTTAATAGTTTATTCGCTTGTTTAATCAGTGATTTATAACAAATTCGCGAATCCAAATTGTTATTTTCGTGTTGAGAAGAAGTTAAATTTTTTCGTTGCACTTAATAGCCAATTTCACCCACTGTGTCATTTGTGAAGCTCAGTCTTCTAGCTTGCCACATATTGTGTGTTGTGTGTTGTGAGTGTGCAAAAGTGAAAAGTCATGAATCATATACATGCATCATGATCAAAACGCACCTTTGATTATTACAACAATGATGATGATGATGTTGTTGATGATGATCGTTGTGAATTGTGAAGTTTGCCAAGCGTGGAATACGAGTGGTTGTGGGCCATAAAGTAACATTGCTTATCGCTGGAAAACTTTTAAAAACCACTTGAGATAGCTGAGAGCTGAGAACGTGCCCCCGACACACACACATACATACACACACATAGGCAGGTAGAAAAAGAGACCTAAGCAAACAGAGAATGAGAAAGAGAGAGGGGGAGAGAGAGATATATAGTGAGAGAATAAGTGGAGCCGGTGGCAGCTTGTTAGGTTGCCGTGTATCTACAAATAGACTCTGCGAGTCGGGCTGATGGCCACAAGACAAAGTCAAACAAAAGACCAAACGGTAGTTGCCATCAATGGTCGAACCCAAAACCGGCTGCGGGTCTACCTGACGGGTAGACCCCAAAAACGTACTCCCAGTCCCAGTCTCAGTCTCCGTCGCAGACGCAGTTGCAACTTTGTTGTTGGCCAGCCAAGTGGCACAAAAAACAACACACACGTTGGACCTGGACCTCAACAGCAAAATGCAGCAACTATTTATTACCATGGAACGCTGTGGGGCACAGATACCGCCGCCGACTGTTGCAACTTGCAACAAACTGAACTTGCCACCCAATCAAACTCCACCTCGCACGCATCGCAGAAGTCGAATGCATTTTGTGTGTTCGATAAGCGTGTCGGCGATTTCCCACAACTGATATATTCCTATTTGAATTTGCAATTGCTCTTCCCATATTTATGACCCTAGCTCTAGCGTAATACCCTGTAATCATGCAATGGAGTTTGCACAAGCATCAGTGTCGTCAGATCTGACAGTTTAAAGAAGCTAGAATTAAAGACAGTAAGGGCTAAGCTAAGATGTACCCGTTTTAAGCATTTTAAAGCTAAATAAGCTGATTATTTATTCTGTAAATTTCATGAGAATCGCAAGTTATGTAGGCATCTAAATTTAAAAACAAAAAGCAGAAATCTTCGGGAGGCTTTTCTGTTAGCCGACTAAGGAGTATCTTCCAGTCAAGCAATCTTATTTCTGGCATACGTTTTTCTGTTTTATTGTTTGTTTTTCTGCAATGATAAGAGAAATGTGATTCAATTGGTTTGGGGTCGGTGAATCCCCAAAGGTAAAGTGCAGATCAAGGAAGAACGACCTTAAGTAGCATTTAAATTAATGGTTTCACTTATAAATTGGAACACGTTTTAAGCTGTATTATTCAAGTATATTAGAAATGGAAATACATAAACTTGGCACAGAAACTTTCAAGGAGGGAAAAAAGCAATAGAACTTAATTCTACTCCAAAAATTCAATTCCCTCTTCACTTTCTCAAACTTCTTAGCTATTAACAACATATAATCTATCACATTTCATTTAAGTAATAATGTTGATAAGTTGACAAATTTCAATTACAACGTAATAAAAATAATTTAACATGTAGTTGCTAAAGAGTTAGCCGCCCACAGTTAATCAGGTAATAGCCTGTCCCCATTGGCAGTCAGTGCTATGAGAATATAATGGACTATAATCAGTGAAGTGTTGGGTGTCGAAGTAGTTGCTAAGTAGAGCAGCTATAGAGCAATCAGATCCCACACATGAAACACATGTAAAACTCATAAATGAGGTAATACCTTTGACACAATCTTGATTAATGGATTGTTCATTTGTAATATTGTAGAACTTCATTGAAACGTTATAGAGCTGTTCTAATATTGCAAAAGAAAAATCTGTGCAACATTCTTTATTCAATTGATTGACCAGTAAAACAATAATTTATTTAATATGATAAGAAATTTTTTTAATAAGAGTAAATCAGCTTTGAAGGAATGCATCATAAGTAAATAGACTCTTTTAACAATATTTACTCAAATTCCCCAAATTTGGCTAAAAGCTTTGCGTAGCTGTTTTGAGCTTAACCTGCAGCTTTTAAGTCATTCTTATGCTACTAACACATATGCTTATTTCACGCTCTCTCTCATTTGCGCATGCGCTGAGAGCCTAAAGCTTTTACTAAAGCTTTTAAGTCATCCTTATTTCAAAATTCAACCACCAGTTCTCTTTAGAATGCAGCTTTGACGGACAGTTTCGCGTCATCATTATTTCACATTCTTAAGAAACTTACGTATGTACGTATGCTTCATCAAAACTAATGTAGCCCTTAGGCATATGTCTTTGGGGCTTATCGAAAATGATTTCGAACCTCCCAGACCTCTGTACCGACGACTGATCATGGCAGAGGCTCGAATGCTTGCGTCATTTGCTCAGCGCCGGCCGTGTTGCTATTTTCGTTTACGCGCGATAAGCGGGAGTCAGCACCTCAATCAGTCAGAAATCATCCACAACAAATATAAATACAAGCAGGCACTCGTACAACAGCAACAACAACAACAACAAGAAAGCGTGAATGAATTTTTCCACACAAATTGAAAATGAAAATGAAATGTGCGATAATGAACTGATAAGCCAAACACCGCGCTCTGAGCGAAGCGCCGCGTTGAGATCGTGTATCAGCTGCAGCCAATGGGAGAGTGCAAGCGGGAGAGAAAGAGAGTGAGCCCACGCAATGGGTGAGCACGTTTGGAAACCGGTACAGCGCTCAGTGTAGACTTTCGTTGTAGAGTTACGCTCTCAGCTAACTTCTCGTATTGTTGTTGCTGGCTGACACTTGTTGGCCTGTGGTCGTTCAGACTCACGTTCAGTCTGGAAGCGCGTTTCAAAGCTTGCACGTCGTGTGCTCCGCGTCAGTTGCGTCATCATTTTCGTTCACCTTGCGATCCGCGTGTACCGCGACGCGACATCATTTTGGATACGGTTTCATTTTTACATCGCGTGTGAAAATTGTTTAACTCGAAAGCGCAAAGTTGCAAAAACATAACAAAACAAAAAGTTTTCATGAAAATGTGTGCCGGCAGCGTCCATCGGGCGTATGTGTAATGGAATGTAAAGCAGAAATATTATAATCATACATATTACGAGTGCTTATCGATAACAAGCAATCGATTTTACAGTTAATTTTACATTTTTGTACCTGGATTTGATAAACAGAAAATTATCTATTAAACGAGTGTATTTGTAATACAATGAAAATCATTTTTAAAGTAAATTAAGAATTTCTTATAAACTATAGGAGCTCTCCATCGTTTTGTCAGCGTGATAAATTTGTAATTAAATCGAACAATAATTATACCTTAATAGCGAATACGAAACAAAAGAGAAAGAGAATACCTTAAAGTGAATCAGAAGAGGAGTCAACGAATTTGCAGACCAAAAACTTGGTTAAAAACGACTGGAAACGAGTTGAAAGGATTCGCAGCTGCAACTGAAAAACGTACATACATTGCACACATATACATACAAATCTACAAATAAATACCGAATACATGAAGAAACCGAAAACGAAAAGCGAAAAAGATTCATGCCATGTTCTCACTAACCAACCGCTCTTCGAGTGGCAAAAGCACCAACAAAATCAACAGCAACACTAACACCAACAACAGCAACATTG
Organism: Drosophila subquinaria; assembly: GCA_037043405.1. Taxonomy (NCBI): domain Eukaryota; kingdom Metazoa; phylum Arthropoda; class Insecta; order Diptera; family Drosophilidae; genus Drosophila; species Drosophila subquinaria. The sequence continues at coordinate 66,903 of JBAMBL010002838.1, forward strand.
GCAGCGGCATCGACAGCAACGGCAACAACAACAACAACAGCAACGGGAACGGCAAGGATAAAGTAAATTTCCAAAATAATTGGAGCTGCAATAAAACAACCGGTCGACGTGCTGGAAGTGGGTATAGCTGCAGTTTCTTAGGTAAATCTCATGGGTGCCATAAGAATAAATAACCGTTAAGTGTTTTGGCCATTTCGGGTGTTATTTAGTATACATCATCATACACATACATAAATGCATCAAAGAAAGCCGTTGACAAGTTTGTGAACACAAATTAAAATTTATATGGGTAAAGTATAGAGAATCTGCCACATAAAGATCTCAGAATTTTTTTTTTTTATGTAGGGGTATCATTAAATGTGAACAGGGCAAAATAAATTACAAAAACTTAAAGATACAAGTATCTACCTAAAATCAATTTATTGCTTTATTCGATTTCTTATTGTTAATTATTTATGGCTCATCATTTAAAAAAATTGATTATTCGACTATTCATTTAAGCCCTAATTGTGAAAGGTGTTTCACGCAGAGTCCGCCCACTGTTCTCTATTATTTTCCATTGTGAGCATAATCGTCTTTCATATTGTACTTTGTCTGCACCATTTCTCTGATAATTTTCAACTATCTGCACAACATTTTAATTTAAGATTTCAAGTTATTTACAATACAAATAATAATTACAATTGCAATTTTCTGTCTTTTGTTTTCATTGTTGTTGTTACATTAAAATGCACATACTTTGCATCAATTTACATGTCGCGCCACAGTCTGCAATAATTTTCAATTCCTCTTTGCTCTTAATACTCGTTGTTGTTATTGTTGCGGAGAGAGACAATGCAATGCTTTTGTCTCTGGCAGAGTTCTGAAAGGGCGGCGGGATGTGGAGGTTGGGGTACAGCAAGTGTATTCCATGAGAAATGCTATAAAAATTCCAGCAAACGGCGGCATCTTTAGCTCTGCGCTTGCGTAAAAGCTTCTTCCTTTCGTTGCGCATGCCAAAGCTCAACACAGGCAAAGAACGTGCAAAATGTATGTGTGTGTGTGTGCGAGGAGAGCGGGCGGAGAGTTGAAGCTTTTGCGATGGGGTTGTGTGCGGTGTTTGTTTGTTTGCTGCTACAGAATTCTCAGAAATGTTTTATTTTAAAATTTGTTAACAAGCAGCTTCGCACACACGGACATACACACACACTCTCAAGTGGCTTCGCTCTGGGTCTCCACATAAATAAGTACATGCTTCAATATTATAAGGAGTGGGGTGAGGGAGGGTCAAAAGTGTATCAAGTGCTTCTCCATTTATTTGTTTTTGTGCTGCGCTTTCAAGTTGAAGGTTAAAGTTGAGTTTTACCTACTGAACATACAAGTATGAGTGTGTTGGTGTGTGCGATATTTCAGGCTTTTGAATTCTCTTCGAGTGCCAACAGACAGATCCTTTGTGTATTCTCATCAAGTATTTAAACTGATTGAGACAAAAGAAAATAATTTGAAATTTATTTTGATGGATTCTAGACATTTCTCAATGAGCTTTAGACAAAGCATCATCTTAGGAATAACAAAACAGACCAAAAATTTAGTTTTAGAATTGATTTTTAATGCAGAGATTCTGGAAGAGGTATGTGCACAGTGGTTAAAATTGTCAAGATACAGAATATTAGAACTTACGAAATTCGTATTTTATAATTAAAATAATTTTGATATTTTTATTTAATAAATTTAATCTTGCACATATGTATTTTATTTTACCATCATTATATTTATTTTTTCATCGATGCAATACTGTTTGCATTCTAAAATTATAATTACCAATTATATAAAATTATAAACATACGTATAATTTAAAATTTAGATCTGAAAGGTATACAAGTTTTAGGACATTCAAACATTTATTATTGACTCAACATTTATGCAAAAATTGAAACAAATCGCATAAGTGTTTTAATAATTCCAAAAAAATTACTGACCAGTCATAACATGTCTAATTAAGATGCTGGCAAAATACATAAATAACTTGCATAAGTTTAAGAGATTTGCATGCAGCTGTTTCAATATCGAGGTCTCGGCCCCGCATGCTCGCATTATTAGAAAGGGAGATTCGTGGAGAAGATGAAGAATTTCAAGTCTTTTAGCTGGCAACTGGCAATGAGTTAATTTGCTGCTAAAACACACCCTCAGGGCTCATTAGGAGCCGTACATGTGATTGTGTGTGTGTGCATGTGTGAGTGAGATTTATAGGCAAACTGGCATCGAATTAGCTGGAATTGCATATGAAGAGGGGTGGAGAGGGACTTGTGGGTCTCTTGGTTGGTTAATTGTGCGGCAGCTCAGCGGGTCGCCTGACCAAATGAGCGTTTAAAGTGTCTGCGGTTTTAGATTGCAACACGCGGATGCGGATGCTAATGCGAATGCGAGTAGCATGCAAAATGGTTAAACAAGTTGGCAGCCCTGTTCGTAATACACAGTCACCCCTTTCAGTCTGCCGCCATGTTTGCCAAATGGCTTTCGATTTGTTGCAATGACATTTTGAATTATTTGACACTTTGCATGCCGCAAATCTCCATAATTCTTCAACTCACTGTCTCTCTCTCCCTCCCCTCTCCAACTCTATCGCGGAGTCTTTCTTCTTGCAGTTTATTAACTCATTATTTTGAAATCAACGTCGCATCGCGTCGCATCGTTTGGCCGACAGGCAAAACGTGTTGCAGAAGAGTTTCTTCTGTCTGAACTCTCTTCTGTGCGCTCTCTTCTGTAGTCTGACATTTTTGCAGTTGCTGATTAACTGCCCGGCACTCAATTTGTCATTAGCCCAATGAATATTATTCATACTCGCAATTTGAAGCTTAAGTTTCGACTCGTTTTTAATTAAGACAATCAATAATTGTGGGAAATCTTTAAGTGGTATGCATATAAAGAAGTATGAGAATTATTGAACTTTAAAAAATGATTTTAAAGTTTATGTAAATTAGATATTTTTTTTAAATTTATTTGATGTCTTCCCACTTCTCCATTTAATAATGTTTTAAACATCTTTTAGCACTGCATACAATTTATTTAAAAATATATTTTTTTAGTGTTGACCTCCACAAAGATTTTGCCGACAAACATTTAAAAAAATGAAAACCCACATTTTTTTTTAATTACAGTCGAACTTCCCTAACTCGAATCACCATTATCCAAGAAAAAAGTTCGAGTTAGGGAGACTTCGAGTTAGGGAATTTTTGTTTTTTTTTGTTTTTTAAAAGAAACTACAATTGCATTCAATTATAAATACATTTCAAATTGCAAATTTTTCTTGTTAGTTTCAACAAAAATGGATTCCAGTTTGTCCTGTTAATATTCTCAAAAATTTGTTTCTTCGTTCTTTATCCAGAAGAAGTTCCCGATTCTGAGATACCACATTTTTCAACTTTTATTTATTTATTTAATTTATTTGGTCTACTTTCAAACTCCTTAACTACTAATAAGTTTGAATATTTCCTAAAACATTTTTAAACATTTTAGTACGACAAAGAAGTACATTTCGATCATCTTTCCTATAACAATTTCACAAGCCTAAATAATTGTTGATGCAATATTCTATCAAATTACATCACAATATGTTAATGTACATCAATATTGCGTATCAAAACGAGCCGGTAACAAAAGCATAAAATATAAACGAAAAAAAATTCGAACTTTATAGGGAATTTTCCCGAAAAATTCGACTTACAGAAGTACGGGCCAATATTTTTGTTCGAGTTAGGGAGAAATTCGAGTTAGGGAAGTTCGAGTTAGGGAAGTTGAATTGTATGAAATTTGCTCAGTAAACGCTATTGCCACTCGGTTTTGTTCGAGTTAGAGAAAATTCGAGTTAGGGAAGTTCGAGTTAGGGAAGTTCGACTGTATTTGCACATTTTGCTGTTATTTTGGTAGTTGATGATTGCCAAATAGCAAGTAGCAGCTGCGTAACATTTTGTTGTAGTAAGCGCGTCGGCCAAAGATAAAATAAAAACAAGAGAAACAAAAAAACGACATCAACATTCATATCTCATCTGTGTCGAGTTAAAGAGTGTTGAAGAGTTGGTTGGTGTCAAGTTGTAGGCGTCAGTTGTCGTGTCGGTAGCTCCGACGTTGTCGACAATGACATGAATAAATAGCCGAGGACTAAACATTAAACGTCAATTGTCCAATCATCACAGTATATGACTGACAAATACCCTTCAAGTATTAAACGCCTTAAAACGAACAAAAGTTCAAAATCGAATTAAAAAGACATTGGAATAACGCTTTTACATTTCCAAGCCAATTCTATATACTTCAAAAATATAAATGTACGTTAAATTTCCAAGCTCTGTCATTGCGAAATTCTAGTTAAGCATTTTAAAGAATTGAATTCATGACTGCTTTATTTCTAGGGAAATTAATCAGCAAAGCTTTACGAAAATGATAATTGAAAGTTATTTCTCTTGCATGTGATAAATTACTATAATTATTAAAATTTGATATGAGTATCTAGCTACAGTGAAAGCTCCTTAAAGTTAACACCGATGAAGCTTTCACTGCATTCGCATTGCTCATTCATTTGGCATTTGGCACGCGAAATGTAAAACTTTTGATAAGATAAGACATATGTATCTATAGAATCTAAAGAAATTTACTATATTGTGGTTGGTTACCTTGTGGTTGAGTCTGACACACCCGTTGTCACCTACCCGTGGTCTAAATGTTCTGTATACGCCATCTAAGTTGTTTTTTCAATATTGACAAATAATTAAAAACGGTAATTGGCTTTGCTTGTTACCCACCTCGCAGACAGTCTACAAACATTTTTTTCTTTTTGCTATCTGCAAAGAGTTTGTTTTGTAAATTGTCGCGTCTCAGTTGAGGAAACGAACTATTTTCGTTATTTTTTCTGCTTTATTTTCTAGTGCAAATACGAATTTGCTAAATTGGCATAGTCGCTAAATGTTTGCCAAGCGATTTTGGTTTTTTCCCCTCAACTTTTGTACATCTGTCTATCTTAACTTTCGTGTGGGGGGTGTGGTCTTAGAGCGTGACTTTAGAGTAAAAAAAAAGTGGGTAACCTTTTAGTTGGAAGATGTTTTCTGTGATAACCAGGGTCAATAGTGGGTCAGCACTCTTTGGAACGATATTCTAGACTGAAGAATTGGAGAAGGGGTGAACCTGAATGCAAATTTAAGGTGAGAGAAGAAAATATTTGAAAAAAAAATGACGATCTTAATATACAATAATATACTATATATTAACAATTGGAATGGAAAATAATATAATATTTTAAGAGTTTAAATACCATGTACTTTAACTTGACTTCTTTTGACTTTCTTTACTGATGCATGAGCCTGCGGGGAGTTCTTCGCTTTTTTCTACTTATCAGAAGACAAATTGATGAATGATTCAAAACTGACCTTACTCAAAGCTTATCTTTAACTAATGTACGCGATAATACAAACAGGCAAATGACTCATTTGGAATATGAGTTTAAATATCGAATCATAAGAGTATTTCGACACTTTTGTCTCCCAGCCTGAAAGATAATTTGAAAAATGTATTGCCATAAATTGGAAGTAATAAAAACAAAAATTTAAATTTTTTGCCTTCCGTGCGAATATGAATAAATGTCTATTCACATTCATTTATATATTCATTGAGTTATGTATTTGTTTGCCACTGAATTTAATTTGTGGGCGTCGTTGAAGCCGTTAAATAATTTATTGTTTAAGTGTTTTTCCGTTTCATTTCACTTTGTGTAATTGTTGAAGATGATTTAGTGTTGTTTCTTTTTGCTTTTGTTATTGTTTTTTATTTTACTTAACTTTCACCTGAGCGAATGCTGGGTCGTTTAAGTGAAATTGCTGCCTAATGACTGAGCATTTCTTTTAATTAGAAGACACATCAGAGTGGCCAGAGAGAATTCACAGCAAAAACAAAAAATCAAAACAAAACATTTCCCCGTTTCCCGCTTTTTATAAGTCTCTTTCAAACAATGGGCGGAACTGGAAAGTTTGTTGAACTCTCTTTGAGTTGACAAGGTGCGTGCCAAGGGGCAATGCTCAGCATATTTTTTCCTGAATTTTTTATTATTATTTATATTCATTCATTACAAGCTGCCAAATCAAAAAGTTTATCTGACATTAATCGTACTGAGACATGAAAGATTGAAGAGGAGAACACGTTTTTATCATGTCAGAAAGAGAAGTGTGCCTGTTTCATCAGAGATTCTGTAGTCTTTACTTCAGTTTATTTCACATACAAAATTTCAGATTGATTCATAGTTTAGTTTGTTAACTTGTTGATGTGAGAACGACATGTTTTATAGTCAGTTCCCATGGTTAAGAGTACAATTTTGTTGTCTTTAACAGGGGGTATAAAAATAGGCATACTATAGAATCACACCTATAATTCGCAACCGGTTCGAGTTGTACTCTGATCTTTGGGTGTGACCCGTTTCTCCGCTTGACAAGTGCGCGTACTGTTTGTTGTTTGCCGCCTCAAAACAACAATAATGGAAATCTCGCTTTTGCATATGTTTGTATGCTCGTATGCTCCGATAAATTCAATCCGTTATTTTGGCATTTTTGCACCGTCATTCGCAGCCATGAATCAGCTTCAACGATAACGCAAAAGGGTCCAGTTGTGGTCCAGCAAATCCTTCACTTTGTAACGTTGCACGTTGAAACGTTGCAACTGCAGCGAATTAATTTATCAACATTTTTACCGCTACAATGTCAACGCTGCCACAGCAAACACGAAAGAGAAGTTCGCAGCATTAAAAGGCTATAAATTTGTATACATATAAACATATATATTTGTTGGTATTTTTTTTGTTTTGGATAACTGAACAAACTTCCAAGAAGCTGGCAAAGACAGTCAGGCCAGGCGGAGAAGGGGAAATTTGATCGGGCCAAACAATTTTTGAAGAAAACTGCAGACCAAAGTTTGATTTATGCGTTGAGATGCTCAATGGGCGATATGAAAACAGACGGAGACTGCGACTGAGACGACGCGACGGTTAAGAAAAGAAGGAGATGCAGATGGAGTTGATGAGGAAGAAGAAGAGTTGTAGAAGAAGGGAAGAAATAAGCAAAGTAAACGGCACGACTAACAAAACGCGCTGCCCGCCGGATAAATGCTGCATAGACATAAATTATAAGCCATGGCTAAGTAGGAAACTGTTAAGCAGCCGCATCGCAGCAGCAGCTAAGCACAGTGGCACAGACGAACTCTAAAATATTTGTAGAGTTAAGTCGAATATTCTTAAAACTGATATATTTCAATATTATTTTTAAAAGCGATTTCCTTTAGACTCCTTTTGATTAAAGAAAGATTTTTGTGAAAGGGAAATATATTTGTAGCTTTTTTTTAGCTGAACGAGTTAATTTTTTTTCCTCAAGCTTTATTTTTTCATATACTTAATTATTTTTTTATATTTTACCACTTGAAACAATGGAAAAAAAGTATTCAAATATTTTTCTATGCAAATTAATCACTTTTTTCCATTGTCCATTATCTTTAACGACGGCTTCTGGCAGCTGCATTTAACTAAGTTTTAGTTTCTCTTTCCTTCATATTGTTTACAAATATTTAACGAAAGTTTACAGTTGATACAGTGCCAGAAGTAAGCACCAAACACATACATACACACACAAGCACAGATATTGACGTTAAAGTTTCCTTGGCAAGTTGGGGTTTGGTCATGTTGCCAGCGTCTTTTTGCTGGTCGGCAACATGTTGCTGCCACGTCAATGTTGCGCCTTTGTCTCGTAAATTTTAACATTTTTATTATAAAATCGCAATGTTGTGTTGCTTTTTGTTTATTTTGTTGGTTGTATTGAAGCTTGTTGTTGTTGCTTATTTTTCACACAATGCGCGCGATTTATTTTGTATGCATTTTGAGACTGAAATTGATTAATTACAAAGCGGAAGAGCCGACCTCTCTCAGATGGTCAGTCTGCAGTCCACCAGTTGCAAACATATTCATTTTTCAAGCTTAAGATTATTATTATTTATATTTGTTCAACATTACACAAAGCAAAACTCAACTTTTCTGTAAGTCACGGCTCAGTGGTCAGGTTTATTTATTGTTCTATCGAAGGTCGTCGCAGAGTCCCGAACACAAACGAATTATCGAGCTGACACTGAACTATTGAGCTGCACTACTTGATATAGCAAGAATGAGTGCTTGAATGCTGTGAATACTATTCAAAATTAATTTAATTAACTGATAATAAAATGAATAGTTATATACTATGCCTTTTTCTATTGATTCATTATTAAAAACATAAATGAAAAATTATCCTTGATATTTCATAATATTAAATGAACATCTATGTAATTTAATGAGTGATTATCTAATACTAACCACATTTGATTTAAATTTGTCAAGTATTGTAAAGATATATGTATAGTTTCAAACTGTAACTGATTCGACTGATTAGATATGTTGAATCTGCAGTCAAGAATAGCTTCAATACCAAGTTTCTTTTTAGCCAAAGTGCAATACATGTTGAGTTCTTTTAAACACATCTTAGCTAGAGTTTGTTTATAGGTTTATAACAGGATAAGGTTAGTTCCGCCCATCTAAATATAATGCTAAAACCCAACTCAATAATTCTGGGGAGTGTCGGAAATTGTTTACTCCGAAAGCTTTGCGTCTGGCGCCAATTGAGAAGCCATCCACTTTGAGTGTAGTTCGAGTTGGCGCCTGATCTTCAATTGAACGTGGAATGCAAAAGAACTGAATGACACACAAGGGGGAACTAAGAGAGAGGGGGAAGGCAATGTCTGTCGAGTGTTTGAGGCGTTGCAATTTGCAAGTTGCAAAATGGGATTCGATCTCGAGGCAATCTTTTAACTCTATAGAGCTCTATCATACGGCGAGAGGCAGCATTTACAGTCAGAGCAATTAGTTGAAATCGACTCGCTTGATGCAGATACATAATTGTTTTCGATGTCACATATGTTGTCTTTTTATGACTCTGAGCTACTTAAATGCCATGGCATGTTTTTGTTTTTCAGTGTTGTTTAATGAGCTATTAACATTTTTTTGAGAACTTTAGAACCGAGTACAAATTGTACAAATTGTCATGACGCTCCATGTGTGAAGAGCGACAAGCACTAAAGGTTGAATGGGAACATGGCGATATAACAGCTTTTATTTATATAGTAAATAAATAGCATTGGTATAATTATAAAAATATGTTTAACATAATCTAAAATTATACAATAAAAATGTTGAAAATTTTTGGTTTGAAATGGTATATTAGAGTGACAATGTATTAATGCAAGTTTGCTTATAGTTCCATATTTCAAATTTCTACGTTGAGGGAATAAGTCTCGTAAATAGTTTAAAAACCATAAAATACATTAAGTAATAGTTAATAATTATATTTCAATCTAGTCCTACTCTTACAAAAATGAATTAACTAATTTATATAAATATTCTTTTTCATTTTAGGTAAGTTCCAAAAACATTTCATTAAAGGAAATTTGTTTCGAAATTTTATTAGTAAGTAATATTTGAAATATCTTAGATATGAGTTGTCTGTTGACAGATCACTTTTGCATAAAAAAGATTTAATTAACAACTTTTTAAAAGTTTTTTGCATAAATGACTCATAGATGTTGTCATTCCTCAGTTTGTCGACTTTGAAGCTTGTCAGTTTACGCACAATTAACTGAAAAAATATTTAACAAAGATTTGTGTTTATGTAAGGTTGTAAAGTTAAAAAACAAAGATTTATCTAAGAGAAATCCAATCAGATATACAAATGATCTCAACTCCACTCAGTGTCTAAAGTTCTTTAGAGAGTTTTCAAGTATTAGTTAATCCCATAAAAAAACCTCTTTACGAGGTAAAAGTCTAGTGACGAAAACATTTTCATGCCCCAAAATTTCTGATATCCAATTTTGTGACGAATAATATTAAGATTTACACATAAATTATTTTAAACAAAATTTTGGCACCCGGCACATTGCGCTAAAATGTTTCAATTCTAATACTAAATAAAACTCACTGTTTTGCGCAGTGCCGAATGCAAAAATTTTGTTTAAAATAATTTATGTGTAAATCTTAATATTATTCGTCACAAAATTGGATATCAGAAATTTTGGGGCATGAAAATGTTTTCGTCACTAGACTTTTACCTCGTAAAGAGGTTTTTTATGGGATATCAGAAATTTTTGAATAAGACATCAGAAATTTTAAAATTGCAATATTTGATGTGATTTGTTGTGTAGATTTTTCTTAAATTGTCAAAATGTGGGAAAAAATACCTTATTTAACCTGTAACTGTTTACCCTTATAATTAAAAAAAAACTTTTAAGGTATGTCTAAGAGCTCTTCGAAATACCTTTTCAACGACATATAGATCGCATCTGTAGCTTCTATCATTTGGATGCTATGGGGGCTTAAATTTAAGCGGTTTTAGCGATTTCCCGCTAAACTAGCGATTTTTCGAAAAAGTAGAACAAACGATTTTATATTTTTGATTATAAAATAATTTATCTGCCGCAAAAAGAATTCACCACTTGCAAGCAGTTTATTTCCGCATTACGCTGCAAGCAGTGTACATACTGCATATGTACATGCAGTAGTGTAAAGGTAAAAGGTATATTCAGTTAATAGGTAATATCTTGTCCAAACGAATTTTGACAGATACGTGTTATATGTCAAAAAACGCGGAATCAAATTGCCCATAACATATAACATATTTTAAAGTGATCTCATGTGTAGATTTTTCTTAAATCGCCAAAATGTGTAAAAAAATACCTTGTTTCACCTGTAGCCGTTTACCTTTTTACTTAAAAGAAAAACTTTGAAGGTATGCCTAAGAGCCCTTCAAAATACCTTTGCAACGATATATAGATCGCATCTGTAGCTTCTATCGTTTGGATGCTATGAGGGTTTAAATTTTAGCGGTTTTTAGCGATTTCCCGCTAAACTAGCAATTTTTCGAAAAAGTCGTAGAACAAACGTTTCTATATTTTTGAGCGGGAACAAGTCCTCATTCAAACTTTTAAGCTAAATCAACGCTTTGATACTAACAAACAGACAAACAAACAAACAAACAAACAGACTGACTTTTCATCTCGTTTTGAGAAGGGCACCAAAAATTTCAAAATTAATTATCTTCTGAGCCAGTGATCGGATTTTGATGATCAAGGTGTCATTCGAAGCGTATTTTTGATTAGAATAGTAAAAAATTAAAAAAAAAAATCAAAAAGGCTCCAACGGCCCCATTAGCTCCAATCATTTAAATTTTGACCCTCCCACTTACACCTGTTTATCTCACGAACCAGGTGAGTTTCCAAAAGTCTTAGTATGCACATTTGTAAGTTAAGTTAATACCTTTCGATCGGTATATAACTCGACCTGATCGGACAGTCATAGCAAATTTTCCATTCTTCCTGTGTATATATGCTAGTCGCCTTCGCACCCTTCGTGCTGCTTTCGTCACTAGCGCGGACTGCCGTCCGCAGTGACTATATTGCCCATTAAGCCTAATTAGTTTGAAATATATTGAGAATATATGTCATTCAGTAGCAAGTTTCATTAAGAAATCCCTTGATTAATTGGCAAACTTTTGCGCAGCAGTTGGAACAAAGACCTTCTCGAAATACTCGTAAAAATCATAATTCAAAATCAAATTTATGTTTGCACAGCTCAATTTTTATTCGCAGCCCACAGAAAAAGGAAGAGGAACTGCGGACTGTTCTTAGAATTCAGACAAATATATGTATATATAAAGCATATTTAATAATCGTCGGCAAAGCTACAAAGTCTGGCGAGTCGCAGACCTGCAAAAAGAAAAATAAATAAAAAGCCGATCGACAAAAAATGAGTTGAAAACTGAAAATTGAAGCGAACTTTAAAGTTCTTAGCCCAAAAACAAAAAAAAAACAGAAAAAAAGAAGGCAACAAAAAGCTTTGTATTTGTTTTATTTGCAATAGATACAACTTGAACGATGTGAAGATACATTCAACCTTCGTGTTCGTTGGCTCGTTTCGACAATTTTCGTTGTTTGGTTGCGCAAATAAGTATCTACAGCGACAACCGACGACAGCAACTTTTGTATCTAAAATCAACAAGTTCACGACGAGCATGAAAAAGATAAAACCTTTAAGCGTCAGGTACACACACACACACACCGATTCATTGACAGGCGTTTGCTTAGACAACAAACAAAGCCCCAAAAAAAGAACTAAAATAACAACAAAACTAAAACCCACTTGACTGACAACGCAACACAAATACTTAAATACTAGAATATATGTAAGTACTACTTACATATATAGAGCGTAACTCGCACAGATAATTCCATTTTCTACCCAAGTATTACTTATCGAAAGAGAGGGAAAGCTATTGGGAGAGAGAGGGAGGAAGTGACTGACAGTATTTTGACTTCATTAGTCTGTTTGATTTAAATTAATGTGTCTTCTTCTGAGTGTGTTATGAGCTATGATTAATTAGAAATTAATACATTAAATTAAGAAGGCATTAGCATATATGCTATCTTATTTAACTGATATCAGAATGTTGTATAACGTTTTATACGAAATATTTTGTGAATTCACAAAACATATCTATAGGATCTCATATTTTCTATTATTACAAGATCATTCAGAGATCTGTTCCATTTCTAAACTAAAATTGTCAAAAATGTAAAATAATTTAAACTTCTTCTTAATGATTTTATACGTCATATTGTTTCTTAAGCATAAGAGATTGTTACTTGGTCCAAAAGAAGACTGAAATTGCACAGTTTTCTCAGCATTTGCCTGATTGTTCCACATAAATATCAACTTGTACAATCGCCACAAATTTGATGACAATCTCGCATGCAACTGTAAATCGCCTTTCACCCGAAAAGCACTTATGCGGCATCCCTGTAACATGTCCCATAAATAACACCCGACAACACTATCGTAATTAAGTTAGTAGAAACAGGGAGTAAGAGAGGAGGGAGTGGGCGCGTGAAGGGAGGAGGAAGAGTCGAGGAGAGCGAAGACATGCTCAAGTAATGGAGGAATTTGGTTACCACAAGTGAACTGCAGGCAATGAGTAATGCAAATGCAACCTGCCATCGGAAATTAATAGCGCTCTTTCTTTCCTTTTCTCTCTCTTTACTTCTCCCTCTCTCTTTTGATCAGCTTGAACTCGCATTTGAGTAGGTGAGGGTTATATGGAAATGGGAGTACATTTATTTTGGATATCCAGTAATTGATATGTATGTTATTTCAACTTGAATTGCAATTTCACTGCGAACTTGAGCCCAAAAGGTTTCATTGGATATGCAGAAATTTGAACATCTTATTTAATTGTATCAAAGTTAGTTACATTTTGGTATTCAAGTTAATACCGTCAACATTCAGTTTGTAGAAGTTTTTCTAAAATATGTGATGAGATATTTTATAAAAGTGCATATATTTGCTTGATGTGGACTTAAAGATACATTCTCTTTCTTGTTACTTCTCTTTTTATACGGTTTACTTTTTCTACTACATTTATAGGCATAGCTTCAGTTTGGAGTGTGTTGTAGAGTCTTCAGTTGTTTCTGCCATTCTCCTGCTGCTTCCTCTGCATTGTCTCTGCTTTTTGCTTCGCTTCTGCCAGCACTAATGCTTCAATTTTCTTGAGATTCTCTTTGATGTTCTTCATGTACTTTTCTTCCTCATTTGGAGCTTGATCTTTAGCCTCTCCTTTCGTCTTCGTCTTCTCCTGCTGCTGCTTCTCCGCCAGACTGTCGCCTTTGGTACGTCTTCCCATAGTGAGCTTGGTGATGAGATGCGGCGGGATTCGAATCTCGGCACCAATGCGATTCTCGCTCTTGTACTGCTCGACGATCCGCAGGAAGGGCTTGAGGGGACAATCCTTGTCGCGGGCCTCAACCATGAGTCTGTGGGCATAGTCCACAAAGAAGGCATCCTCCCGCAGGCACTCCAGCTGGGCCAGGCGATTGTAGTTGGTGCCAGGACGTGCCTGATCCTCGAGCAGCTGTTGCTGTTGCTTGTCCAGTTGGATGCGTAGTTCGTGTTGACGACGTAGTTGCTCCTGTCGCTGCTGTCGCTTGAACTGCACATGGATGAGCTCGTTTTGGAGTCGTCTTTCCACATCCTCACGTCGTTCGTTCTCAGCTTTTTCCCTGGCCATCTCAGCCTGGTCCTGCTCTGCTCGCTGCATCGCTAGACGTTCCGTCTTAACTCTTTCCAGTCGCTGGCGACGAGTCTGCTGCTCAACGCTGTGCGCCCGTCGCATCTCGTCCAGCTGACGGTCATGTCGCGCCAGATCCTCGCCAGCACTGTAGTGCAGTCGTGGCGCCAGCTCATTGGCCAACAGTTCGTTGCGCTTCAGGCGTCGCTGCACTCGCTGCCTCGCCTGGTCGATCTTCAGGCTGTCCAGCTTGGCCTTGGCCTCGTTGTGCACCTCGCACTGCAGCTGCTCCACCTCCTCGAGCATCTGGAGACGCTGCCGGCGCTGCTCGGTGGCCACCAAGGCGGCGAGAGCGTGCTCCCGCCTCTGTTGCAGCTTGTGCGTTTGGGCGGTGCGCTCCTTGTCCAGCTGCTCCTTGAGCTGTTGCTCGTTCTTTTGACGCTCCTGGCGTGCAATCTCCAGTTCCTCTGCCCTGGCTGTTTCGCGTTCCTCTTGACGCTGCTTTATGGACTGGAACAGTTCTCGCTTGTGCTCTCCCAGCTGTCGGCGATGCTCGCTGTGACGCACCTGCAGCTCCTCCAGGCCATTGAGCACCTGTTCGTTATAGATGCGCGTGTCCAGCGATCGTCGTTCCTCTGCTGCTGCTGCAAGCTGCGACTGCAGCTGCCTCTGGGCATTGATGCCACGCATAACCTCGCTCTGCAGCTTGGCACAAAGCAGTTCCCGTGGTCCCGGACGCAGTTGCTCCAACAGCTGCTGTGCCTTCTCAATGCGTTCCCGTTGCCGCCTTTGCTCCTCCCGACGCTCTGCGAGACTTGCCTCCTGAGAGCGTTGCTTGATCTCCTCCAGCTCCTCCTTCTGCCTCCGTTGGGCACTGAAGCATTGCTGCTGTTGCGTCTGGCACAGCTTACGTCCGGCAAACCGACGCAGCAGCTCCTCGCCGCCCAGTCGCAGTTGCTCCTCGTACTTTTGCTGCTGCTGCTGCCTTTGCAGCTGCTTCTCCCGCGCCAACTGATTGGCATTCCACTGGAGACGCCCATAACGCTGTAGGGAAATGACCAACGGTGGCTTCTCCCTTATCGTCACCTGACGTCGCTCCTGCGGCAGCCAACTGTACTGCATGACGGTTAAATGGAGAATCAATAGAAATGTTTTTCTCGACTTTTGTTAGCTGTAGCCATGGATGTTTATGTAGAAATGGTAGTTAGGCAACGGTTTCTATATAGCCGCAGGGATAAACTTGTTCAACTCCAGAAATAAATAGAACCTGTTAAATGAACTAAGATGAATATAATGATAGAGAGTGAAGAGAATGTTTCTAGAAGGCAGATCAATATATTATATATCCCACCAGAAATGCAAATAAATTACAATATAAATTGAAAATTTATTTATTTTAAAAGTATCTAGATCTTGTAACTGAAACCCGTTTAAAAAATGAATTTCGTAAAATGTTAATTGATTTTTCCTAATCATGCACTTGATTAATATCTGTCAATTTGCATTTTTTCAGACCAGTTGCCCATTAGTTGTAATATTCATACAAAAATTCCAATTTTGTCAATTCACTTAGGCTAAAAAAATGTCTTTTTTTTAGATGTATATATTTATTTTGATTAATTAGCCTAGTTGGCGCTTGTTGACAACTGTCAACGCAAATGGCAAACATTTTCCCCAAATGCCATTTGCGATGGCTTAATTATGTCCAAAACTTATGTCTTAGCCATTTTGCAAGCGTTGCAACTGATGACGGGTTTTTCTGATAAAAACAAAATAAAAACAAAGTAAAGAAATAATGCCAACTGGTCTGTAGTTTTTTCCATAGGCTTTCGAGTGTTTTTTTTTTTTTGTAAAATCACAATATCAAATTGTCAACTCATTTCCTGAAGTCTCATTATATTTATGAATGTCTGGGTTGGGAGCTACCTTAGGCCCAAAAAGGGGACAAAACAAATCTATTTGGGCACGCTTCATTTGATTCACATTCAAATGGAATTCAATCGTTTCTGTATCTATAAATTTAATTAACACTTGCCTGCGACTTGCCACGAAAAGGCCCACAATTGTCTTTTTTATAAAACCAAAAATCGAAATAGAAGTCAAGTGGAACACTAGACTCATTTGAATTGGGTCAGTGATTCGACGTTGACTTCGTCACTCACTCTCTATAGAGGTCTGCCCACAAATAAGGCCAATCAAATCCACAAGCTCATGTTGAATGCGATAAAGGTAAACTAGTTACTCATATCAATGGCTGGAACTTGGTCAGTTTGTATTTTACAGATAAAATTAAAAGTTATTGTCTAATGACCCTTTCGTATTAGTTTAAAGTAATTGGAATTACTCTGTCCAATTATAGTTGCCTCGAACGATATGGGAGTTATTATTTAGTAAATAAATCGCTTGATATTGTTATATACCAAAGCTGAACTTACAGAAAAATTCATACATTTCGTTGAAAATAAAATTTTAAATAAATTCTTTAAAAGTGAATTTGAATAAACCTTTTTTTCTTTCAAAAGGCATGAATACTTACCGATATCTGGACAATTTGCTTAAATTAAATGCAAAAGAATAATTTGTAGCATATAAATAATTTAAATATTTATTTAACCAATTTTCTTAGCATCGTTTCTACATATCTGAGGACTATATAGAAATAACTGCCTTAACTTGTACGGAATGCATTAAACTTTGTTTCGAAAGCTCTTTAAGAAAGTGACTAATGTTAAACTGCAGTCTTATCTTATCTGTGGTAATTGATTACCAATGATAGAATTATGAACTTTGTATAAGTAGTACATATAAATAAATAAATAAGTATTGCCAGCAGTTGCAATTGTTGTGCGTCAAGTGCAAATGACAGCTTTAAGCAACTGCAACAACAACAAAACTGTTTTGCACGCCTTTTTCGCTGTCTTCTTGTGGTCAACTTCTATCTGGCAGTTCCCCTTGTCGCCTGTCCCTTATGTCATGTAGCGTGTCCAGTGGCTTTGTGCCGCTGTTGCTTGCCACTTGAATGACTTCATGTGCCCCCTGTCGGATAACTTGAAAAACTTGTCTTTGTTCAGAACCAAGAAAGAGTCAGCTTCAAAGTCTGAGACAGAGACGGAGACAGAGAGCTAGAGAGCTCTCGAAAGCCATAAGCACACGTACTTTACTAGGTACTTGCACTCGAGAACACAACGAGGTGGAAGCGACAGATAAACAACAAGAACAATGATGGCGACTGGGACAACAAATGAGTGCAACTGTTTTAAGGCCCAACTGCAGTCCAGTTCAGTCCAGTCCAGTTTTCCAGAACCAAACCCAGCAAATACAAAGAAACAAAACAAGAAATGAAAATAAAACTTAAATATGTCGAAGATTTGATGCTCTTGCAGGAAAAAAAAACATACATAGATCAGACTTACATATATCTATATTTTACTGATTTTGCTCATATAAAAATTGTAAAGTGAATTTACTTGTTTACCATATCATTTAGTATTTTAATACGATAAACTGCAATATATTTAGTATATTTAAAAATACTAAGCAACTGTAGGAAAATTCAGCAAGATAGCTGCATAGTTGACTGAGTTCAGAAAGAGTGTATTAAGTGTATTTTGTCGTACTACAACTATTATTATAATTTTCTTACATATGTCGTGACAAATTTCGAATGCCTTGTGCAAGGGTATAAGAAGAGTAGAACGATCACATCAAAAGAACAAACAATGTCCACTGACTTCTGCCAGCTCCGACTTTGGTTCAAAGCGACGCGTCGTTGTCGTCGTCAGCGTCTTCGTGTGCGTTTCAGTCTGACTTTGTATCGTTTGCAGATCTTAACTGCGTCTCTAAACGGGCTACCAACGTGGGGCAAGTTGGCCAGTTGTCCAGTTGTCTGCCCGGTGGTTAGGGCAATTAACATGCAATTAAAAGACGTTTCAATCTAAACAGCTTTGGAACGAAGCCTACATATTACCACGTCTCACGGCATTCACACTAACACAGTGACACTCTAACACACGAAATGTAATTTAAGCATCGTAAACACTTTAAAGATCTACTATACACTGACAAGCTTTGAAGAGCCGATTGTCCAGATCTACTTATAATGCCTTTTCCAATGCTAAATAGGTAGCTCTACTATAAAAGGTAAACGGCAGTTCATGCAAAAGTTAATACCTTGAAATCAACTCGTAAAATTCAAAGAAATTTTTGTTATATGCCTTTAATCATGAAATGATCAGCCCGATTCAACTTAATGCACTAAAATTAACACTTTGGTGTTGCCAAATCACAGAAATTTCTGTATTTCAAACTATTCAAAAAAAAAAAATGAATTGCATGAAATATTTTTGCGACTTATGTCATAAGTTACATACGTAAAATGAACAGACCATGCTAGTTGCTTCATCAAAATATTTTGGAATGATTCTTCAATCAAGTCGTATAGTAATTAACCGAATTGCGTTTAATTTAAAGGCGTTTCTTTTTGTACAGGGTTCAAATCAGTTGAACTTTTAATTATATGTTTTCATTATCAATTGAAATGTTCTGGGCATTTTACGTTCCTCGATTACCCGATTTCATAAGCATTATTTTCGTCATATTGTGTCTGACAGTCGCTTTACTTCAATGCCAACTTTGTCACGATTTAGACGGCAATTTGTTGGATTCTTTTTTATTTTATATTTTTCTATAATCGCTAAAGAGCATAGCAAATTATTTTTATTTCTGTAGAGTTCCACCATATCACTTACATGAGCTTTACATCTGTTTGTCAGACACACCTGAAGTGAGCTTCATTTGTTGCTATTGTTATTGTTCTTGTTTGTTGTCAAGCTTCGATTTAATTTGTAGTTTCTCAGTGTCATTTTCAAGTCTCTCGATTTGTCGTTGCTTCATTATTGAAATGGGCTTTTAATGTTAGCCAAGCAATATGTGAAATTAACATGGATATGCTAATGTTATTATAATATTTAAAGTTTGTTAACAGATTTGAAGCGTGTAAAACTTATAGATAAGAGACTTAAATTAAAAATTTTCTAGCGGAGACCTGCTCTAAGTTAAATAATACTTGTAGCTTAAGTAAAATACTTGAAATAATATTAGTTATATTTTTTGGATTTCATTTTACTTCAGTTGTAAAAATAATTTCAATTTATGTAGAATATCCATCGAATTAATTTTTTAAAGTATATCTTTAAATGTATTAAAAATAAATTTAATTTAATTTACCTCCTTTTTTATTTAAACTAATACCACTTTAACTTTAGCCAGAGCAAATACCTCTAGAAATTACTTAATGACTTTATTAATATTAATTTCGTCTAACAAGCTGAAATCGAGACGTCAATCAAAGTGCTTGAAAGACAATTTGGGGCTCTTTTTGTAGTGAAATATTTCATAATTTTATACAAAAAATTCTACGAGTATCGCCAATTCTTTGTTACCAAACCCGAAATCAATCAATCAAAGCGCATTAAAGAGATACAAAACTATATAAAAGCAACAGAAGAATTAGAGACCGGGGAACGGAGAACATAATGCGGGGAGTCGCTGTCAATCACACGCTCTATTTACAGCAAATTAAAAGCAGAAACAACAAAAAGCCGACGACCATGTAAAACGAAATCATGAACAATAACAAAAACAAATCAAAAAAGTGGTACAAAATATTGGTCAAAATATTTACAACGACCCAAAAGCAAAACAAAAAGAAAATGCCACGCCCCAGACAGTTGATTAATGAGTCGCAGACCAAAGACCGAAGGCTTAGAAAGCGTCTAAATGGGCCCATTATGACAATTGGAAATTATCACCACCAAGAAGCGTTCATAGATGAAGTGTTGCATTATGCTCAATGTTGTTGCCCCAAGGCGCAACATGCCACATACTTACCGCAGTCCGCTCAAGTGGCGCCCACACGCGATTGGCATCCAAAAACTCATTTGTATGCAGCTCATCACCTCATCGTGGAACGATAGCAATCGATGGCGTCGCGTAACGCGCCAACCAATGCTGAAAGCTTGTCAATACCCAACCGCTGACAAACTGGAATGGTCTTGGCCAGGTCTACTGCATCGCTCTTGGACGATAGACATGGTCTCTAGGCACACGCGTGTTCCCACAACTCAATTTATGCAAATTTATGCACAAACAAAAATGTATATTTTATAATTTGTTTTCAAGTTCTGCGCGTTGTCGACTTCCACTTTAAGCCGCTTTGGGACATACTCATTCCACATACATAGTCACATCTCCGAGTCCCATTAGCATAATGGACCAAAACAGCAGCCAAATAATCGGTAGTCCGCACTCTCAGATAAATGTAATCCAGCAGAGTCTTTGACTAGAATCAACGGTAGGAAATCATAAGTAAAGATCTCTTAATGATGTGCTAATGTCGTTGAATAGAATATATATTATTTATACATACGTTTGACAAGCAAACCAAAAATATTGCCTAAAACAAATAGTCGAAAGATGATTATTTGAATATATTTATGGATTGTTGCTACAGGCACTACTTTGCATAGTTAAAAATTAGATATATCGATGAGATAAGCTTTAATGGAAGTTTAATTGAATTTAGTATCATATTAGGAACTTAAGCATTATATTTTAGCTATCCTTAAAACAGATTAAAATGACAAACCACAATCTTAGGTGTTATTTCTTTATTTAAATATATCTATAATAGATATAAAGTTCTAATTTAAATACCTTCTTGGTTGTAGGCATTTAAATTATCCGTTAAACTAAAATGTTATAAAAAACAAAAAACAAACAACTTGATTTCTCTATTTCTCAATAACTTTACATTCGAACATATGTGCAATTTGATATCTATCTGTTTCTTCTTATTAAAACAAACCAATAAATAAGGTGGATTGAAACAGGAGATAAACATATGAACAAAATCTAAAAATTTAATTTAGTTTCTTCAATCTGAAGTCATTTATTTAAATCAATATTATTATTGTTAAATTTTCCGTAAATATCCAAAAACTATAAACCATTTTAATCGCCTAATCATCGACACGAAAAGACAGCCAAACCCAAAGAGATGCCGACCTTGGCTCAATAATTTAATCATAATTAGGGGACCCAATGAAATGCATAGTTAAATCCATGACATATAATCTTTAAAGTCGCATTTTTGGGCCTAACGAGTCAAGTATTTAAGTATATGAGTAGAAAACAATTAGATTGAAATTAATTTCACGCAATCAAGTCACTAATTTGAAATTTGAATTTCTTTCCAAACAACAAAGGCCGCACAAATTAAATGCTCATTTTCATAGAAAACTAATTAATTTTATCAGCTACGAGCCAAAAAAACAAAACTAAAATCGGAACCAAAGTTTTTTATACAATTTTCAAATGCTAATTCACCCACAAATTAAGAAAACAACAAAGTGTTACGAAGTCTTTGAGGGGAAGATATTTATTATGCTGTTAGCTTGATTAATCAGACTGAAATCATTTGATTTGCAAATTCTGAGTGTAGAAATATTTTTATAATAGAAAACTGTTGATATGCGTGAGAAAAATAATGGAGTGTTCAGAAAAATGTATCTTAAAGTAATAGTTATGATGAGGATCTAATGCTTTCGGGAATTTTTTTAAGGTTTAAGGAAAGGTTTCTTATGGCATTAAACTACTTTATGTTGCTTATATTCACTTCCGCTCTTAGTCCATTTAGCGATATATGTATACATATAATTAGCCCAATTCCAGGAGTCATTATCACCTGTATTACGCCTTTGACACCTGTTCACGCTGCAATTCAGTTGTGACGCCAACGCTGTAAATGGCAATTAAACGTGAACAAATTGTTAATGCTGATCGAAAATAGATTTATTAAACACTAAATCAAGGTACTAAAAGAAAACCCACAAATCTGATGTGCAACCCGCATTAGTTAACCTCTGAAAACTTGAATTGATTGATGTCCGATGCCAATTATGGTCAAGCGACCCACAGATGCAGCTCAGAGAGGTTTCTGAAGATTGCTTGTCAAAAATGTCGCATGAATGGTTGGATGGCTATGTATGTGAAACGTGAACGTATTGAATGAGTGAATGAATTGAATGAATGAATCAGCTGTGCGCCCAGTTGGGGCGTATTCGTGTTCGTATTCGTATGAATGACGAGTGAGTGGCCGCGTTGTCTGCGTTGTCTACGCGTGGGTTTGCCCAAAAAATCACGGAAAATAGAAATAAACAAAATTTTGCACTAAAAAAATTAAGAAAACAAGTAAGCATGCGCTAATTGAGAGTACACGACTAGCAGATACTCTTGGAAATTTTACTGGCTGTAAATCCTGTAGATTGTAAGTTTCATCATGCTTCAATTCATATATCTTCTATATATATATGTATTGTGCAAGTCCTTTGCCTTGTGTTACAAATCTCCCAGGCTTACTAAGTCACCCGCTAGTTAAATTTACAGGATATTGAAATAGTTTACAAGTACACGTATGCATTGGCATTGGGGCTTGAGCTTGGGCCCATGCATAGGTGTCTCTCTGTCTGCGCTGCGTTGTCTTCCAATAAAATTGTCACTTTTCATTTGGATCTTTTTGAGGTCTATCGTAAAAAAGCCCACGCGCAACGGAAGTGCGATTTGATTTATGCATATTCACATTTCAAATTGAATTGCGTTGCATTGCGTGTGCTTTTATTTTGTATATGTTTTTTGCAAACTTCCGGCTAGAGCTTAGGTTTGACACACATTCAAATTGTGCCGCTTAAAACGCCATAAACATAAATATCAATTGAAAACTAAGTTTGTCAGGCATTACTAATTGAGTCTTCTCTTATTTGAAGATGTGTCAACCACATTATTGATCATTGAAGTTGTCGTCTTGCCTTTCCTGGAACTGGGTCAATGCTAAGAGATAAGTTAAAGTTGAGTTATTTGATACTTTAGTTTCTTGCATCGTTTCATTTCATTTGCATGTTTCGTTTTTTTTTTTGGAAAATGTGTTGGTTTCCCTTAGATTGGTTTGTGCTTTGATGAGGGTTTTTAAATGTGATAAAAAATAGTCTTGAGCTGCCCAAAATTAAAGTAGTAAGCTTTGATTTCGGAAGCATTCTGTGTCTCAAAGGAAGTGCTTGGAAGACAAATTCTGCAAGAAACTTGAATTTATGATGTATTTTTAATAAATTTAAGATTTGAGAATTTAAAAAAAAAAGGGAGGAAAGAAGAGTAGGATTTAATAAATAGTAAGCTATTCAGTTCCTGCTTGACTTGATATCGGGATCAGGAATAGATTTACATATACTTTTATATCCGCAAATTCTGGCCCATTAAATCATTTTCTGAACTGAGAAACCCTTCAACTTGAAAGTTGGATGTTTATTATGTTTTGTTCTTGGTTTGTGGTTGCACAACAATCTGTTAATTCTAGCGAAACAAGACATCAAAGCGAACATTAGCTCATCATCATGTACATTTCAACTGAACCGGAACTGTAGATAAGCAATGTTGATTTCCCTGAATGATTATTACAGCAACGTGTTGTGACATTTTTCTACTGTTTTTAACTAGTTTGTGAGTAATTCACCTACAATTTCGTGCAGTGTATCGCAGTTGGCAAAAGCGTTACAAAAGTTATAAAGTTTCATGGATTTTCCATGAATAGGGTCTTGTGGCACAACGAACTGTTGATAGGCTCTGGCAACGCCTCGTTTCGTCCGCCGTTCCGAGTCTCTTGACTTGTTTCGATTGTTGGTTGTAGGTTTGAGGACCTGGGGCTATGCTTAGGTAACTCTTCTCGTTCACGTTTTCACGAACTGTTTGCTGGCGCATCAAAATGCAAAATCTCACGAAATTTGCCAATCGAGCGACCATTTGGGTTATTTATGAGCTGCGATTTGTTTGCAACTCATTTAACCGACCTAAGACTTCCAAAACTCTTAAGACTTTATGACACTTTTAACCGTTTTGTTGTATTGTTGTTCAGTTCCAGCTCAAATGGCATCCAATTTCGCGCTTAATTTGATTTTTACAATGTCTCTCACCTGCCTACCGTTTACTGATATTTTCTTGGCCCTTTCCTTTGTCACATTTTCTGTTGTTGTTTCTGTTTATTTTTTGTTTATTTTATTATTTTGACGCCACTTGACGCTTTCTACCTACCGACTTTCTTTCTCTCACATTCATTTTACCAGAAGAATGGCTTTTATGCCATCATCTCAGTGAGTTATGACCGTGTCCTGAGTCTCACGCACACTCTCTGACACATTTAAGCGAAAATAGGTTAAGTTTTGGTCAGTATTTCTTATGAATTTCAGAATTTTTCCAAAATTAAGGCTTTGTTCTTCCCGAATTCATATTAGTTTAAGCTGTATCTTTAGATCAAAATCAAAATTGTGCTTATTTATTGAAAAGCTGATTTATTTATTTACTATATACACATTATTTTTTTATAAATATCTTTAAAATAACAGATAAAAATTTTATCTGGTTTTCCATGTTCCTGTTTTTCTTTTTTTGCGTGCTGTGATGAGTATCCAAGCGAAACGATTGTGAATCTTAGCCAATGTCAATTTCAGTCATGTTGAAAATTCTACAGAAAAATGCAAATCGAATGCATCTATGATGTGTGGTATGTAATTACAGAGTTTGCATGGTCGTCCCACTTCCGACGCGTTGGGATGCTGACTCATGCCAGGCGACCAGGTCGATGACGAACACAATCCACACATAAACACAATCCATGCCACTACAACAATAATAGAGCCAACCATGACCCACGCAAAATCACTGAGCAAAAGAGACAAAGCTCAAAAGAGTGAAAAAGAGAGTGATCGAAAGAGAGGGGGCAATAACGAAGAAAAAAATATAATTTGAATGTAAAATGTTTGCTGCCCACGCATTGAACTTGAAAATGTTTCACCAAAATGAAATAAAAAATACAATAAGGCTATCTATACGCAAATAAATTAAATAAGCAAACAAAAAAATTTTAAAAAGCAATTATAAATACACAAAAACAAACCTGACCAAAGATCAAAAGCAATTTTGTAAATTCTGTGCAAAACAATGAAAAATCGCTGCACTGGAAAATGTTCCATGCCGCTGCCAGTTACATTATTATTCCCTATGAACAAAGCTGAATAGGGTAGGCCAAACTATAGGTTGATCGAAGATCAGACTTAGCTTAGACTACACTCGTGCCTACAGGGTACCTTGCAGCTTGTCAGTTATTCTTGTTCTTTGGTGATTTTTTGCGGTTCGCGTTTTAAAATTTAATTGAAGCTGCAAATCGTTGGCCACTGGTCAATGGTAAGTGGTAAATGGACCATGGTCCGTTGGGTGCGCACTTCAAGCCTGAATTGTTACGGTCGAGGTTTGTGTCTAGTCTGTCAATCAATTGTAATGAATACGCATATTTGTGAAACTCCACATGGGGCTTGCTGCCCTAGGTTCACCGCTCACTCTCTCAATCTCTATCTCTATAAATACATAATGACGACGTTTCTCCAATTAACCCTGAGCTGTCCAGCAACGCTGTTCAAATTAGCAGCCCTGACCTGACACATCACATCCAGCTGTGACAGTTTTAACTGTTGCTCCAAATGCTGAAATTCCCAAGTTAACGATCTACCAAAATTTTAAAGTTCGATAGCCAATTTGATTTTGGTTTAATTCAAATCTCAAGCTTTTTGTTAAATCATAAATTTGTTTTTATGTTATGAGATTTAGTTAAAAGATGACAAATCGTGCCTTTTGTTTTAGCCAAATTCTTTTTACGGTTGTTTCATAAAACCTAAAACAAGTTTGGCAAGCTATTAAACTAGCAGAAGTTTATATGTAAGCCCTTAATGTTAGGTGTTAATAATAAAGGGTATTCAAGCAAGTTCAAAGTCTAAGTATTATGAAAAAATAATAGTCTTGATTTTGAAGCAATATAATATAGAAGTTATTCGCAGCAATATTTTAATAAAAAAATAAATTATTTTGTAAAGCTTCTTTGTCTGTGAGAAAGCTTATTTTTCTCATTTTCTTTTCTACTTGGAATTTTCTCATGACATGCCTTCTAGTAATTTCCGTGTTATGGCAACAACTTGGCTGGGGTAATTTCAATTTGCGACTATCCCTATTAGAATGCATTCCACAGAGATTCTCTGGGAAGTGTACAAAGTGTATGGTAGTTAAATTCTCATTTTAAAGCCGCGAAGACCAACCGCAAATTGAATTAGGCCCCAAAGCCGCCGCCGCAGCCAGTAAAACTTGTGTATTCAAAGTAATTTGCAAAGAAATTACATAAAGGAAAACAAGTGCCGGTGCCAACAGGCACACACATACACACACTTACGCACTCACATAACGCCCACATGCGACCCACAGTGAGCACAGCTTGCGGTTTGCCAATTTAGTTGAAATAAAACGCCCACATGAACTACATGCTGTCTGCACCACTCTGCACCACTCACTGTGGGGGCAAACCGGCAAACCAAATGCAATTCATTCATTAAGCCAAAAACTAGGAAATACCAGAAATAAATGCACGACAATTTGATACACTTCTATCACTGTAAAACTGAGTCTAACTTATCCGATTATAGATCTATAAACAATACGCATTACTTGTAAAGCAGTAAGAATAAAGAAGCGATTGAATTTTGTCAATGCCGAATTTACAGATGCTTCAAAAAACACAGTTTCCCAGACTTAGGAAAAACAAGTCTATGAAATTATCCTGACAAAATTACAATACACTCGGAAAGGGCATAGACAAAACAAAGCGAAATCAAAAAATGCAGCGGAAAATTAAAATCAATTTAACGCAAACCGCAGCCAAGTTCCTAACAATTCGCATAAATCTAATAAAACAATTTGAGGGGTTACTCTTCCCTAACCTTTCCCCCTATCCCCGCTGCAGTAGCTGCATAATTTTCCAATTTAGTAGCATTTCCCAGTGCATTGTTGCAACCAGACCTAAAAGCAGGAGAATCGAGTACATTGACTCTTATTATGTACAACATACAAGTGTAGTAGAGATCAACTTGTTTCTCTTGTTTCTGTATATCATCAACATCTTTGTTCGAGTTACTTGTAGAGCAGTTTGACTGTATCAACTAATTTAAGCAGGCAGCCACGCAATTAATGTGCTTAAAATCCATGAAATTAGCCGGCACAAGAGTTATGTGTGTCTTGAAATTGCCTATATCATTAAAGTATAAGTAGTCCATTCGCATGTCATAATTCAAAAGAACGGTGTTAGTTCTGAGAGCTCTCAACTGAATGTAGACTTCTACTGATAATAGAAAATACCTTTCAGTTGCACGGATTCAGTAAGTTTTACTTATATTAAATATTTTTTGTAGTCACAAATCGAATAGATGTGGACTTCTATAATAAGCTAATAGAACCTTGAACAAATTTAGAATGCAATTATATATCATGTAAAAAGCCTTAAGTTTCTCTCATTTCTCTCATTAAACTAGTTTGAATACCTTTAGAATCTATAACAAAAAACTCTTTCAAGTTCTTATCTTATGTTATTTTTATGGTTTGGTTTACCTCCTTTTCCTCTTTTAATAGAGCTGTGGAATCTGCTAGTTCGAAATACCTTCTTTTAATATTAACTACAGGGCATTTATGTCAATTGCAGACCAGCAACTGCTAGACAAAGTAACCCCAGTTACAACCCTAAAATTCTTTGTTGCACGTAGGGGAGCTTTGTTTGTGGCATCTGCCGCGCATGCGCACGACAAGCGGCCGCCAGATGTCAGTTGACATTTGGTAAATTGTTTTTGCGGTGACCGAAGGAGGGGAGTCTTGGAGGAAATGCCAAATGAAACCGGGAGCACTTGTTGCTTGTATTGTGTGGGCACAACAACTGTTCATAATTTGCGCCATGTGCCAAGGGATCTCATTCCAAGGGTTACAAAAAAAAAAAAACAAAAACATGTATACAATATTTGCATAGCAGCTGCAGCTGCCACTGGCAGTTGCCGCTTGCCACAACGTCAAGTTTCCCGCTCACAAACTCCCATGACACTGGTCGAAAGTTCAAGCAGCGAAGAGTTCAAAGTTTGTGGCACACGATAACGGCGCAACAGACTAACGTGGGCTGCTTGCCCCTGCACCTCCAGACTGTGCGTCTCGTCGTTGCAGCTGGCGGCAGCCCACGCGGCAACAGAACTTGGCAAAACTACACACTCAAAAATAATGAGCGAAGCTGCCGAGCTTCGAAATCTAAATACTCTATTAAATATTGAGTTAAATACAAAAAAAAAACCAAACAGAAGAAAGCTTCTCTGACCCTATAAAGTACATATATTCTTAATCAGCTTCAACATCCGCAAATTGCGAAAAACCACCACACGCACAGCTTTTAAGATAATAGTATTTATTTGCTAATTTACGTTAACTACTATTGTTACCTATCATTCTGCTAAATCGTAACAAGATCGGACAAATACAAAGGTGGTAATGGCTGATTTAAGCTTTTAAACAATATAACTGCCTAAAAGTATGCAATAAAAATGTGGTATATATATTTAAATAAGTAACAGGTATCCTATGGTCGGATGCTCAACTATAGCCTTTCCCGCTTGTTTAATTTGTGCTCTACTATGTATGCTGTTCCCATTTGGATTAAGTTTTTTCAGAGAATAAATCTTTTATAAATTTTTCAGACGCTCACTAACATTTGTAGAATTCCCCAATGAAAAGGGTATAAAATATAAAAAATAATGAAAAATGCTGCAGCTTTTGATTTGCAATAAATAAACGAAAAGAGAAATAAGGAAAATAGTTAGCATGCAAAGTTTCGTATTGAGTGTTTGTCAAGTGGGTTTTCGAATGGAAGCCCAGACACAGATCGAGCGGCTGCGCTTGTAATCCACTTTACGACGACCGGACGTGGTTCTTGTTGGCGTCGTCATCGTCGTTGTAGTCGTCGTCATTGCAGTTCCCACTCACAAGCTGAAAGTCAGAGAAACAGGAATTGCGACTTCAAATAGGACGTTGAATGCCTCACAGAGTTGAGAGTTATAATAGTCTGGTAGGGTTTGAACTAACTGCTTTGCAATAGGTATAAATTGTGGACATAAAATTATTACATTTCTATGAATGAACAATATGCTAATCATATCAGTTTTGTATCTTTGTTTTTTCTTCAAAGTCTTCAGCAGAATCAGAGAATATACTAAACTTTCTTTACTTTAAATATAAAAATTATTGTCTAAAACATGAAAATTTAATTGTTTTATTATTTCATAAACAAAATATTTAAATTTTAATTTCCAAAAATATATCTTATATTATAATATATCGTAAGAAATAAATATCAATATTTACCACCCAACATAATTTTTAAAGCTTCAACTTCTTGTCTCAAAAATATGTTCTTTGCTCTTGATTATAAAAGTCTGATTGAAACGCATCGCAGAAAAGAAACTCTGAAATTGCTTGCAGCCTGCAACAGCTTCAGCGAATTGTTGCAGATTGTTGCACACATTTCATAATATTGACACAGAAAGACAAAGTGCTAATAGAAATAATAAACCTAGCGGTCAAATTAAATCAATTAACAAAAGCGCAAGACAAGAGAAGAATGCCTCTGATTGCCTCTTGGCATTGATCATTGGCAGAGGGGTAGACGGTGGACTGCAGTTGCAGGTTGATGAAAACGATAAATGCCAGATATCGAGAGACAACAGAGACACAGATACACAGAGATACAGAAACCAGCGCAGATTGGCAGTTGCAATACGGGGGAACCACAAAACGACATTTAATTGACAGTCACAATTTATGCAAACGGCCGCAAAAAAGAAACAAAAAATGCAGATAAATAAATGCAGCGCATTGTAAATTGTAATTGTGACAGTTAAGCGTGGAAATTGCTTTGACATGGACCATACAAATAAATGGTTAAAAAAAAGAAGAAAAACTGAAGCAAATTTGCAAGTCTCAAAACTTGTTGGTTGTACTTGAAAGAGTAACATAATTGTCATCTTCTGCATTTTACAGACATTTGCAGAAGATATTCAATTTTTAAAAGATGTTATTCAGAGTCTTAAATTTTAAAATGTATTATACAAGTTTTAAATGCATCGGAATTGCATTTACAGTAGTTACAATTTACCGTCAACAGGAAGTTTCTTGTTTATTATTCGATATCCTTAATATACAAGCTCAGCTAAGTGAAAGAGTTTTAAAAAAGAGTCTTCATATGTATCTTTATAAAGCTAAAAACCATTTCATTTATCTTACGCTGAAACAATTACGTCTTTCAGTAAATGCCACATTAATTACAATCATTTTTTAAGTACTTCTTACCAACTATTACCACAATCATTATGCTCACTTATTTATTTATATGCACTTACATGTATCTGTTTTCATTTATAACTTGCAGATCTTCAATCCATACGACGGCTCTTGGAACACGATGCCAGCGGCTCCGTGTGCCCCTCGTGTCGCATCTCCTTCGATAAGGGCAAGCGACGGAAACTGATCGACACCTGTGGACACGAACGCTGTTATTCCTGCATGTTCCGCAACGATCAGTGCCCCATGTGCATGAACAGCTCGCTGAAAGGTGAGTACAAGTCACTCCCCTTGTCTCCCTGTCTCCCCGTCTGTATGTCTGTCTGTCTATCGTATCTTATGGATATGCCATATAAGGCATACAAATATTTGTGAACAAGCATCTGGCTAAAGTTGGCAACCCTCAAAGCTGACTGCAAGGTGTTGCGTTGAGTGTTTTTTCCATCATGTTTTCGCTGCACTTTTTTTTATCTCGGTATTTGCCATTTAGGAATATCTCTGTTTTTTACAATTTCCTTTCAATTTGTTTGCCAAATACTTTAGGGAGGGGAAAATATTTTTAAAATTGCTGCAAATTACTATCTTCTTTTTCTTAAGTTTGAGCATAATTAATATTCATAAAATATGATTATAATAATGATAATAATTATTAATTAATGCTTTATTTATTATAAATTATAATTTTATAAGATCTTTTATATATTTCTAAGAGCTTTAAAGAATTTTCCACAATCACTTTTATTTTTTAAAAGTGTAAAATTTAAGCTTTTGAAGCTTAAGTAACATCTTAATTTATGCTCGATTCAGTTACCGCGGCAACAACCAAACACCTTCAACTGCACTTAATGAAACGATCGTCTAATTGATCGATTTTTTTCAAAAGGGCTCACAAAACTCCATTAAGTTGCAAACTCATGGCCCTACAACTCGTTCGAACTGTATCACTTAATTAGCTATGCTAATAAGCTAAGACCCTAGCACTGTAGGTACCTGGTCGGTACCAGCTGTAAGTACGCTACTCGTACACGATTCGTAGACCACAGTATCCCATCATCATAAATAAGGCGAAGACAGAAACCACTTGCCAGCTCATAAATTCACACAACACACGACTGACTGTACGACAGTTCGACTGTGCGATGGGCAGCTAGTTAATAAATTCAGTCGGCAAGCTGGGCGTGCACAGTGGTACCATATGAAATCATGTCAGTATTATCTGAAAAACGGGCATTACTTTCAATTTTCATGGGCAATGGAGCAACGGTATATCGCATTATGGCTGCGCTTTGTCTGCTACTTTATGAAGTTACACGATACCAGAAAACTCCGTTCTCCTCGCTCCCTTCGTCCATGCCACACTTTGTCCACCCGATGTAAACGTAGTTTGCATGCCAAATGGCGTACAGCACACAATTGGCATATAAATTGTTCACAACAAACGTTGCGACTTAGAATAACAAATGTAAATTGACTTCTGGTATAGACATACGTGTACATACATTAACGCATGGGGAATGATCAACCAACTGATCTAGAGACCAGACGATGCCACAATCGATTCGCTTGAATTTGCAAAATATCAAACAAAGGCACTACATTTAAGGTAGATAAAAATAGATATGTAGATCATAATCAGGAATATTATTACAGATCTATAGATCCATATATACACATTATAAAAATGTATAAATGTGTGAGAAGCTATAACTATAGACAGCGACTGTTGTTATTTAATCAAATCTATTATATTAGTTTCTTAATGTGCTGACTTTGCATATTTATCGTTTAGAATTTCCACAATTCCTAGTTTACAGATCTTCTAATTTGATTTCAATTAATTAATCTTATCTGAAGCAAAGAACATCTCTAAGCTTTAACATTTTTTTTTTTTTGTATATTATAAACTTGATTACTTACCACTTACATCTATTTATGTGCGTATCTTTTTCTCATCTTCTCCTTTATCACTCAGATGTTGATGGCGCCAATGCTCAGGGCTATGACACCGGCATCGGGGGCTCCACATCGACAATTGTCAGTCCCCTCGGCTCACCGCAGCCCCAGTTGAGATCCCATGCGCAGAGGAACGCGGCTTTGGCGCGTTATATGCAGGTGAGTGCGTACTCTAAGATACAAAGATACTCAGACACAACAGTTACAAATTACCGTGCGGAGGCGCATTTGTCTCTGTGTTTACCCTAATGACTACTTGATTATGCCTGTTCGACTCCAACAAATCTATAGAAATGGTAAAAAAGAATCAAAGCGTCAAAGAAAAAGGGCAACAAAGCGTCCACTTTTGTTATTACCAACTCTTATTTCCGTTCGAGGCGCCTCTTTTATCCGTAACACTTTCACACATTTGTTCCCTTCCAAATGTGGGCGAGGCGTCGGCCAAGCACCGTTAATTGGCCATTGTCTGGGGAATGGGATGGATCATTATGGTACCAGATCGTAAAACATTTGATTTGCTTTTAATCAAGCTATAAGCGAGTGTCAAACAATTTGTTTTATGATAATCCAATATGAACGCGACGATTTGCATATTTTAACAACTTCTCTGGGTGGTATTGTGTTTCTCATATGAAAATGGGTGTGTAAGTCTACTTTTATTACTAAATCTCTGTTATATAAACTTAACTTAGGATAGCTATATTATTTTTCTTTCTCCCTTTCTAAGTCTAGCTTTATCTGGAAGTAAAATATATTCGGATAAAATAGAATTATAAATCTTTTACCCTATATAGTATATTATAGTATACTTATTCTTAATCAGAAATGTCGAGCATATGAGAAATACCTTTACAATCTTTAATCTTTTTAGCATTTTCAAGTCATATGGCCATCAATCATTTCTGCTAATTTAACTTGAACAAAAATTTGGCTCAAATATTTATTCACAATCTAAAAAAGAAAAGAAAGTTCACTCAGAAATAACTTTTACAAGCTCTTGAAATGTTTTAATAAACTTTCGCAGCAAAAGTAGCAGAAATCTTGAAAAATAATTAGATATCAATTTGCACGTCGGATTTAAGTTTTAATTATATTTTTTTCACTTTATTTTTGAATATTTTCAAATGTAAGTTTCGGCTGAATTGTTTGTTTGGCTGTCCTTTTGAATGTCGGCTCAAAGTCTGTTAACCACTCGGATATGTTCAATTCGATGTCATGTCCAACATTTGGCACATTTTATGTTTGCTTATGCGAGCATTAACAGTCTTAAGTGAAATCCCATGTCACGTGTCAGAGAGCGAGCCACAAAAAAGATGAAGAAAAAAAAACTGCTACACGAAATTGAAAATTGAAACTGAAAATTGAAATCAATTGGGAATCGCAGCAATTGAAATAAATATCAAGTCATAAATATGCTGCGAAAAGTAAAACAGTTTTCGGCTTAGAAAGCAGAAGAGCTGAAAACGGCGGAGATGCTGGAGGAGCTGGAGGAGCTGTCAGCTCGTCCGGCCACTTGAAGCAACTGCCTGACCCAATTTCCCGGCTTGGCATCTTCGCTGGCAAACTGTCAGTTCAGCCATTTGACAGTCGCTTTTTGAGATACACAAGCGCAGATATGAGATACGCTTTGGCTTTGTATCTCTCCCTCTCTCTCTATCTCTCTCTGTGTCTCTAGCTACCAACTTGGTAATCGTACACGGTATTTGGTATTTGGTATTCGGTACCCGGTAACTGGTATCTGTGATGGCAATCTGACTGCAAAGTCTGGCGGCGCCCCGCCAATTGAATCTTTTGCGCCGTTTTGGCGTATTTAAAGTGACATTCGCTGACAGTTGAACTGCAACTCCCCAGTTGCTCCCCAATTGCTCCCCATTGCTTCTCCATTAAGCCCAAAAATCTGATGCTAATCTTCTCATGCAGGAAGACCCGTTGCAGTTGACATCAAATTAATTTAATTACCTGAGAAAGTGATTGCTGTAATTGTTTTGTAGATTTGAAACTCTATTGTTGACATTTAACCTTTAATTTAAGAGGAAACAATTACGAAGCTAAGTAAGCCCTTTTATTGGTATTTATATATAGTATATACAGTATTTAATTTTTCGAAATAAAAATCACTTTTTTAAGTAAAAAATAAATTATATGGGCACTGTATAAGAGTTTTCTTCTTTTAGGACAACGCAACATCTAAAAAATGTACAGCTGAGAAATGTAGCATTTCATTATAAATGTTTGAAAAAGTTTTCTAATTTGTTAAAGTTTGATATGGGCTGTATTCTTTTCTAATTTGACTTTTCCAATGTTGAACAAAGACAGCAATTGTTTGCCAACTCTCGAAATGAAGTGAGAACTGAAGAAGGTTTTTATAGGAAACTTCTTTTGATAGCTGAAGTTGCAATCATAAAATATCTAACACCTCTTTCAGTCCATAAACAAAACACAATTAGATCTATGAACAGCAAGTTGAAATTAAAAAGAAAAAAAAGAAACTTTCATTTCGAGTTGATTTGAAACGATTTGATTTGATGATGCGCCCGGAAAAAGTTGAAGTTGAAGTTGCACATTGCTGTGGCAATTGAATTGAATCGAATTGAGTTTATAGCTGACCATAAGGAGAACGAGGCTTGACTCAATGAGTTATCATTGTCTTTGGCAAGTGGAGCAACTGGTTGGCTTTTCTCCTTATACGAGTACGAGATATGGTTACGGTTATTCGTATATACACGTACGTATATCGGAAGTGTGTCAGCGATTGGCAACAAGCACTTTACATAACTTTAAGCTGCAACTATCTGTATCTGCAAGTACGTATATCTGCAAGTTACTGCGAGTATCTGAGTCGAGTCCGAGTCGAAACCAGAAGTCGTTTAACCAATTACTGGGGCGTGTGGCATGAGAACTGTCATTAGATTAAGTGGCAGGCAACCTGTGCAACCACTGTGCCTCCTTCTCTCCTTTAGCTAATTATCGTTTGGAAATCGTGTTATTAGCTGCTGCACCACCAAACAAAACTAACAAATCTAACAAACCACCAAAGATTTCTGATTGACACGCGCAGGCGACAAATCAACTCGTGTCTCCGATTCAAATTCAAATCGTTTGCATTAAAAATGCCATAAAAGTCGCACTGAAACATTTTTTTTCTCCTTTTTTTTTTTGGTCACATTCGAAAGCAAAAGCCATGCGATTTTTATCTCGCATGCAATTTATTTTTTGTCTTAGCTGCAGCAGCAGTAGCCACAACAAATATGGCGTTAATTATCCCACAATTTCGATAGCATCACGTATCCATGATTAACAAAAAACGCAATCAATCAATTGCTGTAACGCTGTATCTTTTACTCTCAGCTATTCCAAACATTGTAATTGGTATTCGCTTTGAATTACTAAAGTTGTTGTAGTTTATGTTGCAGTTGTACGAGTAGTCGATGTTGTAGTTGTTTTTCATCCATTTCATGAGATTTATGTCACCTTTGCGAGCCTAACACCTGCGCCAACTTAGTCAGAGACGAGTTGCATTGACACCTTTTTTGCTGGTCAACCAACAACTCGGCAATTAATCAAATTGGATTTCTCCAGGCATTAAATTAACCAAGAGTGTGATTGAGAACAAATATGTATGTACGTGTGCATATAAAATCTATATTATGCATAACACACTATGGATCTTAATATTCAATAACAGATATTGATGTTCCTAGACTTTAAAGTGTAATAAAAGATTATAATTTATTTATTTTACTTCTCAATGGTGTTGATCGATTTGTGTAACATACCTTATAGTCGTATATCTTTCCCATAACTATTATTTGAAATATAGACAGAATTTTAGGTCTTCTCAACTACAACTTAACTAGAAAATACAAGAATATTATGTTTATTAACTATAAATATGCACTATGATATACTTTCCCCCACTCAACAGACATTCACTTAATCACACCTCAGCGAACAATGACTGCAATCAGACACAACTACAAGCAATTTACCACTAATCAATCAAATATCGACATTGCACGAACACTCGTTTGACTGTG
Source organism: Drosophila subquinaria (assembly GCA_037043405.1). Taxonomy (NCBI): domain Eukaryota; kingdom Metazoa; phylum Arthropoda; class Insecta; order Diptera; family Drosophilidae; genus Drosophila; species Drosophila subquinaria. The sequence continues at coordinate 103,324 of JBAMBL010002838.1, forward strand.
CAGCGCCATCTGGTGGTCGGTAATTAACACGACAACGGGCAATTTATCAATTTTTATTGATAGAACCTCCAAAACAATGCGCATGCACTAAACTACACACTAATTAGTTGCGCCGATACTTAAGAATTTCTGAGCTGGCCAATTCTAAATGGCTAAATGGATCTAACCCCGTCGGGCAACTGTACCCCCTTCCGACCTCTTTACCCCTCCTTCCTCTGTTAATTGCCAGCTGCAGTTGTTTATGCTAACCACAAAATGTTAGTGCAGTCGCATGCAGTAGTATGCAAATGAGAAAAGCGCAACAATAAATATCGTACGGCGATCGAACACAATCTACAGTCTTCAGTCTACACTCTACAGGCTTTGTGTGTCTACCTCTTTGTGCCCCGTTTGTGGGTCGCTAATCAACGTAAATTGTTGAAAATGGTTTATTAAGTAGCGCAAAATATGTTCACCTGTTGCTTTTCTGACATTTATTGTGTTTGCTTTTTCCTAGGGAATTACTGTAAGATATTACAATATAATGATCCTCAGAAACTAGTTAGTCTAGTCCAGGTAGATCAGAATAACTTAAAAGTTCGTAAAATTCAATGACAAGATTCTTAAGTTGAGAATATTAATGAATTAGTTATGGCACTTCTAAAAAATTTAAAAAAACAAGTAAAATTCGAAATGACTTCCTTAATCTATAATAGTTTTTAAATCATAATTGATTTTTTAATACATTATGAGTTAATTTAACTGTTTTAATAGCTTCTGGAAAATATTTCAAAATATTTTCAATTTATGCCAAATAAAAACGATTTAAGCAGATAGATATGAGCAAATGAAACACGCCCACCCCAAATTGACTTAACTTAACTTCAGTTGAGTTAACCCGGCCAAAAAGCTGGTCCGATTTCTGCTTAAAACAAATTACACGGCTTATCTTTACTGGCCCAAATTTCAATTGGCCAACAAGTAAATTAAAGCCTGCCATAAAAATGCAATTAATGATAAAACAAAAAGCCACCAACGAACCACTCACAATGTATATGAATTTAAAAATTAAAGAAAGCTGGCCTGAAACAGTCACAATCAAGGGCTAAAAGGACTGAAAGATGGCTACAAAAAATTAAAATGATATCAAGGCACAATCCACATGTCAGCGAAAGATGAAAACATTTGGCATGAGGTTTGTTATGTAAAATTAATGAAATACAAAAAGAGAAAAGACAAGAAAGAAGAATTATTTGTTTCAAGCCGAATATTATATACCCTCACCCATTATTTTAAATAACATAGTGACTTTTTAAATACATTTTTTCATAGTTTATAAATTAAAGTTCAGTTGTTTGTAAAGATAAAACAATTTTACTCAGTTGATTGTATTATTTAATAAGTTAGTGTAAAAATCATTTTTTTTTTCTTATTACATACTACTTCAAAAAACTATAATACTCTCAGCGAGTGTATATTATATAAATTAATCAGTTGGTCGGGCGTAGAAAGAGCGCAGCAGATGGAACACACCTACCCGAAAAGGAAGAAAACAAAACTTGGGCAGGGCAAGAGTTTTGACTGAAATTAATTTGCCTGCCCAGCAAGATGAATGGCAACTTGGCGAAAGGTGTCTTACGTTGGCCCCTCGGGGCCAGTCAGTCCCCGGTGGATGCAGAGGAAGTGCAAAAGGCATAAAATATGCTGACACCTTTAGATAAAGCCGTACGATAAGTTTAGAGTCGTTTCTTTCAATGGTTTCACATTACTCCTCACTTGATAGAACTATCAATAGTTTGTTGATATCCTTTGAGTATCCTTACAAAGTAAAGTTGGTAAAAATCAAAGAACTCTTTGTTTGATCGCGAGGCAGTAAAGGCAAAATCAGTTGGAGATCACGTAGTAAACAGACCCGATCGATTAAACTTTCGTCAGCCCTTCAGTTTTCTTTTTCTTTCTCTATCTCTCTCTCTCTCTCTCTCGCTCAGTACTAATTAATATGTAGCTCGTTTAGTGTTCGATGATTACAATTTACGCAATATTTTCACATTGATTGATTGAAGAAAAGGTGCCGACAAATGGCTCAGACAAGAGTTTGTATTGTATTATCATCGGCAACAGGAAAAGAAAATCAATGAAATTTAACGCATTTAATTTAGTCTTTTTTGTTGTTGTTTTCATTCGTACTTCTTAGACGCCAGACCTTAAAAGTCGTGAACTCTAGGAAAATGTAAACCTTCGTAATCAACACGAAGGTTGATTCCCCTTAAATTTGTATTTATCGCCTCTTGACTTCGTTTTGTGGGCTTTCACTTTCCAGGCCCAGTTAAAAGAGTAAACAAAACTGTTGCCAAGGGCTTTAGTGTTGGGCCGAATATCACGACAAAGCTTTGGCATTTTATTTGTTGTTGTTTATTTTGCTTTGATTGCGAGTGAAGTGCATGTGACGCAATTGAAGCTAATGAATGAACACTGTTTTAGTATTACGTCAAATTATTCTGGATATAAGAAATGGAATTTAATCCGAAATAAGCTAAAATTATTTAAAAATAAGAAACAGTCTTAACTAAGAATAATCTAGAGACATTTGTAAAGAAAAGTGCAAAATCAATTTAAATTAATACAATTTAAAGAATGATCGGAAAAATATGTAGGAAGAGGAAAAATATGTAGGAGATTATATTTTCTTGGAGTTGCCTACACATAGTTACAGGTATTAAAGTATGCACACCAATTATTATTCAAAAAGTCAAAAGGTCTTTTAAAACTAATCTTGGGACAGATGTAGAACAAAGCGGTCAAGTGTGCTTAGGCTTTTCAGCATATGCCACAAAAGTCAATTGTGAAACTCTCACCGATAATTGCATCCTAAAAGATTAGTAATGCTTTAAACTCAGGCTCAAGTGTTTGGGTTCGGTTATGTGTGGTGCACTCATATGTTGTTATGACTGTGGTGTAGTGGTAGATTTGGCATGCCAAGCACGTTTTACACACTTGATGAGATGCAGAGTGCAGAAAAGAAACCCAACAGGGTCATAAATGCACCGGCCGCGGCATTAGAAAGCTGCAACAGAGCGAATGGTAATGGGAATGGGTCTGAGTATGGGAATTGTACGAGGTAGAAGAAGGGGAATGGTCAGTGTAATAGGTTTTATGCTCAACTTGTTCTCGTTACGTGCATGACTCATGGAGACCACAAAAAGTGCAAGATCAAAGGGGGTTTTGGGTTATGGGTTGGGATTGAATGGGACTTGGATTTGATGTGTACAATGTGCATTTCACTTTCGGGGAAATCAATAACCTTACTCTCACGCTCCAATCAAACGAAAATGTTCAACAATAACAACAATCGGAAGACAGACCGATAATTAAACAGACAAGCGAAATAACAAATGTACAAATGATCCAATGAAAAATGTTGTTGATTAACGAAGAGTGTTAAAAAAGCATACTTAAAGATAAATGTACGCTGGTATTGGTAAGCTTTGAAAGCTGTATGATTAAGCAGTTCAAACCAATTGCATATCTTTTATATTAAGTGATGTAAATTCAAACAGCGAATCTAGCTCAATGTTGTAATCTAAAAATGTAAAATCTTAAATATTAACATTTAATAAACTCGAATTGTCGTCTTTTCCATGTACTTTTACATCTCTACTTCTATGTGCGTCCTGTCTGTGTAAAGTCGAAGATATTTGTTCTGTTGCTTATTAAATGCATTATGATGGATAGATCTAAGATTGGGATCGTTAGGATTTGTTCACTTTCCAAATGCCAGAAATAAGAAAAAACTAACGACTAACAACTTAATTTCACTTGGTTAACAAATGCATTTTTAGCATACACATTCAAAGATATTTTTCTCAGTCATTTCACCTGGTTAACCAAACAACCAGTTGATCCCTCTCTATCTCTCTAAATCACTCTCTCTGTCGCTCCTTATCTATATGTTTATCTGGATGTCTTGTTTATCTATTTTGTGGCCTCTGTGGACTTGGCATGCGAGCCGCTTCCTCAAATATAAATCGCACACGGCATTTGCATGTTGAGAAACAATTTCTCAGGCCTCGTTTATTGGCTTTAACGCTTAGGAGGCCGCCTTTGATATATGCCACATGACGATGGTCATAATATTTTTGCGCAATTCGGTTGTCGTCGTGCAGCTTTTTAACTCAATTTATCGATCGTTAAATAAATGCATTAACTTCTTCTCTTTAAACCCCCCTCCCCTCATCTATTTTTTGGCTAACCAAACGCGATCTGGCCATGTTTGAAACCCATTTTTGCTTCGCAATTGATTTGGCTGCATTTCGTTAACCAGTGCCAACACAAAATCTACAGGAAATTAATTCATAGTTATTAATTGATTATAATCAATAAAATGTGCGCACAGCATCTTATTTTTGTATAATAATCTCGTATTTTTCAACTCAATTCCGTGGTAAATTTGTAAAATTAAATGAGAACAATTGTTATTATGCTAGTTAATGCAATGCTGTTAGAATAAAAGACGGTATGTAATTAGATAGTATATTAGATTACAGTAGTTCAGTTATTAACAACCTGCTACAACAAAATTGATAGTTGCGCAGTTACTGAAAGACTGTTAAGTAGTCTAACAGCTGTTATCAACAATATAATTGTTAAAGTTGCTCTTATTTCTTAAGCTTAACTTTTTTTAGAGCTTGACTAAGATTTGTATTGCAAAGCATGATATGAATGCACTCATTAACTAATGAACGCTATTCAAATGCCTGCTTGGTGCATAAATTTACAACAATTTACCAGTGATTAGGCCAAGCCCAAGTCCATCAACTACTTAGACTTTAATTACAAACACTTGAGCCCAAAGTCTGGCGTTGATATGGCCACAATTCTACCTTGATTATACTGAATATGCATATATATGAATATCTGTTCAAATAATGTTCGCTCCAAATGATTTGGCAATCGAAATTTGATACAAGCAGCGAGTCGAGTGCATAAATTACAAAGCTAAACGCAAGTAATTCTCATAAAAATAAAAAAACGCAAAACGAAAAACAAATGCATAGAATGTGCGGGTACGATTACGATTACGAATACATTTGCGAACCTCTTGCAGACCCTCTTGCTCCCCACGCGGTCAAAACGCGGCCAAGACACAATGGCCTTAAAATGGCAAATACCAGCAACAGGGGAGTCCAAATTGTAGAGGGTGTCAAAAGAAGGGAAGGGGAAGAGAGGAGTCAGCGTGTTGGGCAACAAACGCGACGATTTTCCATTCAATTCAAATGCAAAAACAGCATCAGCATTAACAGCAACTGTGGGCGGTTTACGAGCGACAATAAACGCGCGCGCGATTTGCATGCGTTTTTCTACTTCGCAACAAGGAGTATTATAAGTTTGTGCAAGATCGTGGAAATAACGAACCAAAATTTGAATATCTTTCATATTATATAAAAATAAAAATTATATGACTATAATAAATAAATACAGAGTACCTCCGTGTCGAGAATTTACGATTCTTAGGAACAGGTGAATTACATGATTCGCTATAAAACTGCATAGTTACGTTTATTAGTATTATTATTAAAATAATTGGAGGTCATTTCGAAGGTATAGAACTCAGATAAAATGAGGTAACGTTGATTTGTCATTATAATCATATTGTTTATTAGAAGTAAACTAGAAGATTGAAAGTAGAAAAACAATCGTTGGTTTTCAGAGCTTTACAACTATTTTAATGACATTTAAACAATTATCTTTGAGCACTTTTTGGCCGTGTTGTTAAAATATCAGTTTATAGTTATTGTAAACTGCAACTGCAACTGCGGGCCAAGCCCAATCGAATGGCGGCCAAGTCGTTGCCTCAACTGGTGTCAACATGTCTGGGACCGCCAGCTTGCCTCCAAAATCTGTTGTTGTTGTTCTTGTACTTGCAACGACCCGCAGCTAAACATGCGCGTACTTATACCCTGTAACTGTACAGTATGCTTAAGGGGTATCTTAAAATGCTGAACCATTCCGCTTAATACGCTCTTAACAGTTTAAAGGGTATTTGCTGATCGAGTAATGATTGCCTTCTGACTTATTCATATTTTGCAGCCGCCTCAAGACTTGGCAAAAACTTATTATGAACCTGTTAATGTTGTTGTTTTTGTGGCTGGCTGTTGTGTATCGCAGTTGTTGTTATTTTGGTTGTTTGGTGCTTGTCCAAAAATCGAATCGAATTCTTGAATGAACCATTAATCTTGTTGCCAGCTCTGGCTGCAGCCGGACTCTTGAGAGTCGATCGTTAAATGGCTGCAGTAATTGCATTGCGGTCGCAGCTTCAGGTTTTCTGCCTCCGTTTTCATATTTTGTATACCCTAAGAAAGGGTATATGAAATAGCGTTAAGCAACTGGTCCTTATATCGACATTTATATAAATACTAATTTAGATATTATTTTAATTTTTATTTATTTCTGTGTCTATCTAAAAGTGTAGAGTTTATGCTGTTAAAGTTTTTTGAAGTTCCTTTAGAGCTGCGATTGCATTTGTAAGAGTATTTCAGTTTCGATATATTCAATCTTATTGGGTAAATTAATGCGAGTTTGTCATATTACAATTACTACGTCGACCGGCTGGCATTACACCTGCGCTCTTTGGCCAGACGATGACGACGACAACGACGAGGACGAGGACCCCTTGGGGGCCGACAATCCAATTGGTTCTACTCGACATTTTGTGTGAAAGGTTTGTCGCAGATGTCTTTGATTTGGGCGCAGCTTAGGGCTTGACAATTTGTTGGGCTGTTGAGGTTTTGGTAAGTTGGCCATATGATCTTTAAAATCAATACCGATAACATGTTCAACTAAATCAAAATTGCTATATTCTGATGATACAATCATCTAATATCTATAGTAAATAGATAGAAAGGTTACAGTATTCAACCAGTCTAATGGAAAAAAAACAAAGTTCACATACATTTAAAGATCTTATGATCTTCAATTATTGCAGATTGTCATGTCACATTCCAACACTTCTTTGAAACTTGAATGATGACAATAATACTCGTATGTACATACAATCTCCCCGTAACAAAAATATAAAAAACAACAAATTGTGTTGTAGAAAAGTGAAAATCACATTTTCAATTTGCAATGCAGTTGCAGGCATAATTTGTTAATTAATTTTCAAGCTACAACTTAATCAAAATGATGTGGCCAATTAAAAATCCACCGCGGGGTGGCCAACGATAAGACAGTAGACAGTGAAGGCAGGAAGAGAAGAGGAGAGGAGGAGAGGCAAGAGGCAAGAGACTTCGAGCCATGCGAACTAGTTTAAAGAAAGCCTTTCTACCGTAGCTCGAAACGAATCGCAATGGATCGAAGCGAACCGGTACTTAATTACACCAGCCGAGGATCGATAGGTCATTTATCGAGTGTGGGGAATCGATTGCCGTTGAATTGATACAGCTTTATAGCAAGTCTCTTTACAGTAGTGAAATGATCCAAAGAAGAATTCATCAGACAGAAACAGGTAGACAGACAAATCAGGTGGAACTGAGGTGACAGGCAGACAGAGAAGTGGGCAGACCGTGGGTAGAAGAAGCATACACAGCGGAAGTGGGAAGTCACATCCGTGGGAGCTGACATTCTACATGACAGAGTTGTGCAAGAACTCAGATTGTAGAACATCTTTATATACTCTCTCAAATCATATCCTTTGGGATCTCTTCTTCGTCTGGTCACGTAATATCCTGGCATTATCTGCCTTATCTTTGGCTTTCAATTAAGTATTAGGTTAGCTAACCAAAATTGAAGCCCCAACGAGATGCTGGCCCTCAATTACTGCACCCTGTGCCGCAACAAACTAATTTCAAGCTATTATCTCAGACAATGGGGAACAGGTTCTGGTCGCCGAATTGCGAAACACGTTTGAGGACTGATCCCCTCGAGTTTGGAGCCTGTAGGAAACCAACGCAGACATAAAATGATTTGCGGTTCATTAAGACGAAGCCCCCAGACAGACTTGGAAGACAGTCACTGGGATGACTAAGGCCTGGAATGGGTCACAAAATGCACTTGACAGTGAAATGGACTTGGACTTTTGCCTCATGATGTTCGGCCAACGCAGACGATGCTTGATAAGGCGTAGACTGGACCGAAGAGCACGATCGAACGCCAACCTAAGCTCCAGTTAATCGGAAAGATCGCGACAAGCACGCCAGACAGATGGACAAACAGTCGGGTAAATGGACAACAGTGTCCAGTCTGGGCAGACAGATGATGATCATTATGTTCAGAGTCCGTTGTAGGAAGTTGAACACGATTTATAAACTCGAGTAGGCTGAAATGTCTTCGGACTTAATCAATAGCACATCAGTCCGACATTGCTAAAAAACAAAATAATAGGATAGTAAAACATTAATAGGTCTGTTGTGAAAATAACAGAACTGAGAAGACTGCATTAAAGTCTTAAGATTAACGTTATGGAGTCATAAATGTATGTAATGCGCAAGAAAATTAATGTTTGTTTTTAAGAACCGATAGTCTTCTAGATTCATGTACGTATGTTTTTTACCTTGTCTACAGAAGCTATTTATGCCTTCATCTCTATCCTCCGTCTTAATTGCTTCGTTTGCCACATTTCCCAAATTTGTGTGTTCTTTTAAAGTTATTTCCTTTTTTCTGCATCCTTTTCTTCTAACCCTCCCACATTCTAAGCTTTCCCTTCAATTCGAATCTTGTTAGTTTTTCTCTCGACGTCTTGCTTTCCTCTCTCTACCTCCCCCTCTCTCTCTTGCTCTTCCTCTGTTGGCTCCCTTTCGCCTGAATCTCGTTTGGGATTAGGCATGCCGCACCTTCCTTTGGCCAGAGTCGACTCCCTGGAGCACAGGTTGCTCAGCTCAGACATATATGACTAATCGATGTGCAACGCCTTTCTATTCAACGCTCGCGTTCTCTTTGATGGGCCTAGTGCAGTGTTGCCACCAATTGTGGCATGTGCAGTTAGTACTCTCTTGTATGCCACATGGAACTTTCATCGTTGATAAACATGAGCACACACTTGCACAAAACTAAAACTCAAATTCAACTCAATACAAGTCATTTCTCAACTCTTCATCTTCATTTTTACTTGCAGCAGCATCGCCAGGAGTCGCAGTCGCCGGATTATCACCGTTATGCGAGCATTGGCAAATTGCCCCGTGCGGTGGCAAGCAACGGGAATGGCAACAGCAACAACAACAGCAACAGCATTGGCAATGGCAATGGGTTTGTTGGCAACACACACACCGTCACAGTCGATATACACCAACAGCAACAACATCAGCAACATCAACACAACAATGCAATTGGCAAGCAACAACAAACGAGCAACATCAATAACAACAATTTACACTTGCAATACAGCGAGTTGCATGCAACTCCATCATTTGCAACGCCACCAACGCGTCGGCGGTTCTTCAATCACAAGAATCTTCGCAGCGCTCTCACGGGACACCGACGCACTGCCTCCAATGGAGGTTGTCCCCTCGACACGGCATCGATATTATCTGGCGGTAAGTTGTAGCTTTCAAACTATTGGAACTCTGGTGTTGGTCCTTAGGATCCTAAGCTTATCCCAGTATCCCACTCTCACCCCCACACTCACCTCACCATCACTTCATCATCCAGATCATCATCGAGTCAGTGGCAAGGAGACAAATGCCTTGAATACTTCCACCTGCTCGGATTCGGCGGTCACACGACGACGTCGTAAGAATGTTAGCAACAACAACCTAAAAACCTCGACGGAACATGGGGCCAACAGCGAGAACCGTCTAAATCGCCTCAGTTTGGCCGGAACCTCCATCAAATGTCTGATCAAATCCCTCTGGAGTGTCAACTCCTCCAATTCAAGCGATGCGGGACTCAATCAACTAGCAGGCATGGCCTTCATTCCCCTCACGTTCTTCGTATTTGCATGGAAATCATTATTGTCTTATTTTTTTGAATTATAATAACATGAGCATGAAAAAACATTTGTCAGGGAAAATCAAAAGAAATCTATTTTCAAGTTTTGCCTCTTTGTTATCTTAACTTCCCTTAACAATTTAAGTTTAACCTTAATTCATCTTATCATTTCTGGGTCTTAACTAACCAAAATAATGCCTAATGTTAAATATAATATTTCTAATTGATAAATTCATCTTTAATTTTAACATGAAATCAAGCCATTATACATTTCTTTTATTTAACTTTAAAAATAACTTTCTCCTTAATCATTTCATAAATTTAAAGTGACTTACTTACCAATGTTTGTTACTTAACTTATCTTAAGCCCATTCGTTATTACTTGCTTTTTGCTTCCCAATGTTTAAGTGGAAATTAATTTAAACTTAAATATGACAAAATCTTTATCAGTTTTTCTGTTTGTCGAACTCACTTTTAATATATCTTCAAATACTCTTTGTAGTATTTAGAAGTCGCAGCTGTTATTGAAATTTAACAGACATGTTAACTTAATGCTGATAATGTTATTGTGCATTTTGTGCGTATTGAAACTTTTCTATGAATTTCTCATTGCTCGCTGAGGATCGTAGCATACGTTGTGCATGTTGTTTTACTAGGATTAAGGATTCGTTCTTTCCCCACCGCTCTACTTACACAATTCTCTGTCTCTCCCTCTCTCTTCCTACACAGGCAGCGACACCTTGGGCATTGAACATCACTCGCACTCACTGCTCAATGAGAAGCAGCAAAAGGATCAGCTCCGAGCTCGTCTCGGACTCTTGTTGAACGACAACAACAATTGCAGCAGCAGCAGCAGCGATCACAATGGGAATTCGACGAGCACCACCAGCAGTGGGGCTGGTGGCACCACCAACATCAGCAGCAGCACAACAGCGCACAGCAGCAGCTCCTCGCAGAACATCAGCCCGGAGCAGACGTTGGCCTGCGGTGTCCTCAGTGGCAGTCAACTGTCGGTGGCCACCTGCACCACCAAGGAGGATGCCCTGAGTCTGTGCAGCAAATTCAAGATGGGCTGCTCGATGCAGGAGCACGCCTACGAGGCGTTGCCTTTGGCCAAGGCTCGCAAGGGTGCCGCACGACGCTCCACGCGTGTCCAACCCGCTGCTGGAACGGGAGCAGCAGGCGGAGGCGGAGGCAACGCTGCAACGGGAGCTGTGGGCGCAACTGTGACGGGTGGCGCGGTCAGCAAGCGGGCGGCGGCGGCAGCGGCCTTGGCTGCGGTGCAGTTGGCCCTGAAGCCACTTTTCTTTGAGGTGCCGTTGCAGGAACCCGATCCGCCCTACGTTGGGCGCCAATGGCTGGTGCAACAGCTGTCGAACATTCTCCTGGGCACGGACACGCGTGTGGTGCTGATCAACGGACAGCCGGGCACTGGGAAGACCGCCCTCTGCCTGCAACTGGTGGAGTACTCCTGCTTTGGTCGCCGTCGGATGCAGCAGCAGGAGGAGGCGGATGCCATCTACAGCCAGCTGGGCGCACAGAATGAACGGATGCGCGGACTGGCCTCGCACATGGTGGGCTATCACTTCTGCCAGTCGGACGCGAATCTCACCTGCCAGGTGCCGGACTTTGTCCACTCGCTGGCGGCACAGCTCTGTCAGGCACCGCAGCTGACCGCGTATCGGGACTATCTGCTCTCGGAGCCGCATCTGCAGGACATCCTGAGTGTAAGGGAGTGCATTGCGGATGCGGAGCGTGTGATGCGTCTGGCCATCCTGGAACCCTTGGCTCAACTGCATCGGGCGGGCAAGATACCCGCCAAGGTGGCCGTCATTTTGGTGGACGCACTCTGCGAGGCGGAGTACCATCGTCCGGATCATGGCCATACCATTGCCAGTTTCCTGGCCCAGCTCACGCCACACTTCCCCGCCTGGCTCAAGTTGGTGGCCACGGTGCGCACCCAGATGCTGGAGCTGGTCAAGGCTCCCAGCTACACGCAGCTCACCCTGGACAGCTGGGCGAGCAGCCAGAGCCTGCAGCAGGACATGCTGGACTACATTAACGCCCGCATCTCGCACTGCCCCGAGATACAGCACAACATTGGCGGCCACTTGGCCCAATCCCAGGCCAAGTTCGTCTCGCATCTGCAGTCGCTGAGTCGCGGTTCCATGCTGTACGCCAAGCTCATTCTGGATCTGATCGCCCGTGGTCAGCTGGTGGTCAAGTCATCCAGCTACAAGGTGCTGCCCGTGTCCCTGGCTCAGATCTTCTTGCTTCACTTCAATCTGAGGTTTCCCACGTCGCGTAGCTTTGACCAGACGGCGCCCATCTTGAATGTTTGCCTTGCCGCCCTGTATCCCCTAACGCTGGACGAGATCTACTACAGCATGGAGGCACTGCATCATGGCCAGGAGCCACTGAGTTGGCCACAGTTCATGCAACGCTTCAAGCTCTTGGATGGCTTCCTCATCAAGCGACTGGACAACACGTACATGTTCTTTCACAGCTCCCTGCGGGAGTGGCTGATGCGTCGGGATGAGGGTGAGTCCAGCAAGTTTCTCTGCGATGCACGACTCGGACACGCGGGCATTGCCTTCAGGCTGTCCCGCCTGCAGGCACCGCTGCAGCCACAGCTCACCCTCGAGCTGGGACACCACATGCTCAAGGCGCATCTCTACAGCAGCAGCCAGGCGGCGCTCTCCCCGCGAGATCTGCAGTCCTATTGGCTGGCTGGGGCCGCGGACAACATCTCCGGCGCCCTGGGCGCATTGCGCAACGTCTACAGTCCCAATGTGAAGGTGTCTCGCCTGGTGCTGCTCGCTGGTGCCTCTCCGGATCATCGCACCGATTACATGGGAGATGCGCCCATTTTGTGCATTGCCGCCCACGAGGGAATCCTGCCCATGGTGAGCCTGCTTCTGGAGTTTGGCGCCGATGTCGGACTCACCAACAGCCAGGGCTGCACACCACTGATTCTGGCCGCCATGCGTGGCCACTGCGATGTGGTGCGTCGTCTGGTCGCGGCCGGCAGCAGCTTGGGCCAGCTGGACACCACACAGCGTTGTGCCCTGGTGCATGCCGCACGCATGGGGCATCTCAGCGTGGTGCAGTATCTGCTCGCCTGCGATTGGTCGCCACGTGCCTGCTCCCAAGATGTGGGTCGCTGTCTGGCCCTGCAGCAGGCCTTGATTGGAGCTGCCGCCCAGGCGCACGTGAAAATCCTCGAGGATCTGTTGGATCTCAATGAGCACGAGCAGGACGACCTTAGTGTCAACGTGAATGGCCTGGAGCCGAGCAGTGGCGAGTTGGCGCTCACAGCGGCTGCCCGACATGGATGTGTGGATGCTGTGAATATCCTGATGTCCCGTGGCGCACAGATCGATGCCAGGAATCGTCAGGGCCATACAGCACTCTGGCTGGCCGTCAAGGAGGGACACTGGAGCGTCGTGGAGCAGCTGCTGCAGCGTGGCGCGCTGCTGGATGAGCCGCTGGGTCAGGCTCGCAAGACACCGCTGATGATTGCCGCCGAGGAGGGACACCTGGAAGTGCTGGAGCTGCTGCTGGCACGCGGTGCAGCTTTGGAGGCCGAGGATCATGAGGGATTCACAGCGTTGAGCTGGGCATGTTTGCGTGGACACTTGACGGCAACGAAGCGCCTCATCGAACACGGCTGCAATCGGCAGCACGAGGACCACAATGGACGCACTGCCCTGGACCTGGCGGCGTACCAGGGTGCGGCAAGTTTGGTGCTCTATCTCCTGGAGCAGGGCGCCAATCTGGAGCACATTGATGTGCACGGCATGCGACCGCTGGATCGTTCCATTGCCTGTCGCAACATCCAGGCGGTGCAGGTGTTTCTGCGCAAGGGCGCCAAGCTGGGACCCACCACCTGGAGCATGGCCATGGGCAAGCCGGAGATCCTTGTGGTGCTGCTCAACAAACTGCTGGAGGATGGCAATGTTCTGTACCGCAAGAACCGTTTCCAGGATGCCGCACATCGCTATCAATACGCGCTGCGAAAGATCTCCGGGCTGGAGCAACTTCTCGAGCGGAATGCGGTCTTTGCTCAGCTGCGCACCAATCTGCTGCTAAATCTGTCGCGTTGCAAGCGAAAACTGAATGTGAGTTACAAGTGCACCCACCATTGATCTATGATTTCTTTACTGATCCCATTTGTTGCTTTGCAGGAACTTGACGCCTCCATAGATTTGGCCACGCAAGCCATACTCCAGAAGCCGCACAGCTATGAGGGCTACTACGCCCGGGCCAAGGCGCGCATGGAGCTGGGTGCCCTGAACGAGGCGCTTGTCGATGCCAACGATGCAATGCAACAGGCGGCACAGAGCGGCGTCCTGTGCGAGGTCGTAGAAGTCCTGAAGCGCATCCAGGCCGAGCTCCTCACGCGCATAACCAGCGAGGATCAATCCAGCTCCTCCGGCAAGTTGGCCAGCGCCGCAGCTGGAGCTGGAGCCAGTGCTGTCTACGAATCTCAGCAAGAGATCACCGATTTGTAAAATGTCCTTTGTTGTTGTTGCACTCGTCCTTTCGAATTCGAATCACAACCTTAATTTTATATAATTATTTTGATTAAATATACTTACGTTGTATGTAATTAGCTCTAGTTCTTAATTGTTTTCTACTATTTATTGCCTTTGGATGTTTTTAATTTAAAAAAATTTAATTTTACTATTGATTTTCTAAACGCGTGTAAAAATTAGTTCTAATAAACAGAATTCACTTAAGTTAACTTTGATTAAACAATTGTGAAATTTCAAGATAAATTGTTCCTTTTAATTGTGGTGGGGCAGTTTCTGAAAATGTCCTTGCCGATTTATAGTATCGATGCACAGTGACCAAGTTGAAATTTGGACTTTAAATGTGTCAACACTGTTTTAGAATTGGTCTAGCTATTAAACTGTATTCTTGTTTTTGTTTTGTTCTAGCTGTCCTCTTCAAGAATAGCATCAAAAGACACAACATAACAAACTTGCAAGTAAAGCAGTTAAAAAAAAAATTTAAAACCCATTTAAAACAAAGTTATTGTGCAATGGAAGGGTTTAATTTTATAAATAAAGGTATTATCTATATTTATACAACAAAATGTATATGTACTTCCTGCTGTGTTTTGTGTAAGTCGGTATTGTGTTAAGTACGTTATTTTAGACGTTCTGTGTTTGTCTTTGCTGTGTTTCATTAGAGTTTTCGTTATGAAGGAAAAGTCTGGAATTAAAAAATCTTTTTGTATATTATGAATTAGAATTTTTTTTTTGTAAATTATGAATTAGAATTGAATTATGAATTTGAAGATTATGTGATGTTAATTTGCCGATAGGCGCCCAGGCTCTTGCTATATACAAAAATGTAACCTAACCTCAACTTTAAAAAAACACATGTATATTCTATGGCAGCTATATGATATAGTGGTCAGAATGCTTTAGGCCATCTCATATGCATCTTGTGTCAGTTTGGTTGAGATATCTCAAACAAAAAAAAAATTGTTCATACTAAGACTTGATTTTCGACTGATCGTTTATAATAATATGATAAAGTGATCCGATTTCAACCAAATTTAGTCAGGCTGTATGGGACCATCCCATATGCAATTTCTGTAAGTTTGGTTCAGATGTTTCAAACAACAAAAAAGTTGTTCATACAAACACCTAATTTCAGACCGTTAGTCCATATGACAGCTATAGGATATGGTGGTCCGATCCGGCTGATTTTTATACATAATCTTACTATAAATTTATAAAAATTTTGTCTTAAGTTTTAAGCCTCTACCTCTACTAGAAGTATTTTTGGCCCCCATACAACAGGAACCAGTGTGCGATGTTATCACATTTGGATTGCAGCCAGAGAAACTGGTGCTGAAGGTGATGGCTAAGTGCAGGCAGCAGGTAGCAGCAGGCGGGCAGTGGCCTGGTATCAGCACTAAGAGATCATAGTTCACATAACTCGGCTAATAATTCAGTTAAGTTGAAATGCGCAGTACACCAGCAGCAGCAGCAGCAGCAGCAGTAGTAGCAGGACCAACAGCAACAGCAACAAATCCGCACACATGTCGGATTCATCAATCAATGATCACACAATTTGCGAACACTTACAACATCGATAGCACGATTGATGTGACATTCCAAGCATTTAACAAAAACCCTCTTGTTCTCCTCCTCTTTTGTCCCGCACTCAACAATTGTTGGCAAATTCGGCGAAATAAAATAAAGTTTTCTCGTCCGCCATTTTTTTTCTACACTTAAACTAAAAAGTGGGAACGATGAGCGGGCGAGCATTTGTCACCTCTCTCTCTCTCTCTCCTCCTCTCTCACATTGTCATTGTCCCAAAAAACAATAGATGGCGCCACAACTGCGCGCCTGATCCAAGTGATAAAAGTGGTCCGCAAAACGCAAAAACGGAAATTCTGAAATTTTTGAGAACAATTTTTCCGGCCGAAAAAATCAATTTTTTTGTTTTTTGAGCTAGAAAATTGAAAAAAATACCAGACATTTTGTTCAGGCATGCCACAGAAATCACTAGTGAAAGCGATTTCAGAAAAAAGCAATTCCACGTCGAAAATTTCTCCGTGCCACAGAACTTCGAGTAATTTATAGTTTTTAGCATGTTCATCAACCTTTTCGTACTAGGCTGCTAGGGTTGGCCCCTTCTCAGATTATATTTCCCAAGGGTTTGTTTAGCAACTTTTTAAAGTTTATCATTGCAGAATATCAAATTTTCATTTTAATTATTATTTAATTTATATAATTCAATTTATTTATATAATAATTGATATTGTATAGCTTAAAAAAATTTAAAAGTTATTGGCGCGGCAAACAATAAAAGTTTCTCGACAACTCTAAATTCAAAAATTCGGACAAAAAATGTGACATTATTCTCATGGCATCGGACGCCAGTGAATTGAGCGTTGATTTCATCTCACTCAAAATTGTTCAGGTGATTGGACTGTGGCACGGAGAAATGAAATTGACGTGAAAGTCAAGTGAAAGAGATTTCTGTGGCATGCCTGGTTGAATTTTCTCTGAACTTCCGATATCTTTTGATTCTCAATTTTATTTTTATTTCTCAATTTTGTTTAACTTTTTTTTTCAGTTTCGACACCAAACTAATTTTAAAATAAAGTTAATTAATTTACCGAATTTTGCATTTTGTTTTTTTTTTTAAATTGTTTTTATTTTTTTTTAATTGATTTTTTAAAATTCCATTTCAAATTTGCGCGCCCAAAAATGTGAAATGTTATTAAATTCAATAGTATTGCATACTTTTCCGCATCCGTAAAATTATGTTGCACAAAATGTTGAATAGTACCACGCCATGCCACTAGAAGGCGCCACTAAATTTGTAAAAAATGTAGACTTTTTCCTATTGCATACTTTCGGGGCTTTTTAAAATAAATAAGGTTATTTTGTTGCATAGCTTGCGGCTAATATTCAAATTTGAAATGGAATTTTAAAAAATCAATTAAAAATTAAATAAAAACAATTTAAAAAAAAAAACAAAATGCAAAATTCGGTAAATTAATTAACTTTATTTTAAAATTAGTTTGGTGTCGAAACTGAAAAAAAAAACAAACAAAAAATGAGAAATAAAAATAAAATTGAGAATCAAAAGATATCGGAAATTCGAGAAAAATTCAACAAAATGTCTGGTATTTTTTTAAATTTTCTAGCTCAAAAAACAAAAAAGTTGATTTTTTCGGCCGGAAAAATTGTTCTCAAAAATTTCAGAAGAATTTGGCCCGTTTTTGCGTTTTTGCGGACCACTTTTATCACTTGGATCAGGCGCGCAGTTGTGGCGCCATCTATGTGTGCGCTATGGTGCGCCATCTATTGTTTTTTGTGACAATGACAATGTGAGGAGAGAGAGAGAGAGAGGTGACAAATGCTCGCTCGCTCATCGTTCCCACTTTTTAGTTTAGAAAAATGGCGGACGAGAAAACTTTATTTTATTTCGCCGAATTTGCCAACAACTTGAGTGCGGGACAAAAGAGGAGGAGAACAAAATTAGTCCGTTAAAAAAAGCCAGATTTGAATAGTCAAATTTTAAAGAAATAATTAGGGTGTTCACTTTGCCCTAGCAGCGTTGCAGATTGAAATCATTGCAAGCTTTCTACGAGAACAGCGCTTTATGTGGAAAGCATTGCACATAACTAAAGTGGGCTGTTTTTTGTTTACATATTGTTGAATATGTTCAACGCGTTGCACGTAAAGCGCTGTTCTCGTAGAAAGCTTGCAATGATTTCAATCTGCAACGCTGCTAGGGCAAAGTGAACACCCTAAATAAAAATTATGGTACTGCTTTTTTTAGCAAACTTTTATTTTATTTCTGAATTAGAATGGAAAGAAGGTAGAAATAAAATAACAGAATGCTAAAAAACAGTACCATATTTTAATATAATTTCTTCAAAATTTGCTTATTTGACGGGATTTGACGGGAAAAAAAGCGACTCTGGCAGCAGTGGCTAAAAGCCCCTGAGAAATATAATTAGCATTAGCTAGCCTTTAGACTAAGTTGTATTAGAAATTGGCATATAAATTTAATTGAAGTTGTTGTAATAATAACTTTGCCTTACCCTTAGATCATAATTATTTGCTGAACATTTTCTGCATCAGTGGAGAAGCAATGATATTTATTCGCATTGCCTTTAAAATACTTTTACCTTTCCTTAAACCTCTGTATTTTTGGAAATTTCCTAAATTTCACATCCTAAATTCCTAAATTCCAAATTCCTAAATCATTTTATAATATTATATGACTAAGATATATCCGGACTGTCTGTATATTGCAAATAATTTAAGATTGTAGACTAGAATTGTTTTAAGTACTCCATCTATAATATCCCCCTTTATAGAATTAACAATAATACGCAAAACATTGGTTAGTAAAATTGACGTAGTGTTTTTTAAATATTTTATAAAATTTTCTCTTAGCATTGCTATTTTCTTAATTGCTAACTTACAACATAGAACTTTACAAGATGATAAATTATGTGTTTCTCGGTTTTGTTTTTTGCATGGCATTAATTTGGGTTGGACAAAATATCTAATGAAATTTAACATTCAGTCTCGCTTTTGTATGATTCTAAAAGCAGATAGGTATGCGACTTAAATTACCTTATTAACAATTACAATTTAGAACACAAAACAAAAAATTTACAAGAACTATAAAAACAACAATTTATACTTAAATTTTGAAAATATTACGTATTTCTCGATAAACCTAACTTAACGGAAACATAGAACATAGATCTATACGATAACTTATAAAACGACTCAATGTGAGTCAAAGAAGGAACTCTTTGCAAGCACTGTGCAAAATGTATTCGTTGTCTTCGTTACTTGAATAAAACACTTTCATTGATCATTGATCAGGCAACAATGGCACTAGTTGGGAAGATCTTTGCAGACTCTTGGCTAAAACTTTTCATCGTCGATGCTTGGACGGCAGTTGTTAAGTGCCGATTGACGCTTCAGAGTGCCAGTCTCACAATCGTTGTAGGTCTTTGCCAGAACCTTTGGTGTGTTGTTGTGGTTCATGTTGTTGCGGTTGAGCGTGCCACCGCCAATGTTGCTCGTCTTGGCCGGCATGCGGAAGCTGCTCTGACGCTTGGGGCGTTGATCGTAATACTGTCGAGAGGATTAAAGATTAACTATAAATTCAACTGTTATTGGGTTTCATTTACTCACATCCTTGGTGGGCAAGCTGGAATACTGATTGGGATACGTGTCGAAACTGGCCGTTGTGGTTGTCGTCTTATTGAGCGCCTCCTCCACGTTGAGCAGGAAGCGACGCCTCGTAAAATGATACGTGACCAGACAACAGGCCACGGTGAATAGCATCATGACCAAGATGACAATGGACACAGTTCCGCCCGATGCACTTTGAATTTCTATTGAATAGATTGGCTTAGCAAAGGTAATCCTCTAGAGCGAATAGTTGACTTACCATCACATTCGCCGGGCACACAGGCGGTCTTCTCGAACTCGGCTCCGCGGCACTCCAGGGATGTGGGCTGTTCCACGTTGCAGCGACGATGACGGAGGCGTATGCCATCATTGGAGCAGGCTGACCATTCACTCCATTCGCTCCAGCCAAGAAAGTCTGCAAGGGAAGTTAGTTATTAAAGTATTTCACGATTCTATATACGAATGTCGACAAATATTTCTCAGAATACGAAAATTCGGAAAAAAATTAGGAAAAAATGTTGCATCGAATAATTAGAAATCCAAAATTACGAATCCGAAATAAGGAATACAAATATTAGGAATCCAAAATTAGGAAAAATTGGGAAAGCAAAAATTGGGAAGACAAAAATTTATAAAAATAAAAATGAGGAGAAAAAAAAATTGGAAAAACGAAAATTTGGCTTTTTCCTATAAGCAAAAAGACGACATTTGATGAACCATTTATTTCAAAATCAGGACTTCGATTGCCAGCACATGGGATATTTATTCGAACCATTTATTTTAAAATCTACATGTTTTGCACATATTTTTCAGTGCTGGTAGAAATTCAATATTTTCATCATCAGCTTCTTGACACGCTTGAATTACTAAGTCTCTGGCTTTTTCTTTTAATGATTTAGGCTTTTTTTTAAATTCAAAAGAATTTAACCAAGTATAGGAAAAACAAAAAGAAATTCTCTCCCAATTTTTGTCCCCTATTTTTTTTTCCTAATTTTTGCACTCTTTATATTTTTCTTAGTGAAAATTCCTAATTTATTATTCCTAATTTTTTCTTCCCAATTTTGGACTCCAAAAATTTCATTTTTGTTTTTTTTTCTTTTGTTTAAAATTCCTTAAAAAGGATTCGGAATTCGTATAAGGTACCGATTTCACAAGCTAAACTACTGAGGAGACACTCACCTTCACAGGGCACCATCTCGCACTTCTGCTCCTCGAGGGCACGGCCAGCACAGAGTCTCTCGTGTCCGCCCAGACATTTGCGAGTGCGTCGCTTGACGCCCAGGCCACAGGTCACCGAGCAACTGGACCACTCCGACCAGCAGCTCCACTCGTGCTCCAGCTGATTGTCAATGCTGTTGTCCGGCTGCTGATCCACATCCACGGGACACGCTTGAATGTTACAAACGCGATTCTGCACGTTGCGTCCACGCTGTCGGTGCTGGACGCCTCCGCCACAGCTGACGCTGCAGGGCGACCAGTCGGACTCGGAGTCCGTAGACTCGTGATCATTCGATCGCTGACAGCTGCCGTCCGGCCGACAGTTGCGGGTCTCCTCCTTGAGCAGGCTAATCTTCACGGAGCTGGCGTCGGCGCTGGTGGCGCGGCAGGTGTAACGGAATCTCTTCTCCACATGCGGCTCAGTGGCATTGCCCGCAGTGGCAGTTAGCCAAGGTGTCCAGGAGCTAAACTTGCGCACCTCCGAGCAGCTCTGCATATTGCAGTCCTCGTAGTCCAGCCGGCAGCCGGGACAGTCCAATCCCCCATTGAGGGGCTTGGGATCGTCACACTCCCGGCGACGCATCCGAAAGCCGCCACCACATTGGGCACTGCACTCGCTCCACTCGCCCCAGGGACCCCATGCGCCGTCGACTGCTTGGGGCTTGGCCACCGGACACGGTGGCAAATGGCTGCAGTACATCTCGGCGTGCTCGGAGCCCACGCACATGCGTCCGCCGTGCGCTGGCCGTGGATTGCCGCAGGTGCGTCTGCGGGTCTTTACCGCAATGCCGCAGGTCTGGGAGCAGGGCGACCAGGGGGACCAATCCGTCCATCCGCCGTGCTGGGTGCAGTTCGTCACCTGGGTGCTGATGCCCTCGCAGGAGGCGCCACCATGCTGTGGCTGCGGATTGTTGCAGTTTCTCTGCCGGCACAGGCAATTGCTGTCGGATTGCTCGTGTTGCTGGCAATCGTTCCACTCCGACCAGGCGGACCAGCCGCCATCGATGGGTGCATTCAACACCGGGCAGCTGAACTCGGTGGGCTGCAGCCAAGGCTGCTGCACTGCGGGATCGAGTGGAGTACAGCGCTCCACAAGCTCATTCCAGCCGCAGTACGGATCCATGGCGTTGAAGCAGCTCGACTGAGACACGTGGCGACTGCAGCGCTGGGCGGGAATGCGGGTCAGGGCCAGGTCCGTGCCCAGGTACAGCGATTCCGTGACCTTCAGGTAGGACATGTGCAGGAGGGCGGTGCTGCCCGTGTCGTCCGCCTGCCACAGTTCCACCAGACATGTCTGAATCCTCTCATCCGATTTGCCATACTTCACCGACAGCTTCTTGATGTGATTGCCGCTGCTGGAGACGAAGAGCACGTGCAGCTGCTCCGTCTTCGTCCGCACCACGTCCAGGGCAATGTGCTTGAATCTCTCCAGGCGCGAATGATAAAGCGGCTGGGCTCCGATCGGTTGAATGGCCTGATCCATCAGCTGGTAACGCGAGCTCTCCAGCAGATGATTGAAGGCCGTGGCGCCGCTGGCACATTGGAACTGACTCCGCTGTCGAGTGTTCACCGTCTTCCAGGCTGCATCCGAGTGCTCCTGGTGCTTGAAGGCGCCCTCGAAGGCGTCGTTGATCGCACTCAGGTTGTAGGCGCACACAGCTGATCCATAGATGCTTGATCTAAAGGATAAAAGTGGGGGATCAGTTGAGGATTAACAGTTGCTCTTCATCACTTACCCCGATGTGCTGAAGGTGGCGTAGAGCACATGCTCCGATTCAGCGTATGTCATGCCCTGGATCTCATCAAAGTAATACGGATAATCGCCAGGCAAGGAGCAGTTGAGACGTGCCTTCAAAAACGATGTCCAATTGTCCCGCAGCACCTGATCCCCGCCAGCATCGTTCTTGCAGACTCGCGCTATCCGGGAATAGATTGCCTATTATCCAAATCAGAGGTGAATAAATGAGCGCACTTGGAATCTATTTGGAGGATCTCACCTTGCCACAACTCATGTGCTCTGCGGCAGATTCGCGTAGCAGGAAGTAGACAAAGTTGCCAGCCTCAAAGCTGCCCACAAACTGGGCTCCATTTAACCAGTTGTTGTTGTACTGCTTGGTGCGCAGGAAACGCTTACGCTCCACCTAAGGAAACGGAAGGGAGGAAACGGAAAGATTAGCATTTGTAAAAGGAGAGACATAAAATGAGCTTCGATCAGAAGACAAGCAAGAGCGAAGATCAGTCTAAGAATAGTTGGAGGCTTATGATAAAGAGAATGCTGAACCAATCGGATTCTATATCCTAGAGATAGATCAGTATAGAGACGAAAGATCAATCTTTAAAAATTTAACTGTACCATATGGGCTAATCCGAAAATTTTTAAACCAAGGGCAAAAACCTTAAATTGTCAATAATTTGCATGTTTTTTAATAATAGTTGTTTTTTGTTGTAATAGAATATACCACAAAAAAAACCTCTTTACGAGGTAAAAGTCTAGTGACGAAAACATTTTCATGCCCCAAAATTTCTGATATCCAATTTTGTGACGAATAATATTAAGTTTTACATATAAATTATTTTAAGCAAAATTTTGGCACTCGGCACATTGCGCTAAAATGTATCAATTCTTCATACCAAATAAAACTCATTCACTGTTTTGCGCAGTGCCGAATGCAAAAATTTTGCTTAAAATAATTTATATGTAAAACTTAATATTATTCGTCACAAAATTGGATATCAGAAATTTTGGGGCATGAAAATGTTTTCGTCACTAGACTTTTACCTCGTAAAGAGGTTTTTTTTGTGGGATATCAGAAATTTTTGAATAAGACCTCAGAAATTTTGAAATTGCAATATTTCTTGACAGTATAGCTTTGTCAACTTTGATTATTGTTTGTACAAGCTAAAGCAAATTGTCTGGCAACACTGGTCCCCTTTACAAACACACATGCCCAGCGCAAATGCTATCAGCACTCTTAAACTCTGGGTGCTATGACACTTTGCTGCTGCTATCCTATTCCCATTCTAAGTAAAATGTATGAATTCAGCTAACAGGTAATTTCCGCATTACGCTGCAAGCAGTGCAAAAAGCCCTTCGAAATACCTTTTAAACTAGCGATTTTTCGAAAAAGTCGTAGAACAAACGTTTATAGATTTTTGAGCAGGAACAAGTCCTCATTCAAACTTTTTAGCTTAATCAACGATTTGATCCAAACAAACACACAGACAAACAGACAGACTGACTTTTCATCTCATTTTCGGAAGGCCCCTAAAAATTTCAAAATTAATTATCTTTCGAACCAGTTGTCCGATTTCGACGATCGAGATGTCATTCGACGCGTATTTTTAATGAGAATTGTAAAAAATTCAAAAAAAATTCAAAAAGGCTCCAACGGCCCCATTAGCTCCAATAATTTAAATTTTTCCCCTCCCACTTACACCTGTTTATCTCACGAACCAGGTGAGTTTCAAAAAGTCTTAGTATGCACATTTGTAAGTTAAGTTAATACCTTTCGATCGGTATATAACTCGACCTGATCGGACAGTCATAGCAAATTTTCCATTCTTCCTGTGTATATATGCTAGTCGCCTTCGCACCCTTCGTGCTGCTTTCGTCACTAGCGCGGACTGCCGTCCGCAGTGATTTCAGGCTTCAAATTACAAAATCAAAATGATTTTACGGTGGTTTGGTTGTTCATGGCCGAACTTAATCAATTAATTCCTCTTTTTGCCTCTAAATTTCAATAAATCTTGGAAAAGAAGGTGTATTTTCAATGGCCAAAAAAGTGGGCAAATCGGTCGTCTGAGTGTTTTGAGCTTAGCTCATCTTAAACTTTGTTTAATTTTCTTTTATTTAAGATAAAAACTGTATCGAAAAAATATTTAATATATACCTATTAATAATTTGAAAAGAAGTGTGTGTGTAAAAAGTGTAACGTCCGCAACGTAACGTCCGCAACAGACAAAAACTAAAATTTTTAATTCAGGAGACTACTTATCTTTATTTTTTATGATGGATTGATATGGTCATATATTCCACTTAATTTTTTGTATTTGGATATTTTTTGTTTACTATGCAAAATTCGCTAATATATGTGCAAATGTACGTTAACCTCAAATCGACTTCCATTCTTTGTAACGGCCGCAACGGAACTTTCAGCAAGCCTAATTTTTTTTCAAAAACAGTAAGGCTTTTATCTTAAAATAGGTTTAAAGTACTTTCAATGAAATGCATTTTTCAGAAAATTTCATTTAAATTCACCAATCTGAACGCGAGCTGTATCAGTTTAAACATGAAAATTTGCGTGCAAATGTAACGTCCGCAACTCAGGATTAGCCCATATATGAAATACTAATCAATTAATTATTTTTGGAAAATATATAGTTCACTGTTGAAAAATTTGTGATTATTTAATGATAACGATTACAAAAAATCAGAAATAATCTAAAATTATTACAATTATTCAAAAATAGTCAGATATAATCAAAAATAATAAAAAAAAATCTTTTTAAGTTGTTGTATTATTTTTGATAATTATTTTAGATTATTACTGATTTTGAATAATTGTAATAATTTTATATTATTTCTGTTTTTTTAGACCCCGTTCTTTAAAAAAGTAAAGCGGTCTATTAACTTTGTCACAAAAAAAAATGTGCGTAACAGGCAGAAGGAGGCGTGGCAGCCGAGTCGATATAGCCATGTCCGTCTGTCCGTCCGTCCGTCTGTCCGTCTGTCCGTCTATAAGAGCGCCTAGATCTCAGAGACTATAAGAGCTAGAGACTCTACACTTGGTATGTAGGTTCGTCTATATTGCAAGCAGATATGGTGTTTCAGACTTTGGATCGATCAGTCGAAAATCAAGTCTTAGTATGGAAAACTTTTTTGCTGTTTGAGATATTTCAACCAAACTGACAGAATATGTATAAAAGGTCCCATACATACTGACCAAATTTGATTGAAATCGGATTACTATATCATATAGCTGCCATAGGAACGATCAGTCCAAATAAAGTCTTAGTATGAAAATCTTTTTGTTGTTTGAGATATCTTTATAATAAGTACGGGGTCTCCGACAGTCGAGTACCGCTCGACTGTAGCACCGCCGACTAGTTGTAATCGTAATCATTAAGTAATTGGGCAAAACCGAAAATATTCGTAATTAATTCATTAGCTCGACTCTTAAACAAAAATGATCTAATTACTAATGACTATGATTAATAATTATTAATCATTACTTAACAGGTATGAATTGTACAGACTTAAAAAAACAAGAAATAATTAGTAGCAAATAAATGAAACGTTAAATGAAAGTCTTAATCGGAAAATACAAAATTAATCCTTAGATCTAAGCCCGAAATAATGATCTTTATTAAGAGATAGATCAGAAGATACACAACACAAACAATACTTTTTTAGGATATATTATGGAAGAAATCTGAATAAAGTTGTAAAATCAAAGAAATGTGATGGGAATCGAAGAATATCGTTCATTTACTTATCAAGGAACAGGGAAGTCACGGAGTCGAACTCCACTTCAAAAGAGACTGACTAGAGCAACAGGATATTTATTGGGGAATCTATTGCAATACAAAAGAGACTATCAACGGGTTGATTGAAGAAGGAAGATGGAAGAGAAGTAAAGAGGAGGACAGAGAACTCTCGGCTCTGCACTAATTAAAGAATAAGATGGTCAAGATATGGAGTAATTTTATACTGACCCCATTGGACTGGACAGGAGAGCGAATGATGGCGACATCGCTGCCGGAGAAGTCGGTGGCAGTGCCGACGAACATGTTGCCATTGGACTGCAGGAGGCTGGTGCTGTTGGCCAGTGGATGAAAGGGGCACTTGACGACGCCATCGTCAAACTCGGTGACTGTCAGGTTATCCATCTGCAATGGTTTAAAGAATATGTTGTAGTTGGCAGTTGCAGTTGTTGTTGTGTAGTTGTAATTGTCAGTCGGCGATGGCGATGGCGACCACTCGAACTCACCTGGCGCCATGAGCAGCTTGGCTGGAAGGCGTTCGTCCCACACGCGTACAGTTGGTTCTCACCGTAGCTGTGGAGCACGCGCACATAGTTGCGACACCATCGCTCCGGCTGGCCTTTCTGCTGGCACAAGAATATCTTCTCCGGCGTCGCCTCCCAGCTGGCCCGCTCCAGCGGCTCCAAGTCAAACGACATGCGGTACAAGGTGTCTCTGTGAAAATCAAGAGGCAAACACACACCGATCAAATAAATTCAAACATAGAAAATGTTGCCGATTCGGGGGAATGGTAACAGCTAAATTCGGCCCACAACCGCTTACAAATAAGGCAAAAGCCACTAAGGCCTAGATCTCTTCAGACCCCTCCCCTTCTCGCACCTCTCACTTCTCCCGGCCATTGCTGGTTGTCATAATTCTCCAACTGGTTGCCACACTGGTGCATTGAACTGCAAGGCAAACAGGTAACATTACCTGCCCAGGCACAGTGGTCGCTAACTACGACGAACGCTGACATTTGCCAAGGAGACGTTTGTAGGCGTTCGCATAGGTGGGCACTAAACCAGCTTAAAGGAGGCAAATTACGACTTGGCCAATTTCACATTGCGGAGCTTCCATTAGGATTAGCAATCGCTATAATGTCTACCAATTAATTGTCTTAGCTGGGATTGTTACTTAAACTCTACAAATGGGTATATCCAAAGACTGCAAATAAAAATACACCAAAATTCCTATTTCAGTCGAGACTATCGTTATTATCCAAAAACTTCTGTTTGCAATTTATAAGATACGTATATAAATCAAATTTAATTTTTTTTTTTAATTTTTATTTAAAAAGTTAAAAATAATCTTTAAAATTAAATTTTTATTAAAAAGTTGTAAGGTAACACTAATTTCTGATTTTTCAATAAAGTTTTTTAAAAGTTACAAATAAGAGTTATTACGAACTTTTTTTTTTAAATCAAAAATAAAAGTTAAAGTGATACTATTTTTTGGTTTTTTTTTTTATTTCTAGTGTTTTTTTTTATTTCTAGTGTATATTTAGTAATTTTAGCATAAATTTTTATTTTGTTTGCCATGTATGCCATGTATATGTATTACTCCATAATATATTACTGGAGCAGAATATAGCAGAAAAAATTAAATATAAGGTCCCGAATCATAGATCAAGAATATTTTTATATTTTGGCAATACACCACTTAGTTCAAAATATATAACTTATATCTTTATTTTCCTTATAATTCTCAACTAGTTACATTGTCGACTAGTTACAGTGTTTAATAAATCGTTTTACCGCTCATTCAATTGTATACCAAATTTGGTGATCCATTATTTTTATTAAATTACGTATCTATTTAGGCATTCAGTTGACTGTTTAGTACTAACTATATGTATCCCTATTATTTCATATGGTTTTATCTTGATTCCTCCAAAAATTCCCAAGTCATTTTAAAGAAAAGGAATCTAAAAAACTATAATAAACAAAATTAGCACCAAGTGTAAATCTAAAATGATTTGTCTTACAATAAAATGCTTTAAAAGTGTCTTTCAGTTCTTTGACTAACAATACAATAGTTACATTATTTGAACTACAACTTCATGTGTTTTGTATACACCTGGCACCACTGTGCCTAACACGCATTTGGCGTAACAAATACGAAGATCAATAGATCAAGTGCATACGAATGCGGCAAGTTGAGATAAATGGTTACATCTCAAACTGGACAGCATTCGCGAGTGAGTGGACATAGAATTCGCAATTCGCGATTTGCAGCGTATCGCATTGAATGAAAGAATTCCGGCGACTAGACGACGCCAGAATAATGCCAGTCAGCCAACACACAGCACACGAGACTCGAGACTCAAGACAACGTCAACTAAGCAACAGTTTAGAGACCGCAGACTGCGGACTGCAATGTGGGACTCTCGGCTAATCCGGATTGGATTGGATTGGATCAGGCTGCAGTGTTCAACTCGCCCAATATCAATCAGTCAAAACGCAGCAGCTGCCGCAACGCGTGGCGCGTGTCTCGAGCCTCGACTGAACTCAACTTGGCTCAGTTGGTAACTTGAGCCTTCCAGCCAAAACACGAGCCAAGCAACCAACCACTTAGCCAACTTCTGCGGTACGCGTTGATGATGAGGTAATAAAACAGTTCCAACATTGCCAGCAACAGCAACAACAACAACTGTGGATGGCCCTTCCTTCACCAAAAGGCAGCTGTCAACAACTTGTTGTTGTGTCTCAGCCAAATGTGTGTGATGTGTGTATGGGATGTGTGTGTTGTCTGGCTGCGTTGGCAGATGCAAAAGGTTTTTTATTCAGTTGTGTCATTATTCAAATTATGGTATTAAAATGGCAAAGTGCAACAACAAGCGTTATTAAAATGGCAATAAAAAGAGCGAATTTAACAGAAAATTCAAATTAATTAATGAGTATTAAGTTATTTAACTGTGCAAATTACAACTTGAAGCTTTGTATTATTGGTAATAAATAAACTCATTACAAAGACAGAAAAATCATTAAATATATATATCCAGTATCTGTATATTAAATATCGATATACCTGTGCTTAAAAAATTGAATTCTAAACTATCGAAACAACAGATACTTTTTTTATAGTTTTGAAGCATACATAAAATAACGGGTCACAACTAAAATTCTGGACAGATTTTGAGTGCCTGCAGCTTAGGCATGCTTTGTCGTATAACAATAATATTTGGTACTAAAATCAGCTATTGCATGATCTTTTTACCAAATAATTCCAAAAAATTATGTGCACTATATTAGACTTCAAAATGGCTTCCAAACAGCAACAGCTGCGAAAACGTATTGTACGCTTTTACCAAGATCACAAAGAGCATGGAAAAACTTACACCTGTGTCCATTTTATGGTGGAGGGCGTGGCAAAAAGCACTTTATATTTAATTCTCAGCAGTTTGAAAATAGGAAGGCAGTCTGGTTCTTAAAGAAAATCAACAATTATGACTACAAAAAACATTTAAAAGCTAAAGACTGCTTTTAACAATAAAAATGGAATAAGCCAAGCTGAAGCGGCCCGAAAATTCGGATGCTCACTGCAACATATCTGCAAAATATTAAAATCATTAAATATCAAAGCCAGAAAAAAGCAGCGGTCACCAGGTTGCACTGAGACGCAAATCCAGCTAGTAAGTTCGCAATGCAGGTGGATGTGCAAATATTACAAAAAAATCATTGATTCTTGGTAAGCAAAAATATTAAATTTGTTCCCAAAGACAGAAATTCCACATCAATTGCAGTTTTTTTTGTTGAACTTAAAAGATTAGTGTATAAGAATGGATGGAAGGCCAAAATTTAATCAGTTGACACGTCGCATCCGAAAGTGCATAAAGGAAATTGACCCAAAGGGCGTACAACGTGCATTTTCGAGAGTCTGCACAAAACGGCGTAGTGTGGCCGACAAAGAACATTTTGATCAAGTCCATTAAATAAAATAAACTTATATTATTACGACCTTTATAAAAAAAATAAATTCTGTAAGTATTAATCAAAAATAAATTTTTGGTGGACTTTTGAAATTAGTCCAGAATTTTAGTTGTGACCCGTTATAAATAATTTAGTTTTAATTATGTACAAATAAATTTTTCATTAGACGTTAATCTATTTACATTTGTTCATGACTGAGTAACGATAAAGATTGTAAAGATACTTTTTTGCTATTCTCGAGATATTTTATATATTAAAACACAAGCAGACGCTGCTTTCTACGAGTAACTGTGGCTTCTTGTTGAGGAAGTGATAAGCATAAAAAGAAAGATTGAAGTACGAGTACGTCAATAATCATCTAATACCTGTATAAAATAATTCTTATAGGGTCTCTTCAGACCTGCTAGGCTGATAAGCCCCACACACAAGTGGCTCCATTACGTCGGGGAAAAGTGGTGGGACCAATGTTAGTTTAGGTACTGCGGAAATCGAAACGTGAAAATGACGTGACAAAAGTCGCGTTGGAAAAAAAAATGGCAAATGCGACAGCAAAAATAATAATATAAAAAAAAGGGCGTACAAATGACGCCCAGACTTAACGGCTGCACAAATTAATTATTGCTGATTGTGAAAAGGTGTTGTTTGCAGTGTTGTTATTGACGATGTTGTTGTTGTTTTACCTAAGTAGGTGCCGCTTTTACGACGTGATTACATTTTGTTTGCACTAATTTGCTGGGCAAATCGCTAGAAAGCGTTGAAAATTGAAGAGTTAAATATTAAAGAAAAGTATTAAAAAATATACAAATAAGTATGAATTAGCAAGAGTCTTCTTAACTGCCAATACCCTGTAAAACACTGGGAGTTTATCTGCCTTTGAACCCATCATTTATTGGTTACAGAGGATAAATTTGCAAATTAATGCAACTTAACTTAAGTTAACTTTAAATCTTATGTAGCAACTGGAGTGCTTAAATACTTTGAGATATTCTTGTGTTAATAGCAACAGTTCCGCAGCAGTTTAACAACAGTTCTCTGCACAGAGTTACACGCACGCGCCCCGTCGAGATAACAAGAGAGCGAGCAGCGTTATGACAAATGCAAACACAAAAACAAATTAAGACAACTGGCAAAACAATAAACAAATATTTGCCAAAAGCAAAATAAGCAACAAAAGCAAACTGAGAGAACATGTGTATCGACTTTTCACACCTCAAATGGAATTCGCCATCGTCGTCGACTGAAACGAAAGATAAGAAATTTCAAACGAACCTTCCGATCAGTATAGAGAAAGAAGGGGGCGGTACTATGTGAGGGGGGAGTGGCAATGCTAATTTGCAAGGTCGTTGCTTATCGTAGTTGCCAAAGAAATGGAGCACTGAACTCCATAAAACGAGTTATGTGAGAAATTCACGCTAATTATAGAGTTTTGTTAAAAAGCTACGAGTGTTTAAATTAAAGATGCTACGGTACGCGAGTTTTAGCCATTCTATACTACATAGTTCAACATTTTGAGAGCCTTTTTAATACCTTGCATATACTGAAAAAATATACAACTATTCAATATTAATAGTTGAGAAAAATGCCCTACAAATATTGGCAACAAATTGAAGGAGAGTAAATAGAATATTGTAAATTCTATACAATACACAAGAAATATCCTGTAAATATTGCCAATACATAGAAAGAAAAATGAATTTTTTAAAAGCACAAAAAATTCTCTATAAAAGAGGAATCCTTTTTTTGTGTATAGAGATTGAGATAGTTATTAATTATAGGTTAAGAAATATTTAAATAAGTGTAAGATACATTAAATTGTACATGTACAAATTTTATTAAATATTTGGCCATAAAATGTAACCCATAAATTTAAATATATCAACGTTTTATCTATTATTCGAAAAAAATTAAGCCAATGAATAAGTTTCATTAAAATTTATTAAATTAAAAACCAAAGTTTGTTAGTTTATGATTCAGCATGCACCTAAAGATACAGTTACACAGACATACTATGCTGAGCAGGGTTTTACATACATTTTAGCGATGTTGCAATTTAGTTATAATAAAATCGGAGCAATTTTAACCTATTTACGGACCCGGCGCGTGGCAGTCTTGTTCAGCAAGTGCGTTACGTGCGCTGTATCTGTATCTGTAGTTGTAACTGTATTTGTATGTGTATCTGTATCTGCATGCCTGTAGCTGTAACTGTTGCTTGGCTTGTATCTGTATCTGCAGATATTTCATGTTGCTTTTGAGCCGGCACATTTGCATTCACAATATTCGCACACCTTGCGCCGTGGCTAAGTTTTGAGCGACAAGCGCGACAAGATAACAAAAAGGCCACGTTTATGGGAACCAGAGATGCAGACGGAGACAGAGACGGGATTGAAGTTGAAGCTGGCATCGCATGGAGCTATTAAATCTTTGACTATGGCGCCGTCTGTCCAGCTGTGGACTGCGACTCCAGCTCCGGCTTCGACTCCGACTGCGGCAATTGCGAGTGCTGATCAAGTGGACGCCGTGCGTGGGCGTTTGTCTAGCGCCTGTTTGGCGACAGCTCGAGGCGATCGACGGGCTGGCGGGTTGTATGTAATTAAAAACTGCCCCGTTTGCACCGTTAAGAGCTTGTACGGCAACAACTTGCAACAAACTGCTGCGAATTGCAGCATTACAGCATTGCACTGCCTACGCCGAGCGCATTCCAAGGCTCTTAATCTCAAAAGCCTTAACCACTATTTTATTTTCCGTTTTTCTTTTTTTTTTTGACATTTTCTATAGAAATATGTATGCAAAACGCCCCCTTTGAGCAGCGGCATATGTTGTGCCTTGATTAATTTTGATTTCAATTTCGCTGCTGGAGTTCCAGTAGCCGCCTAAACTGACTGCCAACCTCTTAACGTCTGTCAAATGGGATTTGTGTCCACCTTTCAATTGCCAAATGCCGTCCAGGGGAACAACTGAAATACATTTTATCTCAGCAGATAATCACTTAACTCACTTAAAAGCCTTAAATGTTGATATCATTATTTCCGTACTCAATGTTTTAAATTTCTTTAATATTCCTATCTACAAAAGATTTCAACTTGGCTTTTTAGCTAATTCAGAGCGATTCTATCCATGTGATGATACGAGTATATTAAAAAAAAAGGAAATCTAAAGAATCTAAAGATTTCTCTGTAAACAAATTTTAAGCAAAAGATGATTGGAAATATTTATATAATTTGTTCTCGCTTTTCATGCTTACTTAAAATTATGGGCATTCATATGTATAAACATTTCAAATGCTTCGCAGCAGTTCACTTGCAACCACGGTCCATTTGCGGCCAAGCCACAGAAACGTTTGAGACCCCTCGAAAAAAAAGTAAACACAAAAAAAGAAGGAAAATGAAATAACCAACCTTAATAAAAGGTTTTGTTGGGGGGCGGAGAAAGGACGGGGGAATTGAAAGCGAAAACAAAATGGTATATTATTTAAATGCAGTCTATATCAAATTTCGGGCCACCAGACCCCAAATGCACTGCACATGACATAAATGACGGGACGTTCAGTCGCCTCGTCACTCCTCACTACTCAGTCCCCACTCCTCAATCCTCACTCGTCACCCTGCACTCGTTACTCGGAGTTCGCAGTTCGCTACTCGCCATGGGAGAAGTTGGAGTACTTGAGATCGTCCCCGACTTGTCGCAATATGAAATGCCGCAATCGTAATTCGATCCTTCAGTCGTGTCAAGTGTGTGTGTGTGTGTGTGTGTGAGACAGACAGACAAGGAACATTGCCACGAATATGTATTGTACATATGAAACTAATACATGGACTTAGCTCTACAATTACCACGACTTTTATGAGCCGACCACAAAATCATAAAAAAAATGAATAATTTCATAGCCAACAGTTGAAATAATAAATATTGCTACAATTAAATTGCGGTTTCTGATTAGAAGAAGGTTTATATGTGGCTTTTATGTGGAACATAAAATCAAGAAGTGATTAACTATGAGATACCCTTGGCCTGTGGCAATCAGAGTGTGTTACACCTCAAAGGTGTGTTCTTTGAACATTTCTTTTCACTCAAATCTCAATTCTTAACGTATGAAATTATTACAAAAGTCAAGAGGAAAATTGTTCTTGTTTTTATCTGTTACATATTTTGGAATAAATTCATTATACTCATGTTTAAGCAGTTTGGAAAAACAGGGTATAAGGCAACTGATATTTGTATATCTCTAGCCGTAGCGAAGGTCAACAGTTGCGGTTGTTTTTAATGTTGACAAAATGAAGGAATACACAGAAAGTCTGTTTAAGGGCGATTTATCAAAGAAATGGTTGAAAGCCAGTTTATTATGGATTTTGTAAAAAAAAACCTATTTCAAAAATATAAATTAAAGTAGACTAAAAAATGCGACACATATCTATAAAAACTATATTTTTTTTCAGTTATTACACAAGCTTTTCATTGTATTAATGTCTAGGTATGAGTTACTCACACTTACTCAGGGAATGCGATACCTTAAGACCCAACATAAAAGTATTAAATGGTTTCTGACCAGTTGAGCGTCCAGTCTAGTCGAAGTGACTTTATGTTATTATCAAAAAAAGCCCACATCTTATAAAGAAACTATCTATATAATATGCCCACGCAGTTATCTATGAAACTAGTTATCTCTACGCCTTCTTGCCGTACTCTCGAAAGTAAGTAGAGCAACTGCCCTTCGTTATCATCGTCTGTGCCACATTGGAATACAACAAATCAAAACATAAAAAAAAACGTGTGACGAATGATTGACGACAGCAGGGAATGAAAACGAAACGAAGAAAAAAGAGCGACAACATTATGATAAACGAGGCAATTCGTATCTGTAGCTCAAGGTGCACATGTGATGTGGCAAGGGGTTAAGATCTGTGGGGACAACGCTGAATCTTATCTGAAGTTCTCAGCGAGTAAATGAAAAGCAAACTCTGCGTATACTTTAAGCAAACATATGCTCGTAAAGAAAGAAAAACAGCCTGAAGAATATCTACGTAAGGTACCATCAAATTGCTTAACAAATAGTCAGGCAACGTGTGTATCTTGAGTACGAGTTTGAGTATCTGTATCTCACTTGATGCCTCTGCTGTAGTACTCGTAATCGGTTCTGTTTGGTTAAGATGTTCTGATTCTTTTGTATATATATTATCAATAGTTACTTGAAAGACAGAGAGAGAGAGAGAGAGAGAGATAAGACTTGTTGATAAGCTTAAGATTGAGTTAACCTGTTGCGTGCACTTTCAATTTTATTACGAGATCTTCTGATCCCATGCCAAAACTCTTATCAATTTTCAGTTTTACGCAATAATCTGTACTACGAGTACTAGTTGCTGATAATAGGACTATTACTTTTATTTCGTAGGGGGTTTTACTAAGCAAAGTTCAGTTGTTTTCGTACACTCACAGTGATTGTGTTCTTTTCAAATTGTGAGTCATTTTCGAGGGTAGATTAGTCTTAGTACTTACCTAGCACCGACAATAACTTGGTTTCTGGACACATCATATAGCACCTCGGAATACCAACTCGTTTCGGGTTCGTAGAATCGTTTGGCTGATGACATTAAATCTATACAAAAAACAAAACAAATTTATTAAAAAATAGATAAAAAAAAATATAATAGATAAATAATTTTCAAACTTATGAAAAGAGTAAGCTCAAGTCGGACATTTTTACATTTTATACGATAATAAATATAAAGAATTGTTTTTGCCCAGAAAATAAAGTTAAAAGCCCGAGACTTATGAGAAATAAACAAAATATGAAAATAAATGCCTATAAAATACTCATAATATATGAAAACCCGAGTCAACACAACTTGTTGTTGCTGACTTTGCGCTTCGAATCGTACTTCAAGATGCATTCCATGCAAAAAGCCCAGCTCGCAAATATTTAAACAATAAACACGCCGCGATTTCTGATTAAGCAAAGATATATACACGGTATGGGTGTTAAGATTCATCGGAATTGACATCTGTTGGAGTACAGGGAATGGGATTTTTACAACCTGTTCGCCCTCAACTTGCGTAAAACTTAACTAAAGTACTCTGACGATCAGCTACTTAGAACTGACAGACATCAACCCAATTTTCCTAAGTGTTCAACTTGATTGATTGCTTAGCAATTGACACAGTTTTGGAACGTAATTCGTATGGCATTGTATGGTATTTCTTAATATATTTTTTGATAATCCAGCACTTACCTTGATATGATATATAACGCGAATCATTTTCCAATAATTCATAGTTCGACTGCGCTTGATAGGTGCCCATCAGGGCCCCAGTGCTCCCAGGGCCTTCTAGGGTTAGGAGTAGTAGTATTAGAAGCCACAGCTGGTGCTGCATATTGTCATATTTTAAAATTAACATGCTGCAAATCAAAAGAACAAAAGATCTATAGATTAGCATATTTGTATTAAATCTGGTCTAACCAGTGTCTGATTAGAGTAAGTAAGTATATTTGTATAATGATTTTTATTTTGAATATTCCACAAAATACTTATAATGAACTTTACATTTGGTTTTATATAACCAAATAGATATGGGATAAGTGAAAGCGTTACTTTTAAGCTTAAATCTCAATAAACATTTTAACAAGCAAACTTGGTCGTATCGTATACGATTAAGATCGATCAGTTAAGAGCACTTCGAATTGACTTACTTCATATATTGTCACGTAACGTATAAGTAGATTATGCTATTCCATTCAGCTTGAGTAAATTTTAGTAGATAAAGAGTTGAACTTGTATTATTTATGTGCTTGATAGCATATCACTCATGGAATAGAAATTAAAATTATTCCAACACTTTTCAAATATTATTCAATTTGTGAAGATCACACACACCACACAGAAAATATATTTCTTAATTTTTAAATTGTTGAGGATTATAAACGGAACCGAAACTGCGATTTGTAGAGTTTCATACTGAAAGCGAGTCGCGCGTTCACCGAGAAAGAATCGAAGTTAACAGCGCAGCGAGTCAAAACAAACTGAGCGTCGAAGTAGCAACTGCAGATGAAGATACCACAAACGAACAAGCGTGGAAACAACAAAACGAGCAAAGAGCGAACGAGCGATTGAGAGAGTGAGCCAGTGAGAGCGCAATGAAACGAACAAACGATTGAGAAAAGCGAAAGAGCGTGAGCAGCAAATGGAATAAAACGCCGACGCGACGCGATGTTCGACCCACGACGGAGATGTTTGTTTTTAAGAACCGGCTTCGGCCTGCGCAACGAGCTCTGCAACGACAGCAACAAAGACAACAACAACCACTTGGGCTTGGGCCTGTGGGGCTTAGTGTCGGGTTTTTTGTTGGGCGCGGTTGCAGTGGCAGCGGCAGTGGCAGAGGCAGCGACAACGGCAGCAGCAGCAGCAGGGCAGGGCGCTGCTCATATATCATGCGACAACTACTACAACAACTTCGGGCAGAATCTTTGGGATCGTCGCCACAGCAGGCACACGCAGTAGATTGACAGACGACCCGACGTCCGACATGGCATAAGGGACGTGCCCAGAACAAGGACAAAATTTAGCTGAGTCGGCGTTTTAATTTGGTAGCCCAACAAATTGACATTAGTGTCGCGACATATATGGGCACGTGATTTACCCTATAGACGATGGCAGACTGACCGATCTTATCGCATAACGAGACCAAGGAATAATCATTGTATGTTTACAGCCATCTTATGCCAAGAAAACGGCCAATGTCTTGATGATAAAGCAGTGTACAATTAACAATTAGTTAAAATTCGAGAAAGTTACCTATCTTTTTTACTTCTAGCAATTTATTTTTTATATTTGTATTTTAAAAATGTTCAATAAAAGTCTTCAATTATGGTAATATGTACATACGTATATTTCTATGATCTTAATTCTAATATACTATCAAACGAGTAAAAGAGTCTACGATAGAGATCTTGAACTGCTCGAATAGTATTTGAAGAATTAAGGAAAAGTAACCTTAACTGTAACATTTATTTGTTTTAATAAAGCTAAATGAAATATGAGAAAACACACTTTTGTGTCCATAATGATCTGTGTAATAAGATCGGTCTCACCCACGCTATACTTGAGATCAGTCAGAGCAAAAATCCTGTTGACATTAGCCTTGACTTTGAGAATACGCGTGAAAAATACAGCTGGAGTTTTTGTTGCAACAAGCCCAAAAACAAAATACAAACTCTGAGGATCGGTACGAAAAGGTTCGATGCGGTGTTTGTTTATGCCAGAGCATGAACAGAAGACCGACCCAGAAGTAGACACAATGCATTTAGCTATGGCAATACAAGAAATCGACTACCTAAGCCATTGTCTGGGGTATCTTTGGTGTGGTACCAAATATGCTAATTATGGTGGCAGTCGGAGAAGAAGACGACGCACTGTTGCATTTACAGGGCTGGGTAATTTACAGCTTTACTTCTGGCATGGGAAATTGTAATGCTAATGCCCAGGTAGATGGTATCGATAGTTTCCTTTGCGGTTGAGTCATTTGCACGCACGGAAGTGCCCGTAAATTTTGGTTACTCTTATCATTCAAACAGAGAAAGAGAGAGGGAGAGGACGAGCAATTGAAATCCTGCCCCTTCCGGGCATTTTATGGTTTTCACCTGTCAATTTTTGTTATAAATACTTATATTCTACTACCACACACTCGTATTTGTTTATAAAGGGTTTCTTTTAGTTAGGAGTTAGGGTGAAAGTGAAGTCAAATATTTGACTGCTTCGAAATATGAACCAGAAATGAATTATTACCCCTGGTTAAATAGATAACAAAAATAATCGCATGTTAAAGCTGGAAATTGTAGGTCTTTGAACCCATAGTTGCCATATTGGCTTCAAGTACCTCAATGAGAATACATTGTATCAAATTATCCAGGTGTGCATTCAAATAGTATATGGGTCAAACTTTCCCAGCCGGGGCACTTATGGAATTTGAATCAACTTAAACACACTCTAAATGAATATCTTTGTCAGCTTTTCTTTGGCTTGTGCGCTAATAAAAATAATATTTACTCCATTAAATTCACGACAGGAAGTCGATTTCATTGCATCCATAGTCGTAATCTTAAATCTTTAACTTTCGAAACGTACACACGTACACTGGGCACTAAAATTTTATGGCCTGGTCAATAAATTAATAATTATTGAAACGATCGAGAACGAATAGTGCAGATTTCATACGTCCATCCTATTCCAGCTGCATACCCGCTCACTCGCTCTTTGCGCCTCAATCAACATTGCTAATTGAAAAGACCTTAAAATAGAATTGAAGCCAATAAAGGAAGTACAAGATGGAATATGACAATAAGCGTTTGGCCCATTTGACTGAGTGCTCATCGATTGGGTGCAATACAAAACATTTAAGATGAATAAGTTGGACGGCAAAGCCTCGAACAGGATGCTCAACTAAAGAATACCCTTTAGCTAGAAATAAAATAGTCCTTAATATTGTGATGGGTTATGTACTGTGCAACTTATAAGAAAAACAAAATTGCTATATGTACTTATTTAATACAATACATTCAGTTGTCATCGTCATGTTTATGCCACTCTTGAAATTTTAATGCGTACAGGGCATTTACAAAATTGAAGCAATCATAAATTAAAAGCTCGTTGGCGACAACTTAAATGCTTTGGTGTCGCACAGTTAATTTCAAAACAATTAAAATAAAACATAAAATATTTATGCTAAACGACTTTCCACACAAAACAAAAAACCATTAAAAACATGCTGTAAAATATGACAAAAACGAATAGAAAATTCCATAAAATTGTACATGCAATAAGTGTGCTCGACTGGGTAATACCCTATAGATGCCCTAGATATACCCATGAAACCCTCGATTACACATACAGCAGCATTAAAGGCACTACAAGTACCTACACTACACTCTATAAAGTAACAACAATCGACTATTTAAAAAATCCCAGGGATCACAGGGTATACATATGTAAATACTATACCATTGGCAAGCTACTAGGCTCGACTTGCGGCTTGTTTTAAAATAATAATTGCCTTAACTTATCAATAAAAAAAATATGAGACGGTGACCCGCCTTATGCTCAGGTTCAAGCTCAAACCGACAGCTTGGAAATTTATGGCGTCATTTATAGGCGATAAGCGATTGAAAATATTCGACAATCACAAGCGGAACTAAATCAAGCCACACGCGCAGAGGCTTTGGCAACTCATTTAAATTGAAATTACATATTTCATTTGAGAATTGTGTAAATATTTGAAATAGTAACAAATCAAGTGTCGAAAATATTAATAAAAATACAAATGACTGAGCAAAATGATCGAACCCTCGTTAATTTTGTACATCTTACGTAAACATATGATAAGATATTCAATGGACAATAAATCCAAATTTGAATTGTATTATATTTGTGCCTAAACAATTTTGAATCTAGCCCCTTAATTTAAAATAATTTCATTAAGATTTTCATTTCTAAGCCAACTTTGCTGATCTCAACGATATTTGACAAATTTTCTCTGATGTGCTTATTGTTTTTTCAAGAATATTCTGAAAATTTGATTGCCTTATTCTCGAACCATTTCGTCTTTCTCCTCATTTAATTTTCTTGTTCCTTTTCAACTTTCTCTGTTCCTTCCCCATTCGTGCCATTTATCAACATTATTATCACGAAATAATCGCATTTACCACACGGCCATGTTTTTACATCCCGTATTATAAACCATTTTGCAGCCTCATTTAAGATCCCCCATGGAGCCGAAAATAGATTTACATATTAATTGCCTTACGAAGATTTCATTTAAATAACAATTTATTATAGTTTAACTAATTTATCAATTTTTCTTTATATAAAACGCGATTTGTGCCAATGAAATAAATAAGTTTTAACAGCTCCTACTGTAACATTGTAAATAAATGGGCTATGCATGGGCTTTATGCAAATCTATTGCTTTCAATTTGTAATTTATGAAACAACAACAATAGCAACAAAAAGCAACAACAACATCATAATATTTACATTTAACAATTCCACCTGCTGTGGCCCTAATGATCTCAGCTTTAAAAACCCAAAAATTAAATATTCCGAACACGCCGCATGCCAAAAACCAACAACTAAAGGTGCTCTGCTTGAGAATGATTGACAAGAAAATACCCTGGACATCAACTATCTATGAAGATTGTTTTCATTTGTCATTTACACACATTTGTAATACCCTTCTTACTTAGTGTGCAGGGTATGAAAACCACTTTTAAATCGAAATGGAAACTCGCGCAAATCTGTTACAAAAGTTTTTTGAAAACAACATAAAATTTAGATCGCACTTTGCCATTTTTGGAGCTCCATCAATTTACAACTTTTGCTCTGAAAATAAAAGCATAAAACGAGCAAAAGTTTTTTGATTTCAGTTGAATCGTTCTTTATTTAGACAGATTAATGAGTGCTCTGGCTCTGGTGTCATTTTATGCCTTTCAGTTGTCAAATTAAAGCCTATGCAATGATCATACAACAGTCTGTGCTCTTAATAGCCCCCAGCTGACAACGTGCGTTTAGTTATGACAGACACTGTGCAAATTAAGCCCATTATATTTGACATTCTTAAGTGTAAGAATTAACAGACAGTCTACATTATTACACATTATTATGTCAACAACTGAATCCTATAATGATCTAAAAATTACAGACTATAACTAAGAAATTCTCTAAAATTCAATAACTGTATTAAAAGTTTTTCTCTTCAGGGTTTGTCTTCTAGATTCTGCATACCAGTTTTTTCTTTTCATCTTTTTATAAAGTTTAAGGGGGAATGTTAAATTTTCAGCATTCACTATTCTTTAAATATATTGCTCGTAAAATAAATTGTATCTTAAGTTATATGTTATATTTATGTACTTGTTTATTTTTTATTTTTTAACGTAAGGCTAACCGGTCAAGCAGATGTTTCTAACATGGACTTTGTGGAGTGTTCATACTTTAATGAGTTATGTTTCTTTTTGTAACATGTTGTTAAAAGTTGTGTGACAACAAGTTGCTTTTATTTGTTGCGAAGAATTGCCCAAGACTGAGGACCACACACACAGTGTTGGTTTAGGATTTTTAGGAGTGAAATTCGTAGAGTCATAAAGGTAAATAGAAACTGTGCTAAAGTAAAAGCTTAAAAAAACACGACAATCGACTGCAATCGAGTTGGCCAGAGACAAATTGGGAATTGTGGCTGGACGGGGTTTGATCCAGAAGCCAAAAGAGTTCCATAATGAAACTAAATTCATATTTACATAAATTTCAATTGGCGCGCCTTCCTTTTTCTCGTTGCTGTTAACTCGTTTAATGTCTTCATTTCAACTTAATTTTCACTCTTTTTTCTGTGTTTTCTTTGTGGGTGTTGCGGCTCATACAATTTATGTGTGACAGTGAAAGCCATAGAAATATGAGGCATACGAAATGTCTGACACACAAATCAACTTGAATGTCCCATTGCAACGCACCCTTTTCCTTTTATGATCTTTGTTATTCGGTTGCCCCAAAAGAAAAGGATTAAATGCTCACAAACTGACCCCCAGCAATTGTGTTGTTGTGTTGTCGCTTCTGCGTGTGGTCTTTCCTCATAAAATTCATAACATCATAAAAACTTGTTTATTTTTATCATACAATTCCATTGAATTCGGCATCGACTGCGAAAGTTCAACGTACAATTGAGAAAATTGAATTACAACATCTGCAACATGATAGCATTCCGGATACTATAAAAAATATGATCATAACTCAGATTGTTTAAATTGGCTTTTTGCCACTACGACAGATTGAACATATCACAGGTAGCAAATTGTTGACAATATTTATTAACTTTTGTAATTCTATACTTAAATAATACAAAAAACGGCATTGAAGCTCAAATATCTTCTGAAATAAAAATTAATATGTCTAGTCTAAAATACTTTACATTGTTTTTGAGGTAGTTTACAAACTTTATCTATAAACATACTCTAAAATAATTTAGATTAAACGTATAATAAATATAACTTCTACAACAATTATGATGTTTAACAAATCCCTGTGCTTCATACATACATATATTTATAAATATCACACACCATTGACACTTCACATATTGTTAATTTACTCAGCCTGGTGAGTAAAACAAATTATACTTGGCCAAAATATCAAATAACTCAAAAACTATGCTTGGCCATTTAGCGCTCTGACAAAAGGCAACAACAAAAGACAATTAAGTAAATTTACATAAATCAAAATTATGTTAGGAACTATGTAAAATTAAAAAAAAAATT
Source organism: Drosophila subquinaria (assembly GCA_037043405.1). Taxonomy (NCBI): domain Eukaryota; kingdom Metazoa; phylum Arthropoda; class Insecta; order Diptera; family Drosophilidae; genus Drosophila; species Drosophila subquinaria. The sequence goes on from JBAMBL010002838.1 coordinate 146,875, forward strand.
AAAAAGACAATAGAAATCGATCGACGCCAAGGCTTCGAATCTGAGGCATTTGTAGAATACTTTGTTTAAATAGCCAAATCAATAGAATATTTTGGATGGTGCTGGGGTTAAAAAGGGTGTGCGAGTGGGTTACCAAGAATCTGAAAAAACTGAAGGTGTCGATAATTTATTATTATTATTAGCATCGCTTTGTTGACTTCCATTGTTTGGGCTCGGCTGTTGATCGGTCCCAAAGCTCCTCATCTGCCATTTCTAAGGTCTCAGTTTAAACAACCTTAAGATAGACATATTGATTTTTAAAGATAAACAGATATATTAAAGCTGATTGAATCTGATCACTATATTATATTATCTATCATTATTTTACACTTTTGTGTAACTCTGTTTTTCTAAATTTTCATTAGATGCAAATGTATCTTTCTTGCTATAAATTTGCAGTTGATCGAAAAATGTCTTTAAATAACTTTCATTACGATTTTAAGCACACAATGTTTCTACTCTCAGTCTGACATTTGAAATTTAGATAAGTTTTTTATTTTACTAAAAAGGAACCCAAAAAAAAATTGTGCAAAATTTCCAGTTATTCCAAAATGTCGCTAGCTCATCAGCATTCAAATATTTCGGAAGAGGTTATGGAATATCTATTTGATCAAAAGATCCGTGAGCGTGACTTAATTGCCGAAAAGGAGGAGCTCAAACAAAGGATGAACAAAATCGAAGAGTTTTTGGTGTTGTTACAGAATCGGGACGATGATCTAACCTGCATGATAGCTACGGATAATCTCTATCAACTAAGTACAGTGCGACTGGTCAGGGAAGCTCTTTTGGCCAGCCTTACGGCCAGCATGCAGCCGTATCTGAAGCTGCATCGCAAGTTGCTTCGTTTGCAGCGACACATTCGAGAGGATCACAGTGTATTGTATGAAAACTTGATCAGAAATCCGAGTACTTGATGCAAATAGCATTTAAAAGTTGAACTTTTGGAAAATAAACTAGTTATATGGCTAATATAAAAACAACACGTGTGTTTCCTCTCTGAAAATATGGTTAGTACTAGTAATGAAAGTCTAAACTCAAATAAAACCGAATTGCCAAATACCCAATAATATATGTATATAATGAGATTATAATTGAAAACAGTATGAGGAAGTACTTTAAAAAGAGCGTTTAATCTTAAAGTGATGCTGAATTTGTATTCCGAAAACTTAAAGACAATTGAGAAATTTAGATACAGTTTCTAAGAAATAAGAAATTGTAGTTCAACAATATTTACAGGGTAGAAGCTAGTCATAAGTGTTCTATTAAAGCACACAACACAAAAATTGCATCCCACGACATTTTTTGAGTTGAATTTTATCCGAATTTCGTTGAAATTTCATTTGTGAGTTGGCGGAGAAAAGGTGTCGTCTGCCGTCATGTCGGAAAGGGCAGATTCAACTTGTCATAATTAAATGTGTAATATTTGTCTTCCCTTTCAACACCTATGCTCTTCCAATCCCTCTCTGGTAGTTTACCTTTCCCCTACCTATTGTCAGCTGCTCAACGAGCCGTGAGCTGCGCACGCGCTCACAACATCAACTTATGGTTTCGTCGGTAGAGGAAATGTGTTTTGTGAGTGAAGATGGAGGGGGGATCGCGACGTGTAAATTATAAAAATCATGCACATTTCATCAGCTTTGGACCTATTCCTCCTTTCCACAAATTCAACTCAAATGCAACACGGAACGCGTTCCGCTTGCCTCGTTTCAAAAGCGAAAAGTGCGTCGACGACTTTTTGTGGCCTATGTATTGTATTTCCCCCCAAGCTTTATATCGCATTTTATATTATGTGTGTTTTTAACTTTCGTTTCAATGGCTCTTTTTCCTCATTTTCTTTGTTTTCGTTTTTACAGCTTTGTACTATATTTCGCTGTTTGATGTTGTTGTTGTAATTTGGATGCTGGCACGTGCGCTGAACTTAAAGTTGCCCATGTGGAAATTTACTACAAATTCAGATAACATTATCTTTATATGTATTAATCATATAAAATATGAGAAAAAAACGCGAATTGATAAAATAACTCTTAAAAGTTGGCTTACTTTGTCTAGCTCGAGAAAATAATTAAAAAATATTTATTTTTTAGTGAATGCTTAAATGACTACCGAAATCTTCGACTTTTGGAACTATTGTTAAATTATTTATATTTAAAAAATCGATTGATCGATTCCAATTGAGTCTGTTAACTCCTTAAGTCATTTGTATGTGATTATGAGTATTTTTCACTGATTTAAAAATCCATCAACATCATTAAATCTTTTTTTTATTTAGCTGGTCAATTGTATGGAGTCAATTGTATTTGTTGTATTTGCTTTTGTGCTGGCCCCGTCGAACCCTTGGCTCGTGTGCCATGTTGTTAACAAGTCTGATTAATGGGCCCGATTAACATAAGTAAACATTAAGTAAGTTGTGTATGAAATACGCTTTACGACACTCAATCGTGATTGAATATTAGATTTTTCGTATGGTGTAAACAACAGATTTCAAGAGAACTTTTAACAAGTGCACAATAGGAGTCGAAACTGTGTCTACGTTAATTAAAAAACTACACAGAAATTTGCATACAAGACACAAAATTGGCCTGAAAATTGAGTTTGTCTGCGAATTTTTGGTCGCCAGCCGGCGGCCAATTTGGGGTTTTCAAACGTTGTCACTGTCAACTGTCAGTTGCAAAGCAGGCACATAAATTCTAAAAGATTTCTTAAATTGCCTGGAAAAATTCACCGATAAAATTGGCCGAAATACTACCTGTGGTAAATTATTGATATCAGATACACAGTAGTTAAATAATTATAGTTAATCTTTGTATTCTTAACTCTAGATTTAATAGGCTGTTGTTGAATTTTCACTAGAAAGTTTGAAATATTTGCTCCGCTTAAAAAATACAAGCACATAAATAACGAAATTGTTTGAAACTTTAGGTTTGATATAGGTGGTTGATATCATCTCACATCTTTATTTTGTAGATCGAGATAACAAATTTATTATATAAATGTTGTTTTTGGATAGAAAGTTTGTAGTGTTATAAGTTATAGCTCTTTGTTCAAAGAAGATTCAAATGGAAGTTCAATGACATAGAATGGTAGCTACTTTAAGCGTTTATTTAAACTAAAACTCACCTGTCTATATGGAGTCATTCATTAGTATTGTAGGTGTTGTTATATTTCCAGAAATTGAAAGCTACAAAAATAAAGACAAAAGAAAATCGAAATGTTAAACATGTTGATTAATGGCATTTACCAAATCTAAGTTACAATATATATACGGAATAATTAAGTAGACTGTTTTATTGGCTAACATTAATCAACGGCTCAGACGCTTACATACAGCCAGAATAAAGACGATCGAGGGCCTTTCGAACGTGTGCCACTTGATAATCGCCCCCATATAAATATAATACAATATATAATGTGAGCACGATCCCACACACATGATACGAGTATAGCGATTGCCATGATACTAGGCACAATGGTGTCATTTTGATATGCGATGCGATGTGCTGCCAACGCCGTAGACGCCCCCATGCCACGATCCATAGTTGGCCTAATCTCTGTCTTAGCCAACTCTTCTGGCAAAGCTCTCGAAATCTACAAGAGTTCGTGTAAGGCGTGCGTTTAAACTCATTAATACAGCCACTACGATGCGATCTGATCCATGCCGATAGACTCCATCCTCGATTTATGCATATATCCAAGACAAGGCACAGTGGGCCTAACGTAATTTAAAGGGGAATTGCATCAATTTTTACGATTCATAACACTAGCTTACAAAATAAAAACTTTTTTTTGCAAAGTAAATCAAAGTATTTTTTTCTTATGCACATTGGCCCTCTAAATACGAAAATGGCATCTAACATTTTTTTTATGAAACCGTTTTCAAAATTTTCAAATTTTTTCGAATTTTCGAGGTTACTCCAATACTTTTGAGTATATTGCCATTTTGAGTTATCCGATTTGCCCAAGCAAGCACTTAAACTAAAGGTAAGTTTCTTTGGAACACTATCAGCTTTACTTTAAACCTTTCAAAAAATGTTTATCTTTGTGATTTATATTTTTTCCAGGACGATATGTTTTTTTTTTTTTTTTTTAAATGACGGGAAGTATATATTTTTGCGTTTCATTCCGAAGAACTTAAAAACACATGTTTGACTACATTGACGGGGGGAATCGAACCCAGCTTTTTCAAACTGGAAGTTCTACTTATGTGACAGGTCGGCGACTCTAATCACTGAGCTACCAGACCACACGATATGTTAGCTTTCAAACTAAAAGAATCACAAAAAACGGAGTAACCTCGAAAATTCGAAAAAATTTGAATATTTCGAAAACGGTTCCATAAAAAAAATGTTAGATGCCATTTTCGTGTTTAGGGGGCCAAAATCCATAAGAAAAAAATACTTTGATTCACTTTGCATTTTGGCTGTAAACTAGTGTAATCTATTATTATTTTTGAACCATAAAGTTTGAATAATCAAATCTGAGCAATGATCAATGGTTGTAATCAGGGTATAAAAACTTAACCGAAACCGTATCCTTTAACCGGTAAAAACCGATTGAAATTTGAAACCGTAACTGAAACCGTAACCGAAAAAACTTTCATTTGACCGAAGCCTTTAAAACAAAACTATGTAAGCCGAAATAACCGTTTAGTAACCGTTTCATTTACAAGGGTTTATTTCGGTTTTTCATATTACCAAAAATAAAATGTTTTCAATTTTAATTTTTTATTTTAATTTTATTATGTTTAATTTTGAATTTTTTTTGCGATATTCATGATCGAATTTTCATAGAGCTGAGTAAAGGCAAGTAAAACAAATTTGTTAAATAAAATATGAAAATTGTTAAAATGTAACATTCAGAAGGTAATGCCTTTTTAATTATTATTATTATGTAATTAATACAATTATATTTTGGAAAACAAATTTTTTTTGTGAACCGAAACCATACCATAACCATACCATACCATACTTTCAAACTGAAATACACTAAAACCGGTTTACCGTTACGAAACCTTTATTCAAGGATTTTGCGTAGGCGATTACCGAAAACCTAAATGCGAACATAACCGAAACCGTAACTGGATTTTATCAATGATTGCATTGACAATACTACTATAAGCTTTCTTCTAGTGTTTATTATCTTACTACTAATTTTGAAATTTTAAGTTTTGCACTAAAATTGCATCGATAGATTTCACTCTTGACAAGAAGTGTAGAAAAATGTCATCTTTAAATTGCCAAAATTTCGATTGTAATCGTTCTTTCATGTTATTGTAATTTTTAGTAATTTTATACGGGTATGCCATAGAAATCTCTTCCACTTGAATTTCACATTAATTTCATTTCTCCGTGACACAGTCCAATCACCTGAACAATTTTGAGAGACAAGAAATCATCGCTCAATCCACTGGCGTCCGATGCCATGAGAATAATGTCACATTTTTTGTGAAAATTTTAGAAATCAGAGTTGTCGAGTAACTTTTATTGTTTATCGCGCCAATAACTTTTAAATTTTTTTAAGCTATACAATATCAATTATTATATTAATGAATTAAATTATATTAATTAAAAAAGAAATAAACTAAATAAAAACCTATTATTCTGCAACAATAAACTTAAAAAAGTGAGCATGCTAAATAAAATTAAATCACTCGAAGTTCTGTGGCAATGAGGAATTTTCGGAGTGGAATTGCTTTTCTCTGAATTCGCTTTCACTTGTGATTTCTGTAGCACCACTGATAGTTTACATTTTATATTATAGAATTCACTTTTCACACTTCGGAAAATGTGAAATTGTTTACAGCCAATATAACTGCTTTTATGTTTTTGTAAACATGAAAATCTTGAGAATCTTATAGTCCCCGCCCACTGTGCCACTGCAGCGATGCACAACGTGTGCCTGTACAGTGCCTCCAAAATTGTAACCCCAGGGTCTGCGTTGGTGTTATTTTGGAGGTGCAGTTGCTGCATTTTGTTGGCCAGCCAGCGATTTTAAACGGATTTATGCATTGGCCGCCAGATTTCATACAAATTTCCTAAGGGTTTCGTTTTTCACTCTTCGTTGTTTTTGTTGTTTCGATACAACATTGCGTGGGCCAGGCCAATGGAGCTTTTCATTTCGATGCATTCGCAACTGCTGCAGCCATAAATTGTTGTTGTTGCAGTTGTTGCTGTTGTGTGTTGTTGTTGTACTTGTTGTATTTGTTGCATGTGGTTTTGTGGTTTTTGTTGGCTGTCGTGAAAGTTGCGTAAATCGCGTGAAGCAGTAGAAGAAAAGTTCAATACTTTTCAAAATAATTGTAGAAAGTTTTTTTTTTTATTTTATATCATTTCCCTCTACACGCTCTCTGTGCTCCTGCTCCCTTATCTCTCAAGTGCCTTATGCAACGCCAGAGTAAACATATACAAATGTATAAAAGCTGAGATTTTGCCTTTGAGGCGTGGATTTTGATTGAAACTTAATTGTCAGTCAATTGTGGTTATGGATTTTAATAGACATTGACATGAAATTAATAGGATGAAATATTGAAAGAGCTTTTTGTAAACATGAAGCTTTGCAGCGTTGCCAATTTTCTGCTATAAACTGTTGTACTGTAAAACAAAATAACTGTTATACACAAAATTCGAGAGCTATCTCATTTGTAAAACAAGGATTACACTGCATCCAAAATGATTAATTACTGTGCAAGCTTCCCATTTTGTTAAAAAGTACTCGTAATGTGGCACAATAATTTCATATTTCTCAGTTGCGATAATAAATATGCACATTTAAGTGGAACGGATAATAACACCTCTTGCCATATTGCCATTGGTCCCATTGGGCCGCTGTGTAATACATCAAGACATTATGCGGCGTAGAGACCAAGTGTCGCTGCTTGACCCACATACCAAGTATGTAAGATTTAAGTATTGTAGAAACCAGGCGTCGAACCAACTCCCCAAATGAAACTCGAACACACTGAAATCAAAATATATACGAAATGCGAAATGAAAAAAAGAAAATCACGGATCAACCGAGCGAGCGTCTGTCTGTCGCACTAACTGACAGACTGACTGGCTGACTGACATAAGCGGAGCGTGTTGCCAAAAAGGAAACCAGTCGACGGCTTTATGATGGGAACCAGCGAAAGAAAAATCAACATTTTCAAAATCGAAAACTGTGTTGACGTCCGCTACAGAAGCAATTAGGCGACTCTTATCAACGTCGTTCAGTTTTGCAAATAAATCTCGGCGACCTACTACTGTACCGTACGTACCTACATAAGCATCTCCGACAAGCTACAGTATGCAAAATCAACAATTAATATGCACTTCAACGAATATTGTACACACTTATCAAGTGATTTTAAAAGAATACTGTAGTTACTTATGTGTAATGCGATTTGCAGAACTTTAATAAGAAAGTCCTCAAATAATTCATACTTTTTGTTGGCAACAGAGAGCACTAAAAGACTCCCTAAAAGCAAAAAGTTCTACAGCTTGCTACCTTTTTAATGCGCTTTTAAGCTGTTTTAACAATGAAATATCTCAAAGAATTCTAAGTTTTTAAGATAATAAAGAAACCCATTTATATCGGATAGAGTAAAGAAAATACACAGAGTGCAAAAGTAACGTATATAAAAACATAAACTGTGCATTGCCTTTGAACGACCTTCGCCATTTCGAGTTGCCTTTAAAAGTATTTCGCTGTTGTTTTGTTGTGTTTGTTGTTGTCTTCTTTAACATTGTACAAGACTTGTATATATATAAATTGTTTTTGTTGCCATTGCCACGGATGCATAAAACATGTTACCGATCGGTTTTGGAGTCGCCTTCGCCTTCGCCTTTGCCTTCAGGTAAACGTAAACATCGAACCTCTTGCGTGCTCATCCGTTTGGCAACAATATATTTCCGTCAAACCCCACACTCACGGAGAGGCCCCAAACAGTCCCAACAAAAACTTGGCAACAGCGCCTCAAGTGTGGCGTGATCTCTGCCCATATGTGTATCTGTGTGTGTGTGAGTATCTGTGAAGTGAAGTCGACCATTTGAAGGTCGCACAATGTTTTCAGTTAGGGGGACGGGCACACAAGAAAGCGCGCCAAAAAAGCAGAACTTGTAGCTGTTGCCAAAGTCCGAGTTCAATTTTCAGTTGCACCTAATGATCCACGGAGATTTATGGCAAGGTGTTTGGATCTAAGCCATGTTTGGGCTTTATGATTTACGGCCTTCAAAGCGCTCGCAGCTTATTGGAAATTTCCTTTTTGCTTGATGTTCTATTATTGTTCGTGGAATTTTCAAAAGAAATTGCTAAAACTGAATAGATTAAAGATATTATATCTTATACAGTATCATCATAAAAGTAGAGTGTAACCGTAACGTGTTTCTATACATTTAGTTATCCAAAAAACGTTTAGAAATTTGAATATTTTCGAAGCTAAAATTGGCTCAAATTTTAAAAAAAATTCTTAGCTGGTAAAATATTTAAATGTATTAAATAGTGTGTAAAATGTACTTACATATATTCATGAATTCATTAATTAATAAATTTTATAAAATTTTTTAAAATCTCTAATAATGAAAAAATATAAATAGAATTTGTAAGGTTATAATTCTGAATATATGTTAAATTTTAACAACATTGTTCTATCTTTCTTTTACTCTGTATTAACTTTAAAATTTACTAATATTCAAGAATAAATTAATTAATAGATTTTATAACATTTTTTAAAATCTCTAATAATGAAAATATATATAATATATATAAATTAAATTTGTAAGGTTATAATTCTGAATATACATATGTGGCTAGTCTATAGATAACTTTAATTTATTTAAAAATTTCAACAACATTGTTCTATCTTTCTTTTACTTAGTATTAACTTATACACATGATTCTCTTTTTCATTTTAAATGGAAAGCAACCCTGAAAACTTACAGTAAATCTGCCTACACAACAGCTTTTTCAAGAACATATCAAGTACTATTTGTCAAGTATTTCACCTTCTTAACATATTTTCTTACGATTTACTTAAAAACCTCAATTGGACCCTAAGACAATGTGAAAACAAAGGTCATGACATGTCAGGCAAAAAAAGCGAACAGCATACTTAAAACATGTGTGAAATGCTCAACTATAGTACATAAGCAGAAAATAGTTAAATCACCTTAACAATTGAAATAATTTACATGGGTATCTGGAGACCTTAAGAAAACAATTAAAAGTCTACACACAAGGTGCAATTCATTTGCATATTAATAGCCTCTAGCATATCTAATTGTGGGGGAGGCTTTTAGCAATTAAACGATATAAATAAAATGTATTATCTAGAGATGGGCGTATCTATAATTGTTATGCGCACATTTCTGCGCGATACTTTTAATGTTTCTTTTTGGTTATAACTATATTAATGTCTAATATTATAAAACACACGTATCACATATTATCGGATTTATTTTGTAAGGATGTGCTCGATAGTAAACACGAACTAGCACGCACCCATCACTAACCGCTAACGAAGGGCTCGCTCTGAAGGTGTAAAAAACTTGTACGCAATTCGATTAACAAACTGATACTTCCAAAAAATACTCTATGAGTATGTGGGCTATCGCTAGACAAGTGAATGACCATGCTCGCCTTTGGGCCATGAATTAGTTGAGTTCGCCAACTTGTCGGTCGTCTTCATCAAACTAGTAAGCCATGGATGCAAATTGACAAGCGCGACTTTTGCTTTGTAACTGAACTCAAGTGAAAATGATTGCAGTTGAAAAGCGAAGGCGAAACCAGATACGCCTTCAATCGTTGGATCAGCTGAGCAGAAGAAGAAGACGAAGACGACAACGAAGAAGTAGACAGAGGAGGAGAAGGAGGAGCAGCGATGAAACCACTCGAATCACGTCTGGTCGCTTGTCAAGGGGCAACCAAGTGCAAAGGCGTCAGTTTGCATTCGATGAATTTCAATCACACGCATATCATTTGCCACTTTAAACAAATAAATAACTAACTATCCTCAAGTATCTGTCGATTGACGGGCATAGCTCGATTATTCGATTGAATACTTCAGACATTATTTGAAAAGAGAGTAGTATATAGAATGAAATACAATTCATTGGTTTCAAAATAGTGTTTGAAAATTGAAAATACAGTTCCGGCATATTCAAAATCATTGAGTGTATCTTATATTGACATATTTATATATATACCATCAATATCATCAATGGTTTTGACTATTCTAATATATATAAGTAGAATACATTTTTTAATTATATTTTAATTATTTATAATTATTTAATAGCCTATCTATATCTTTAGTCTTTGACAAATTTCTTGCATTTCCTGGAATTCAAACGGTTATATTTGTAAACACTTGTAAACACATTTATTGCCCTTATAATCCTTAGTTATATATGTTGTTATAAACTTAATAATATTATTTATAAAACCCGACTACAATGCTGGGATCTATGTCAGCCAGTTCTTTGGCTATTAAAGTCCATTTGTTGACTCAGCCTTGAGCTCTGACTGTTGAGTTGTTTGCAGCACACAAAGCTGTTCATTCATTCAATAATTGAAAGTTGTACATAGATTGAGAATATATGCTATTTATATAGTCGAATACATATAGATATGCATATACATATATGCAGGAAGTGCAGCGTATGGTAGCAACATTTGCTCTTGTTGTTTTTTGTGCAAACAAATGTATCTGGAGGCACACATTGAGGCATGCTGCCGGATGATTTAGTAGGCGTTGCAACATGCGCCATATGCATGCAGCATGCCCATCCAGAGCGCGCAGCCACTTAAAATTTAAAAGGCTGCCACAAAAACAACAATAACGAGACACAACACAACACACACAAACACAACACACACAACACAAACAGAGAACACACTCAACTGTTTTTGCCTTGATGCGCAGCAAAGTTTTCGCGCCTGCTTTCAATCGTTGCTTAAGGTTTCCATCTGATGTGGGCAGTCGTCAGCCTTTCTCCCCTACCTCCCACCTCCCTTCCTCCCTCCATGCTTGCCCCCTTTGCCACATGCAGCTTCCACACTCCGTTCAGCCTCATTGGGGGCAACGCATGCGCAATTTGTGCGCCGGCTGCGCTGGCAATAAATTCATAAAAAATCATTAAGCAGAATTTAAAATTCAAAAGACTTTGCACATGTGCAGCCCAGAGGAGCTGAGGCAGTGGTGGAGGCAGGGCAGAAGTGGCAAAGGGACAAGCTGATGCGGCAAGATGTCACATTAATTTCAAGCTTAAGCGCAGGATTGAACCTATAAATGGTATCTTAAGCTTACCGCTCAAACTCATAAATTGGACTCAATCCGAGGCCAGCTTAATGCAGTTCGCGATGAAGATGCAACCAGGTGCAGTCACCATGCATTTGATAGGGAGACGTTAGAATTCCAGGTAATAATATGATGGCATTTATTTATTGTTGTAGCTGATCCACGATGGGTTTATTGAAAAGGAGACAAGCACAAAGTGACCAAAGAGCTGATAAAAGAGATAATATTTCTATATTTTATTCCAAGTGCTTCAAAATGCCATTTTTATAGTATATGGCTTTAAGTGAGCCTAGAGGAGAAATGACAACAATTTAAAAAGCATATTCATAACATCAGCTAAAGTAATTGTTTGAACAACGTTTTTTCCAGTACTTAACATAAATACGTCATCGTTAAATCCACTGTGCAAAATGTACATTGAACTATGCCACATAATAAACTAAAGATATAAGTCAATGCTATAAATAAATATGTATGTATGTCTACTCTGACAGCATTATGGCCGAAACTCCCCATAACAACGAAAAACAAAAGCAATCAACAAAAAATTTTGCATGCTGCGCATGAACTCCAAGAAGACACAACAAATGACACCACAAAACTGAAAAGAACCGAACCGAAGCGGAAAAAAAAGATATTTTAATTTTCTGCTACGTCTTGTGCATGTTTCTGAATACCCTAACCGGGGGTATTATAAGAAATTTGAAGGAGTAAACGAATTTAATAGAAACTTAAACTGAACATTTTCCGCACTCCATAAGTTTCGTCACTAGCGCGGATAAATCATATTATTTTTCTGCACAGTTTCTTACTGTTTCATTGACTACGTGAGTTTACAGAATTTTTAACAAATTTAGATTAATTTATTTCGTCACTAGTGTGAGTAAGCTGCTTCTTTTATATATTGTGCTAAACCTTTCGAAAATACCATTTACAGAATGAAATTTATTAATTTTGTATTATATTTGTAACTAGCGTAAATTAACACAACATAGACAATAGATAAAGTGTATTAAGGTTTCGTTTTTTTAGTTTTATTTTTTTTGAAAAAGTTCTCGAGGCGTCAACAGAATTTTGTATATAAAATTTGACAGACGAAATAAACGAAGAATTCAGTGTAGGGTGTGGCAAATATGCGCAGCATGCAGATACAGATACAGCTAGAGTAAGATACAGATACGGATACATATTAAAGATCCAAGATATAGAATTATATATGCATATGCATATAAGCATATGGTAAATTTATGTGACATTCGCATTGGAAATTAACAGCGGACTGTTTTAAATTAATGTTGACACTTGTTGGCTTTGCATGTCTCTCGCTTTACTGCTGCAAATAACTCATTAGAAACGCAGAGAACCAGAAAGGCAGAAAAGCAGAAGGCGGCTCAAGGTTAAACCTTAAATGGGGACTTCAACGCTTCGGCTAACCCCCAAGAAAACTCAAAAGACTGTTCTCTTTTCATTGTTTTCATCGTTTTTTTACGCGTCTTCTTTGCTTTGAAATCTTTCTTATGCTGGCAAAAAAAAACAAAAACTAAAACAGCAGCCTCTGTGTGTGCAAACAAAAGCGAATCTCATTGTTGATAACTCTTTTCAACTCCCCCCTTTAACTCACTCCAACTTCCTTGAGTCCAATCCACTCGCTGCACTGAGGACTTGGACTTATCGACATGTCTATATCTCTCTTTATTCCCGCAGCTGTGTCGACCGTTTAAGGCAGTTCTGTAATTTGCTTACGCTGCAAAAAATTGAAATAACATTCTACAAGTTTTCTGAAAATTTGTATATGCCACCTGTTTAATAATCTTGTAAGAGGTAGTTTTCTGTAATATTATTTATCATATCTGCGATTTTCTGAAAAACAATGTAATACCCATTTATAGAGAGTTTTATTTATTTTAATTTTGAATTTAAAGCTAAATATGTTTGGTATTTAGGATTAAGCATAAAAGCTATTCGTAATTCGAATGATATCTGCTATGATATCTAATGATGATTTCTTATGAGTTCCATTACAAACTTAAAAAAAAATCGATTAACTCTTTTATGAAGAGTCTTTCAAAAATATTAAAAACTTAAAAAAAAACTGAATAAAGCCTATTATAATGTTTAACCATTTTAAAAATCGTTTTGATATTTATCAAATTATACAATTTAATTTAAAGGTAGTTGTTAGTAGCTGACTTGATCCTAACTTTCTAAGTCAGGTCTCTTTCCAAGGCCTAATGCCAATCGGCTGAAGTCATAACACGCATTATTCATCTGGTTGTAAGTAAGTATCTCCTCTCTGACGGGTTAACATTACAGCACTTAAGTTAAACCAGGCTTAATGCCGACTCTAGCTATGGCTTAAAGTAGCAGAGATCATCGTTTGGTTGTGCACAACTCTCCCCCTCTGCTCTGCTCTATGGACCACATGTGGTGTTTGTTGTGCACACACACACACAAAGTTTTCTCTCCATGTTCTGGCAAATGTTTGCCATTTGACTACAGCAGCCCGCGTTGTGTTTTCTCCAATCTTCGTTGTCCGATCTTCGGTTTTGGATTCAGACTCGGATTCGGTTTCGGTTTCGGGCCTGGCAACATTTCTATTATTTATACCAGTTCAACATCAGCATCGGCATCAGCATCAACATCAACATCAGCATTCCCATCGCAGAGCTCATCCAGTTTTTCACACTTTCCATCTGCCCGCTGGCTGTGGAAGTGTGCGGCTCTTGTAGCAATTAAAAATAATTTGTTTGTCTTGTTTTGTGTCAAAACTCATGAAAATACATCATAATAATAATATTATTAAAGGAGAGACTTTAGCAGAAAGGATGTTGTTGTTGCGATACAATCTGAGTTTAAGTTCAATTGACCTTAAGACAAGCCTTTCTTCGCACTGATCTTTCTACCCGAAAACCCATTAAATGTGCGCTTTAAGCAGTTGGGAATCATAAAAACCAAACTGAATAGAAGCATTTAACTTTTCTAAAGCATATTCTTAGTATTTATTTTAAATATTTTATTCAATTTTAAATAACCACTTATTGAAAGCATTTTATCAATTCATTCTATGGATATCCAGTTAGACTTCTTTTAAAAGTATCTACGAGTTTATTACAGCTGTCAGACACTTGACTTAGGAACTGTCCATAGACTTGAAACTTCCGAGAGCAAAAGGCCTTGAGAGCTTTGTTAACTGGTTATTAGCTGCGCTATTTGCGTATTGTCAGTGCCCCGATTCGAGTAGCACTTGAAAATGCTGCAAAATGTAAACCTTTTTGCTCAGTTCGGTTCCGAGTTTTGATTGAAAGGCAAATAAGCTGCCGTTTCAATGAAAACAGATGGGAAGGCGATGGATGGTATGGGATGGTATACACACATACAGATTTGTATAATGAAAATCCATCTTGACAACGATGACAGCGGCGACAATAACAACAACAACAACAACAATAACAAAGCACGAAGCGCATAAATCATTTGCGTGGACAGAAATGCAAATCTTTGCCAGATTAAAACAAAAACAATGCCATATAAAATACTGGCAAGCATCAAAGCGAGACTCAAGACGGCAAAAAATTAAAACCTAAACCTGTCAAATCCACGCTATCGTGTAGATAAGACAAGTCGACTTCAACGTCTAACGGCTATCGTATATGGCATAGGCTGCACAGTGGAACAAAAGTCTTCGAAAAACGTAAATACAAAGAAAAAATATGTACTTGATACACAAAAAATAAAAACTATTTATATTATCATTTTATTCAATTTGTGTTCGTTTTAAATGCGTTGAAATATACATAATAAATATTATATAAAAATATAAATTAAATATAATATAATAAGTTAATATAAATATATATTTAATCACCATCAAATATTCTGTCATTAGATTTCTAAGATTTCTAATTTATTAGAATTCTAAATTTTACTTTAAAATATCTCTGCTAGTTCCACTATGCATTGTCCACATCTCAATGAGTGCGATCCAACTGTCCGTGAGATGCGGGGAACTGTGTGAATATTTGTTTTAATTAAATGCCAATCGATGTACGTAATTGCGGCACATTAGGCAGTAAAATACAAAAAAAAACTATCGTATAACTAAAATGCCAGACGTAAGTATTATCTGCTCAAATTGAAATTGAAGCTGACATTAATTGACCAACCTGATAAGCTGGCAGTTGAAAGTCGTTTTCAAGTATCTAACTAAATATGTGAAGCTGTAGGCTTGAGATACTCTCAAATCTGCTCCGAGAAGACAGTACGATAGGATACAAGTGATACCCACTTCAAGTGAGGCCCACATTCAATAAAGCTGGCATTTTTTAGCAGACTGACAGATACCCTGCAGAAAAGCACACAGAGAAAAAATGTTTTTACTCACAAAAAAGCGACCTTTTACTACTTCAGCGCCCAACTTAAATCTATAAATAAAAACAATAAATTCTATCTTAAACATTTTCATAAATATTAAACCTTCACATTTAAGTTTTACTTTCCTAAACAAGCCTCTACCTTCCCACTTTAAACTATAACTTCTGTCAACTTCAATCATCAACCTAAATCTTCAATTTCCAACGATTTAGCTGAAACCCGTTGATAGATCTGAAACAAACAGCTGAATGAAATTATCATTGCAAATGTTAATAACAATAAACAAAACAGACCGAAAAGTGTTTTAATATCAATAATTATATTAATTACTGTAATTACAGCAACTATAATTATAAAGCATTATGGCAAACCAATAGAAACACAATAGAAATATGCGAGACCTTGACGTCAAAAAATGCTAACTTGCACTTTTGGCCAATAATTTGGCTTTAAGCCACATTTATGATCTTAGCTTGCAGTTAACAATATTTTTCTTGTTTTGTTTTTGCAATTGAAGGTCAGTTTTTGCCGTTGGAAATTAGGTGAATACATTGTATCTATACTTTGGTTATGGTAATTACGCATACACTTGCGATTTGTTGATTTAGGCTCTAAAAGTTTGGTTCGACTTGAGCTGTGCCTCGGGGCTGTAAAGCCCCTGTAAACAAATGTTGGCAAAGGTCAATGATACGGTCTGGCTTCAAGAGTATTTCCTATGGGGCGTCGCCGAGTACTTAATGAGCACTCACAAGGTACATGACCACAGAGTGGCTTAATTAAGGGTAAAGGTCATTAACTGAAGGATATTGTTCGGAATCTGTCAGACAGTCTGTTTCTCAAATCATTTTAAGATCTGATAAAATTTCAAAACCAGGGATTAAAACACTAACCGAAACCGTAACCTTTAACCGGTAAAAACCGATTGAAATTTGAAACCGTAACCGAAAAAAAAAATTTTCATCTGACCGAAACCTTAAAACCGAAACTCTGTAAGCCGAAATAACCGTTTAGTAACCGTTTCATTTATATGGGTTATTTCGGTTTTTCATACATCTTAAACCAAATTTTTATTTACAATTTTTATAAAAAAAATTAAAAAAAGTTATATTTTTAATTGATATTTTAAAAATTGCAAATAAGAGTTATGGTATAACTTTAAAATACAATTTTAAAAGCATGTTTTATTATTAATTTATGTTATAAAAATTTAAAAAGCAAGCTAAAAATAATTTAAAACGAAAAATTTTGAACTGGTTTTTTTTTTCAGACTCATATTTCTTGTTTGCGATATCTGATATTTTGTGATTAGTTTTGTATTTTATTTTTTATTTTTAATTTTGATTTATATGTGAAATAAATGTGTAAATGAAACATTAAGAAAGTTATGCCTTTTTAAATATTGTTATATTGTTAATATAAATAAATTTTTACCGGTATTTCAAAACCGAAACATATGAAAACCGGTTCACCGTTACGAAACCTTTATTCAAAGATTTTGCGTAACCTATAAGCGAAAACCTAAATCCGAACATAACCGAAACCGTAACTGAAACCGATATTCGTTTCGGTTTTAATCCCTGTTTAAAACTAAACATTTTTTTACAAAATCTTTATAAAATTAACTTAATTTTTCTAGCTCTCTCTTCTATTCTTTTATCCACCTTTGTAAACAGCGTGTCTGTTATTAACTATTCCATAGATACCAAACTAATACCGCGCACTTGTTGCTACTTTTAATTAATGATCGTTTCGTGCTGCATTGCAAATTAATCAAAATTTTTAATTAATTGACAAAATGGCATATTGAATAGTGCACTTTACGGCTTACAACAATTTATTATCAGATGCAAATCGCTGTCGCCAACGTGCAAATTGTCGACTCAAGTAATGCCACCGGGTATGCCCGCACCACGACTCAATCTGTGAGTGTCTGTGTGGCAGTGTGTGGGTAGCAGCTAGAAGGTCGCTTAGTGTGGGGGCTACAAATACCAAATTATTATGAAGCTTGGTTAGAACGGGCCATTAGGCTTTTGTTTCTACTGTGTAAAGAACAATTGAATTGATTTATGCATACAACTTAAATGCATTTATAGAGTATTTATGGATATTTATTGAAATATTACATTATTATTTATATGGCTTTGTTTATGAATTGAATTAATGTATGCATGAAACTTTAATACATTTTTATAGTTTTTATTGATATTTATTTTATTTTAATATTATTTTTATTACTTCATTCATGCCACATTTAAATTGTTCATAGATTTATCATCAGTAGCACGATTATCATAAATATATATAAATTTATATAGCTTTTTTTTAATTAGATTTCATCATAATATTTTATTATTGTTTGTTTTACTTTATTCATACCTCATTTAAATTGTAAGTCCTATCACACGTCTTTAGAGACCATACTGGTTTATACGATGGTATATAATTTATAGAAAAAAGTTTATATTTATTTACTTATATTAATTACTACTACTCGATTCATGTCGCATTTAAATTGTGTACCTTGAGGGGTACACAGACATTCACGTACATGAGTTGATCGCGCACACGATCCTAGAGATCATCGTCGGTTACGCGACGGTATTATCATTATCTCAGCATGCGATCGTGGCGTGCAATTAGAAAATTTATCGATTTTCGAATAGTTTCCGTTCATGTATAAAATCTATCATCTCTTCAGCTGCCAACGTACCCTCCCGCTCTCTTTCTTCTCTCTCTTCCTCTCTTACCGCTAACTGACAACTGTAGGCGAATGCATGCAACATTTCATGCAAGAATTCTCAAACCTGAGTTCGTGCTCTTGGCCAGATGCACTCATTAATGCATAATAGTACACAATTAACTGCGGGCCAAGGCGACGATCACAAGGGGAAGCAGAGATTGAGCTAATGGCGATGCTGTGGCAATGGAAATTGCCAATCAATGGGGAGAATTGCAACAATTTGCCCAAGCCCCGAAAACCGCAACAAAGTTCGATCTAGATGCAGATACAATGTTTCTGTTTGTAATCGATACAAGTATCTATGAGTACGAATATGTTTGTGTATGGTAAGTGGTACCGAGTACTCAAACTGTACACTCAACAAGTACTCGTACTCATACTCATACTCGCATTCGTAGTCGTAGTTGTACTTGTACTCGTACTCGTATTTGCTCTGGTTTTCTTTTCATGTCGCCATAAAATGCAACGCGTGAGCGATTTTCCTCAGCGAACGTTGTTTGTTTAAACTTTTAACGCTTTTCAGCTTGACTTGATTTTGGGGCGTTCGCTACAAAAACAACACAAATATCAACATCAACAACAACAGCAACAGCAACATTAGCTCCAATGACGTTGAACTTGTTTTCCCACGTTGGAAATTCTTCAATTTGCATGCCACAAATGCGCAATCACAAGTGACACCTTTTCAGCAATAGATACACGTACTACACTCACTTCAGATACATATTTGAGTTGAAATTCCTCAGGAAAATCAAGTGTATCAACGCCTTTTTACTTATTATTTGATTTTTCAGCAAATTTCTCTATTACGATACGAAAAAATTAGTTTTGAAAAGAAGATATCTTTTATTAGACACAATATTAGATGCATTTACACATGTAAATACATATTGATATCCAGAGATTCGAATCAATCTTATAAAACGTGATTTACAAATTTTTCACAAGGGTTCAGAGCTATCTATAAGGATCTGGGACAGAGGCTTTAAATGTAGCAATCATTAAGCTGAATATAAGAAATACAGCTAAGCTATCAATTTCTCTTTTTCTGCAAAGCTCTTAAAGTATCCCACGTTCCCGAAAAAGTGCTTACACTATGTCCGACTCATTGAATAACCAGCAAATGTACAAAATCATTAAGAAAACAACTGAAAAGATTTTGTGTGTCGCTAGACATACCTAAGCCGTATCCAAAATAAAGTTGGCAAAAATGCTACGAATACTATAAATAAAGTAGAGACATTCACAAAAAAAAAGGTGTGTGACAAAAGTTGAGCTAAAAATCATCAAAACAAAGCGAATAAAACAAACAAAACAAAAATCTGACGAGAAATTGTCACAGATTTCGAGCACATCTTCCCATTGTGAATTTATTAAATAGTTTTGTGAATGGAAATGAAATATTTATAATTTTTAAGTGTTGTCAAATAACACTATTATGGTAAAAAATGATGACTTTAGTACCATTTTAATTGACTGAAACAAAGAAGTATCATTCTGTGCAAAATCAAAAAGTTTATATAATTTGTGAACTAGTTGAACTGGTTCCCTCGCTGGGAACGCCCCAAAAGCCCTCGCGTGCTACTCTTTCCGGTCGAATACAAAATCCGTGTCAAAAGTTTTTTCAAAGTCAAGAGGCAAAACCGGATCTAGAAAAGCTCATGAATATTTAAAACACTTTTTTAGTTTATTTTATTTTTAATTTTATACAAATTCAAACGCGCTACTTAATTACAGCGATGTGAGTTAGCGTAGGCAATGTGGATGGCTCTCTATGGATGTATCTAGGCAGGGTAGTGATGTAAAAAAACATCGATGCATCGAGCATCGATGTTTTTTTTGGCGATGTTTCCCGATGTTTTCCGATGTTTTTGTTGATGCCGATTTATCGATGTTGCATGGCGATGCATCGATGTTTTGCAAAACATCGGCTGCCGCACTTTCAACACGTAATTTTCGCCGCTCTGACAATGAGTTTTTAGTAATTTGGGCAGTGTTTGCAATGTCTAAGTGAGTAAATTTATTTGAATTAGTCAGAGATACTATAGCTACCAGAAGGCTTACATATGTCTTTTCAAAGTTCTCATCAAAAATACCTCTTGTAGTTTGTGTTTATACTTTTAAGATAAAAACTGATAAAAACTTTAAAACTGCTATGAAAGCACACGTTTTTAAGAGAAAATGAGCTTTATTAATCTAGGAAATTCTAGTTTTCTTCTAAAAATGGTATGGTTTTCAAACATTAGACATACATCGATGCATCGATGTTTTGTCCCGATGTATCAACCAACATCGATGTTAAATTTTGAAAACATCGATGAGCATCGACATCGATGTTTCCACTCAAATTTACATCACTAAGGCAGGGGTTCAGTCAACTCGAAAATACATTAATCCATAGATAAACACAACACAACGAAACAACAACTCGGCTCAAACATATCTCTGACATTATGATAAATGTGAAGCGGCTCATTAAATCAAACCGAAATTATTTTTGCCATTTATTTTAAGCAATTTTATTATTACTATTATTATTATTTTTATGATATGAGTGAGAGTGACCGTGAATTGTTCATGCTTTTTTAATTTTTAGCTCTTGTGTCGTGTGGCAAAAGCGAAAAAATGATTTATGTTAATTACTCGTGGTTTTTTTTTCTTTTCAAAAATATCATAATTAAGTTGTACATTACATGTTCATAGAATATTGTGGTTCCAATGGGGCTTAAAAATTTGCCGAAAGATTTAAGATTTATTATCATCTGTGCTGTATATAGACATATATGATTGTTAATGGTCGGTTTGTCGGTTTCAGGTTTTCTTGCACGGTCCATAATATTAATTAATGGGCAACATTTGAAGGCTAATCCGCCAATATTTATTAAATATAGGTTATTGGGTTAAAATTTTTGCACATGCTTAAATAATAATTGGATTACTACTAGAGATCTTTGAAATATTTCATATCTAAAAATTACCTGAAATATGCTCTCATAAATTTTATGAGACATCTTTAATTAAGATCTTGAGACAAGGCTTAACTCACAGTTTAGATGAAATTTCCAATAATATTTAAATAGTTAAATAAAATTTTTGAATAAATGTATTTATAAACACCTTAAGGGTTCACTGTAATTAATTATTGTTTTTAGATGAATAAGTGTACCATAAATGACGGCATACATGATTTAGTTGCGTTGAAAAACTGTTTTTCATTCCTAAACTTTCTATATAAATTTTTATAACTTACAGGATATAATTTAGCTCCCAAAATCTTTTTAAATTAAATTTAATATGATTATGAAATAATTTTCGGTGTATTTTCCAGTTGTACCTCTGCATTATAAAAATTTAATTTTTTTTGGTCGCATATACATACTTAACGAAACATTAACAGTCAAATGAATGTTTTACGGCTGTTTTAAAACTGACTACAGAGAATTATTGAGTCCCAAATACTACACGTTATGTTATCCTTTTAAATAGCTCACAGGGAATTTTTAAAATGTATCTTTTCTCAGTTAACTTACCGAAAGATATCTTGTCGTATCATAGATATAAGCTATTGGTTCATTCAAAAATAAGTGATTACAAGGCATATAGCTTACGAAAAGATTTATTCTTGTATATTTCCTAATTAAAGTTATCCCAGTACTTGAAAACAGCTTTTGAGTATCTTCAAGTCTTACAATCGCTACTAAAAGTGTGTTTACAGGGTATCTTCGAGTAGATTCATCTTTGGTAAAATTAAAAGGATTGTTTTTGGGGTATATCTAACTTGTATTCCTTTTAGATATAGTTTAACATTGTTTTAAAGTTGAGTGCTGGATATTTTGAAGTCGTTCATTGCCGTTTTAGTGCTTGTTCCATAGCACAGTTCAGTTGCTCATCGCACAACTTGCTGCATAACATACGCGTAAATGCATTCATCAGCATAATTAAGTCGTCAATAGTCGCTGTCTGAGCGGAGTGGACAATTTATGTCATTAGCAAATGAACAAGCGACGGCTTCAAGCTTCAACAACAACAACTTAAACTTCAAGTTTGCCTGTCAGATTGATTTATCGGGTACATGTTAAACTATACCTTACCATAAGATACCATATCACACTATAGTCAGGCATTACATAACTTGCAACAATATGTACCGTTAACTGACTCGTTAATGAGCATACGTTTATGTTTCTCTCTCTCTTACTCTCCTTACTTTTCCATCCATTTAGGCAACGCACGTAAGCAGCCAAAGAAGACAAGACAAGACTCAGAAGCACGAAGAAATGTGCATATTAAGATAAGAATGCAATGGTCAGACTCCAACTGCAACTGCAACTGCAACTACAACTACAACAACTTCAACTCAGACACAGCAGATCACAAGCTCGACAGTGGCCGCCAAAAGTTAGCGGCCAAGGAAAGGCAAGGAATGCCAAGAAAATTTCAGTTTCGGGGCATGTACAACATGCACTCGACTTGCAACTGGTTCGTCTGCTAGAATGGGGGGATTCTCTAGGCTTTGTCTGAGCCGTCAGTCTGGTTTTTCATTTAATTTCAACTTCTTCTACTTCTTCCTCTTCGTCATTTCTTTTCTTTTCTTGTAGCATCGCCTTAAGCTCTGAAATGGGTCAATTTAGTGACAAGCGATGGCGTTGCGATGCAATGCGGTCTTCGCAACTTCTTAAAGAGATTGAACTACATGACAAACATTCTAAACATGCTTGAATCAAAGAAAGGCAAACAGAACCACAGAAAAAAAGTATAAATTGTTTTTAATATAATACGATAATAAATACAGCTCGTTTCAGCAAAACAAAATTCAAGTTATATTTTAAAATGTTATATGAATCATTGGATTTTATCAAAAGAACATTTTTGTACTATCTAAAATATATAGATGCATATATATACATATCCCCAGTAAGAACTGCTTTTAATATATGATTATAATACAACAAATTCAAACAAACATTTCCAGGAAATACTGAATAATTGGATAAACATTTCCCGGATCCACAGTGCGCATTATTCAAAAACTTCTAGTAATTCTTGCTTATTATTATCAACAACAAGTTAGTCACCAAATTTGGTATGATAAACAAAAGCCACAAGTCATTGGGAAAATAAAGATAAATTTTATCATAGCAGAGATTTATGCTAGATACCAGGGCTAATGCATAGGTAAAATTGGTGGGCGTTACTTGAAATATTTTATATATTTTCAGCATAGAAATGATCCACCCACAATAAAGCCGGACATTCATAGCTTGCAATCGGACTTGCTGTAATCAATTAAGTCGGAGAATTATGGGACAGTCGAGGGCGCTGTCGGTTGGCATTGAAGTGCTGGGGCGTGGGCTCAAATAGTTTTCCGCATTTGATGTACGAGTATTTGGATTCTATTGGCCGAATGAAATGAAAATCAAGAGGCGGAAACTTCAAGGCGTTAGTAAATTAGACCAACATGACCTGAGCCTGACAGTCTTACTTATCAATTGAACAATTAGATTTTGGCAAAAAAGTTCAGGCGAAGGTTTGCCAGTTACCAAAAAGCAGCCCACTCGTTTCGGCCAACACGCAAACTAGTCACGAATCTATAGTAACAATACCGAGCCCAGAGATTGGGCCCAGCTGCGCAATCTTCAAGATGACGCCAAAACCAATCCAATCCAAGCCAAGTCGAGCCGTAAACTTATTAATTTAACCCAGTTTAATGCTCGTGCTACAGTTCAATAATAAATGGATCTAACTATGAAATGAAAGGATAGCAAATATTTTAAACAGTTATCGAATAATTGCAATCAATTTCAGCTCTAATCGATTCGCAAAATGATGAGAGCTACAAATGTTAATGTTAATCATGTATTAAAGTACCGTTTTCTATCGTTACTTTCGAAAGCAAAGTAAAAGATATTAAAATGTATTAGATTAAAATGTATTGTTAAGGTCAGGTTTTTGGTACAGACAAGTTGAGATACATTTATAAATTATCCTATGTAAAATATACTCCATATTTTAGACTCTACATATTTCCTTTATCATTATATGTTTATTTGTGCTTACTTACAGAAGTTCCTCTAAAGTTTTGGCAGTTTGTTGGCTATTTTTGTCAATCAGCTACTTTCTTTGTACACAATTTTAAATTCACTTTTATAACTTGTTTGTACTTTATTTTCGCTTAGTTGCGATCAATGCTTTGGAAATTATTAAACGTTGTTATCTTTTGAGGACAGGCGTTCATTAAAAGAGTTCACTTTTAATAGGCATTTGATGTAATCTATTAGTATTTGACAGACTTTAAAAGCTCTGCATAGTCACAATAACGAGAAACGAAAGAAACGCGCAAGAAAATGCCACGACACACACGTCTATAACGAACGAGCCTTAAACGGCGACTGAACCTGGAACGGAGCTGGGCTTCAAACACTAAACGCACAAGCTTACAGATACACAAAGAAAGATACACAGATACAGATGGAAAGAGTCTCTCTTGCCATTTCGCTCTTTCGTTCTCTCTTGTTGTGTTGGTGTGTTGAGTTTATTGTATGTGTGGGAGTGCAAAACTGGTTTGTTTGAGTGGCAAATGCTTGTTTGCCCGATCTACTGCTGCTGCTGCTTCTGATCTCTCTCCATCTCCATCTGTTGCGCTGCCTATTTCTCTCCCGCTCACACGCGCGCACCACGTTTTATGCTGCTTTGCCAGCAACTTTATAAATTAAAAGCCATCGGCTTCGTTTTATTTTTCCTTTTTTCTTTTCTTTATTTTTCTTCTCTTTTTTCGTTTTCTTCTTTTGCTTTGTTTGTCACATAATCAAAACAAACGCGCTTTTCGATCACGATGTGTACTACTTCGTTTTTGTTTTGACTTCTGGTTGTTCTTGTTGCTGTTGTCGTTTTTTTTTTTGTTTTTAATTCGTCTGCGTTCTATGTATGCCTGCTCCGCAGCTCATTAACTCTTTACAGCTACTGTTCTCTCTCTCTGTTCCTATGAGTACGTAATTAATTTGATGGCCCCGAATTGTTAGAAGCGCACACAAGCCGAAGCGCACAGATAAGCCCCCAACCCATCGAGATGAGGCACTCGTAAATTGTAAATTGTCTTTCGTCAAATCAAATTAGCGTCAGAGTTCAATCTGACCATCTTAAGAGGTGATACTTGTGCTCAGTGGAATCTTTATTAGTTATCTCTTGCTATTCCAAACTTTTGTCCTTACATTGAGGTCATCTAATGCTATTCACAATGAGATGCATAGATTGCTAACGGTTCTTGGCAATTTATTTGATTTAAAAAATGTTCACACGCTGGAAAAGGAGACAGTGTTACCACTCTTTCTGGCAATAAACTGTTCCCTTCGTTAAAAACTGTTCCTAAGCCATTCAATCTGTTCCTGTTCAATTGTAAGCTCATGCGCTACTTTGTGAACGATTCAGCTGTGTTATATTTACATATGTATGTAGATTCTTTTAGGCTAAAAGTAAACCCATCTTATCTAGCTGTGCCACCCACACAGAGTACGTAAGCTATGTTGCTTTATGGGCAGACTTGTATGGCTATGTATGTTTGTGGTACGAATGGGTCCTCTTGCAACATTCAATGGCACACCCAGGCTACAAAAACGGAAAAGAATAGCAATTGAGAGGGCAACAGTCGCGTGTGATCGACATTTAGACACCCTAACATGTACTTATTTACTTGTCTGCTGCATACATTGCCACAAACTTCTTAGACCCTGTGGTAAACGGACTAAAAACCTACCTGTTAAATGAAAGCTCAAGAAATACATGCGACCCACGTCAAAAAGGGACATGGCAAACATAAATGCAATTGAGAGACGTGGATGCCTATGGGATATCCAGCATGTCAGCGGCGACGAGCTTTGGATGCGCCTGAGTCTGAGTCGCAGACGGAGTCTGAGACAGAGACAGAGTCTGCTCATGACAACCTGCAATCAAGCGCCAGCAGCGAGCAGCACACAGAGTTGAGTTGAGCTTGAGCTTGGGATCGGCCATCATCAACATGCTGCATGCAACAGCGTAGGCAACAACTACACAGTCGTTGCAACAATGACGCGACATTTGTGCGGGGCTTTAACTTAAATTATGCGCCAAACAAATAAGGTCTCGCCATCGCCATAATGATGTTAATGCATGGGCCATAATCAAGTTGCCAGTTGCGGCAACAGCAACAGCAGCTACAACTGCAACATTTGCAACATTTCATTTCATGCACAAAGTCATGGTCGTTGTCGTTGTTCAACACAGTCCCCTTCCCATCCCCTCAACCAAGGTGGATTTATACATGGTGATGTATTCGTTTGACGTGCTCTCTTTTTCGGGGCACAAACGTCATTACGAAAGCAAACATCGTAGTAAGCGGTTGTATTAAATTCTCCAAAAAATGGCCCGTGTGTGAAAAATGCATATGTCGCTCGAACTCAAGTCGTTTGGTTTGTGTTTTCAGAGATATTAAGAAGGGACAAATAAATGCAACAGGAACTGTGGGAGCATGCACCGGTGAGCAGCTTCCACAAAGAGAGAAACAGGAATAACAGCGTCGATGCTGACGGCTAACAGGAGCTTAGCAGATCTCCATAATCACAATTAATTAATTGGTTACCTACGGGTCATTACAGGAGCAAAAAGACAAACATGCCATTGCATTTTATTTTGATTTATATATTGCACAGCGCACAAAACGAAAATGAGTGAAGAGTATAGAAAACAAAACAAAACAAATTTTCTATATATCTATCTCTGTCGTCTCTCTCACGTCAGACTCTTTTTGACAGCTTTGCCCCGAGAGAGAGCGAATACATCACCATGTATAAATCCACCTTGCCCTCAACCACCTACTGACAGCAGCAACAACAAATGTTGCCAAGGCAACAGCACAAGAAACGATCGCAAAAAATCGTCAACAACCGCAAGAAACAATTAAGTTTGCTTGTGCAATGACTTAAGGAGTTGTACAAACACATACACAAATACAATCACACATATGTATATATATATGTATTTTGTTTTGTTTTAAAGCTTAGTACGCAAGCTAACTAAATTTTACGCGGCGTAAAGTGCTCAATATTTAGCTGTCGACGAGCGTAAGCCCAGTGTTGCCAATACAATACGGACAAATAACAAAAAGTTGAGTGGTAACTCTATGCGTCAGCGGCGGTTTATTTTAAATTTGAGCATGCAGAACTGATTTGGATAAAAGAGGAGAGAATAGGCAATGAAAAATGTATATTAATGTTAATAAAAGGAGAAATATTCGACGGCACGCAAGCATAGCGGGTATTGGGTGCACCCATCGCTTTTGAACTTTTTACGTTGATTCTCCCTCTATATTAATAAAAAAAATGCAAAGTCTTTGATTTATGTCTATAAAAACAATTTTAGTTTTCGTTCTTGCTAATAATTCATTAATATTGTCCTCGTTATTGTCAATGTCGCTGGTTTTTGTCAACGTTGCGGCCATTTTTTTGAATTTATGTGAGTGAGCGAGATAGATAGATAGCGAAACTCTAAACAGTTTGATGTTTCGCTGGGCTTGTCAGCTGTTTCAAGCAGTGCTGCTCATTCTGTTATTTTACTTAACAGCTCTGTTATTTTATTTAGTCTGCGGACACCCGAGCGTAATAAATGTCAAGTTCTTCTTCTTGATTTTACGCCAGCGTTTTTTTTATATGGAGTTTGGGCTTACGCCAGGCCTTTTTTTGAGTTTGCGTACTATGCTTAAGGCAAGCTTCGCGGTAACTAAATTGAACTTAAAGTTTCGACAGTGCCTCCAATTTGAATCCGCAGCTGGTTCATCAATTGAACCACACGCGCCACAAAAAAAAAAGAACCAAAAAAATTAAGAGGAGAAAAACTTAATCTTCGGTGTGCCGATTATTTAATACTCTTATGAGTATGAAAATTCTGTATTTATATACAGTTCGACACTAGATTTCACAGTCCTAGAACAATTTTATATAATTTTAAATCAATGTTTTTAAATCTTAAATACTTTTTGTGTCAACTCAAAATCCCCAAATGTCTCTGGGATGAGCAACAGTTCGATTATAATTTTTGTTTGAAAGCGTTTAGTCTTGTCAAAAATTATGATACCATCGGCAAGGGTATACAATTTTAAAGAATTAAAAAAAATATACATAAACTGCACCTGTGGCCTCCAATAAAGTTTAAATTTGCGATTAAGTGACAATTTAAGTGTTAAATTTTTGGCCAGAAGCAGCTGCGTGCACAGTACCCAAGTAAGCACGAGCCAAACTTTAGCAGCCGGCCTAAATCTACCTCGAAAGGGGAATCGGGAATGGGGAAAAGCAGAGCCATAGAAGATCCAGAGGCTGCTACTAAACCGAAACCGGTTGCAATGGTTTCTCCCACAGGCAACGCACAATTTAACAGGCTGATGGCTTTCAGTTCTCGACGTCAGCTCTCGGACAGACAACACTTGAGGCCGAAGCTGCTGGCTGCTGGTCAAACAAACTACGCCGATGGGGTTCAGTGTTTTCAGTTTTTTTCAATTCAGTGCAAGATGCCATTAGACGTAATCGTGCCGCAATTGTCGTTGATTGTTGTCGTCCGTATTTCTTGTTCTCCTTCCCAGTTACCTCCAAATGTAGTGGAAGATTTAGTTGATTATCTAAAATGCGTGCGAATCTGAGAATTGCTGATCTCAGCAATTTATTTAGATCATCATATGTACGTAGAGTTCTTTGCACTTTCTTACAACGTGCTACATTGGAGATCAGAGAGCACATATAGGATTAAATTCAAAAATATCTAATCTGAAAAAAAATTTTATGAATTAAAATAAGAACTTTAAAAATTAACAATTACACAGCTTTTGAGCTCAAGAGCTCTATTAAAATGTATAATGTATAATACAGTCAAATTAAATTTAAATAAAAAATATCAACAGAATAGTTTTGTTGTAGAAAAAGTTCTGTTTCTATATTTTTGGTCTTTTTTTTTAAATTAGTATATTTTGGTATTTTTCTTAATTTTAAAGCTAGAATTTTGAAAACTGCACACGATTTTTTTTTATATTTGTCGATTTTTTAACAGTTTATTTAAAATTAAGGTACCAACAGTACCACGCGAAGGCTGACGTTCACCCAACATTTATTAAAACGATCTCCTGGATGTTATCTAGCTTTTAATATATTTGCTTTTATGAATTTGTATTTATTGCGAAAGGATTGAAAAACAAGTTCACATTTAAATTTTGTGCGGGCAAATTGCGCGAACCAGAACCAGTACGAATATTAATATTGCTATCGAAATTCGATTATTATTGCCAGTGCTGCAAAAGATCGGAGAAGAGTGTTGCAAAGATCAGCAGAAACCCAAACAGGCTGCTGCAATTTATAACAATCCAAGCGGGACGTAAATAAATAATGTCTCGGCGCTCATAATGAGAGTCCCTAATAGACACGCCGCCAATCAAGGCTATCGTGCGATAAACGGCAGCAAAAGAGTGGTGGCCGAGCACCCCTTACCAGCAGCATCACGAAACAGACGATGGGTCCAAGCAACAACAGTCAAGAATCAAACTAAACGCAATTTGTCGCCACACGTAGAGGAATACGACGACGACGACGCCGACGTGTACAGCGACATAAATGATGACGCCAGTGATTCAGAGGTGTGTTGGTAAACAATTAATGTCCTAATACTTAAAACTCACTCTCTTTTCGGGCAGCCCGATTATGTCGAGGAGCAAAAGCGCGCATTTAAATCGGTGGCATCAACAGTGCGTCCGCTTCTTCAACTATTCGCGGATTCCGAGGAACCAGAAGCAAAACCAACATCTGTAGTTGAGAGGACAAATGCTCCAACGCCGGCTAAAGTCCATCAGCAGATATTATATAAGGACATAAGTCTATGCTCTGAAGAAGAGAGTGATGACCTGTCAGAATTCCAGGAAGAAGATCCCCATGTGTTCCTAGATCGTAGAGCCATAAGTTCGTTGCATGAAGAAACGAAAACACCTGTTACTCCCAAATTCCATTCTAAGCGATTTGAATGGACGCCAAAATCAACAAATGTGTTTCTCGAACTGTGGGAGAAGAATCTGAAGGGAATTCGCGGTAAGCGAAAGAATTCGCTAATCCACAAGGAAATGGCTGAAGAAATGAGAGATTTCGGACTAACTCATCGCGAGATAAAAGCTAAAATCGACAATATGACCAAAAAACATAGGTAAATGATTAAAACAATTATTTTATTATTAATTATTTTATTTTTATTTTATGCATTTTAGGACGGAAGCCGAAAAGATCAAGATGGGAAAAGGAACACATTGGCGGTATTATAATAGAGTTAAATCACTCTTAACTGGACCCTTGCCAGATTTTGAAGAGATTTTAATAGATAATACTGGTAATTGATATTGGTACAGTGAGAACTAGAATTGCATTATTAACACATTTTCTCATTCACAGAGTCATCCACGTATTTTGAGCCGGACAATAGCGAAGCAGACAGCGAATCAAATGATATGCCAGAGGAGGACGATATCCAAAAGGAAACAATGCAAAAAATAGAAGTTGAAGATGTAATGGAAAAAGGAGTTAAAGAAAAAGAAGAACCTCCTCCACAGAAGACTGAAACTTCGCAGAAAGTTCAACATCGAATTGAACAAAGGGCGGAAACATCTACAACAAGTAGAATGCTACAAATTGAGCAGGAGAAACTGGAAGTTGAGAAACAGAAACTGCAAGTTATGAAACATATATCCCGAGACTTGTTCTCGATTAGTAAAACACTTATCGAGTTACTACGAAATACAAGAAAATAAATCGCAAAATTTGATGAAACGTACAATCTTTTGTTGTTTATTATTTAATGTAATCTTATTTAATATTGATATTGTGTAAATAATAATTAAACATTAAAAATATTTAAACGTAATTGAAAATGCGCCCATACCATCCACACAAATCTCCTGCGATATGGTATTATAGTATCTTTGCTTTTTGTATTTGGTATTTTTACAAATGTCGCCTGCGGTCCCTCTGCATTTCACGCTATGGCAAAGACGGAAAAACTAAAAAAAAAAAAAAAATGTTTGTTATAAATGTTCAGGAAGAAGAGGCAAAATGTACAGAGTCCCAGCTGGATATATTACTGAAAATCCACGACGGACAGTACAGGCTAGTGAAAAAGAACAGACGCAGCTCCGTATGGAACGTGTACAGGGAGATCGCACGTCCGGACGGCAGCAAGCTGAAATGGAGATACTATTGCTTGGGCTGCAAGCGAGTAATGCAATCAACTGGCAAGACCACGTCCAATCTCCGTATTCACAAGTGTCATGTGCGCTACATTAAACAGCACGGCAGAGATGTCGAGTCCCAGGAGCCGCCACAACGCAGTCGCAATCACATCCAAAGGTTGCCGACCACGGCGAGCAAGCGACAAATGCAAATGCAACAATTCGAGGAATACTATCACCCAAAATCTGATCAATACAGCGATGTGGAAGAAGACTTCGAGGAGGAGGCAGACATTTCAGCTACCACGAATCCAGAGCTGACTGTAAGAACAGTCCATAAAAGCTTTGGCCATAGGACTGACACTTGTATTTTTCTGTTTGCAGATCGAGCATCTTGAGTCGCCGGAGGAAACAACGTTGATCCCCAACGAGCGTCCACTTTTAAAACTCTTCTCCGAGGAGGAATCCTGGTCGCCAGACTTGACTGAAGTGCAGCCCATTGATTTGGATCACGTGACGGAGGATGAGACCGAGGACTTTAGTAAGGAAACAATTAAGCCCAGCTCGGAGCAGACCATACACATCGATGCCACAGCGATATCCGAAGCGGAGAGCTATGCCCGTGCCTGGGCACATGCATTCCTCAAGCTGAGCGAAGATCAAAAGTTCTACGCAAAAAGATCAATTGATGAGCTTTTAGTTTTGGGACGCTTGGAAAGGTTGAATATATCAACAGTTACATCGCTCACAACCAATTTGTAGAATACGAAATTAGATTTAAGTTAATAAGTTGTAAGCTATGTAACCCACAGTTTTAAAATAAACTCAATCCCAAAAAGATGTTAGCTGTTGTGATTCCCCTTAGTAAATTAAAATTAGAAATTACATTTAAATGCATTTAATATTTTTCAATTTTTTTATTTTTTCCAATATATTTTTTTTAGTTTTTCTCTTTTTAAACGTTTTTCTCTTTGTTGCATTTTTTGCATTTTGTATATACTTTCTTTGCTGTGAATTACAAGTTGTTTCTCTCATTTTTGCTTGATGTTCTTTTACATTTGTGGGGCTTTCTGCTTACGTTATTATCGCCGTTATATTCTGCTCTCGGTTCTGTTAGGTTATGTTGGTACAGTGATTACGTACATATTTTAGATGCAGCTTCGAGTTTGTATGTGTGTGTTAATGTTTGTATGTATGTATGTGTATAGCATAATTGAATTCATATTAATTGTGAGCTTATATCAACATCTTAAGAAACGAAACTCTTAAAAATTGAAAGCTGGTATAAAACACACAACAAAACGTTGATGTAAAATTACAAATTTATAGGTCACTAAACAATTGTATTGTATAAATATGTGTGTATAATAATAGTAATATATTTATGTATAAATTTAATCGACTGATTTATTTTGGTTTGTTGATTTTTATAATACAATTTAAATTTCTGCAATTCTTTCTCTGTTATGCACATACATAAATACTATTATTACTGCCACTGAATTCTTTCAATATTTTTCATTTTTCATTTTTCTTTTTGGTTTGCTTAGAAATTTTACATTTGTGTTTTGCTGTTGTTTTTGCCCACAGATGAAAACAAAACGCAACAAAATAACGCGGCGGCCCGTTTACAAATTTTGTTGTTTTCTTCCCTCCTCATCTTCTGC
Organism: Drosophila subquinaria; assembly: GCA_037043405.1. Classification (NCBI taxonomy): domain Eukaryota; kingdom Metazoa; phylum Arthropoda; class Insecta; order Diptera; family Drosophilidae; genus Drosophila; species Drosophila subquinaria. Next base: position 180,180 of record JBAMBL010002838.1, read on the forward strand.
ATCATCTTCATCTGCTCTCACTGCTGCCTGTTGCTCTTGTTGTTATTGTTGCAATAGTTTCTGCTGCTGTTGTTGTTGTTGTGGTTGTTGTTGATGATGTTATTTTTACTTTTTTATGCGGTGCTTTCTGTTGTTGTATTTTGCAGCTCTTGAGCGCCGTTCTGTGAGGATTTTGTGGGGAAGGGACGTTTGCGGAGTGGTGGGCATTATGTCAGAAATTGAAATAATAATAAATAAAAAAAGGAAGAACAGAACAATTAAATAAAAATCAAAATCTTTTGAATCATTTGCATTTTACACATTTCGTTGCATTATGTTAGCCCACAGTTACATGCGTGTTTGGGGAAATGTTAAGAACCAAAGCCTCTTAAGTATGTTATTGTATTGGTGTGTGAGTGTGTGTTAGTTAGTTGTTAATTATGAGCACATTTTTAATGCATATTCGTTAGATGTAGTTGCCGCCACCGAAAGCCAAGTTGTTGTTATTATTATTATTATTGATATTGATGATGATGTTGTTGTTGTTGCTGTGCTGCTAGTAGTTCTTTTTGTTGTGGTTGTTATTTGTTATCGTTGGTGTTTTTGTTCTATTTTTGGCTTTTAGTTCATTACCTGCTGTGGCTGCTGTTCCATGCCACCGCCAGGGCCATTGGGTTTACGGTTCTGGCGACGCGGACGGAACGGTTGACGGGGCGGTCCTTGGCCGCCCTGAACTAAAAGGAGAATGCATTTCATTAGATTCATAATTAAATTAGATTTAATGTTTAGGTAATTACTTACTGTACTCGCCACCATCACGACGTGGCGGTGGTCCATTGCGTCGGAAGAAACGACGCTGGGGTCCACCAACGCCGCCACCACGACGGGATTGTCCATCGCCGCCTCGCTGCACACCATCAGGATTCTGATCATGAACACCTGGCTCAACGCTGCCATCGCCGCCGCCAATGCGACGCGTTTGACGCGGATAATAGTTGTTGTAGCGACGCTGTCCAGGTCCACCGGGTGGTCCGCCTGGGCCGCCGCCGCCACGTGGAGCCCCGCGTGGGCCACCGGGTGGACCACCAGGGCCGCCGCCGGGTCCGCGACGATAGTTCTGGCGTGGCAGGCGTGGACCTCCCTGCATCTGCTGCTGCTGGCCATCGAGTGGCTGTTGCTGCTGTTGCTGCACCGGCACCATTTCATCGCCTTCGTCACCCTCGCCCGGCTGCTTGCGGCGATTCTTCTTCATCCAGGGGCGGAAGTTACGACGCTTGTCAGCAGCAAACTGACTGCCACGCACTGGCTCACCAGACGGCCCGGTTACATTGGCCGCCTCATTGCCCTTCTCGCCAATGACCACATCGAATTCAACAAGCTCGCCATCGCCCACCGAACGCACCGCCTTCTTGGGATTGTTGCGCGCAATGGCGCTCTGGTGAACAAAAACATCCTCTTTGGTGTCGTTGCGATTGATGAAGCCATAGCCGCTCTTCACGTTGAACCATTTGACGGTGCCGGTGACCTTAGTGGCTGCAAATCATAAAATTATCCAAAAATTGTGAGGTTAGATTCGAACCATAACATTACAATCGTTCCCCATACTTGCAATCGATAAATTACAATTCAAAAACAAAAATCGAATCCAGTAGAACTTCTGAGCATGAATTTGTACTGAAACTGGCTAGGTGCATACCCAGTGCTTAGGCTGCTCTCTATATGAACGACTCATATCTAGCAATTCTTTTTATCTTTAATATTATTTGTTTACAAATATTTAATTAGAAAAGCAGATTGTTACAGCCAATTCGAATATACAAAATATTTTAAACATTTGTTAGCACACGCCGAGAATTTCTACTGGGTGCTCGAGCACTATAGTGTATACAAATAAAGTTACCAAAACAATGAACACACATGCACACACACATGCAAACAAATGTATTTTTCCTCTCTTTTGAGAGAGTACGCGCACAGAGAGCGAGAACGAAAGCACAGCTAACAGCGACGACAACGACCACGACGTTGGCGGCTAACAAATTGGGTTGCCAACATTTGTTCGGTTGGGCGCGTGACGGGGACGTGGTCGCGGGGGTGGACTGCGCCACCGGCAAAAAGTCGAATTTTCATTTCGTTTCTTGCGCCGCTTTTCTCATGCGGCGACCGAGCCGGCGAACGTGTGAATTTGTATGTATGTATGGTTGTGCTGCATACAAAATGGCGTCGCGCGTATATTTTAAGACACGCACACACATACACATGCACACACGCATTTTTCATATACATGTACCTATAGCGCGCCGTTCCTTTCATTGCTATTTTGGTAGCACCACTCGCCATGTGTTTGCATGAATGAAAATGCAAATTGATTTCAATGCTTACCAATAATTTCCTTTGGTGGCGGCGCGGGCTTGCCCTGCGCTTGCTGCCCCTCATCCTGCTGATCTTCCTGGGACAGCGATTGCTGCTGTTCAATGGGTAGCTGCTGCTGTTTTTCCGAGTCTGCCATCTTTTTAGCTACGTTCGTTGTTCTTCTACCTCAAACGCGCACGAACACCTACACTCACTCTCACGCGCTTCCAAAAATAAAAGCAAGAAAAAATAAAGTACCCTCTCCTTCTGTATGTCGACGGAGTGCGGCAAAGTTTTCGTTTGCTGATTGTTGCCGCAACTTTGTTTTTCTTGACTTGAATTTTTGGCTGCTACTCTTAATTTGTTGTTCTGTGTTGGTATAAGTGCGGTTCGAGTAGTGGCACTCTTTCAACTACCACTTTGATGTTATTTTCGAGTGTGATGTTAAAACACTCACTCGCAGGGTTTTCTTGGCGATTCTATTTTGTTCGCAAGCACAGGAAGTGAAACATGGCAGCTATGGCTAGTGTTGTACAATTTAAAAATTCAGTTGCTCTGGCACAGAGTTGCTTCTGTTATTACAATAAATTCATCGAATATGGCATTTTTATGATTTTTACAGCTGGACGCACTGAGCATGTTACTGTGACCTTTCGGATTCAAAAGTGCGGATCAGGCGAAGAAAAAATAGCTTTTTATGGAGGGAAAACCTACATATAGCTGAATTTGCAATTGCGAATAGCTTTGAAAATAGCGACCTTTTTTAAAACTTTTGTTTTTTATTTATAAAATTCCATTAATTTGTCCATAACGGAACATTTATTTTCCGATTCCAATATGGAAAAAATATTGTGTTGGTAGTTGATGACTTTGCACTAGGCAACGCAAAAAACTTTTTACTTCAAATTAAAATTTCTTCACATGCCAAGTTTCAAAATTGTAGCTTAAGAATTCGAGAATTTCTTATTTGCTTGCAGCGCGCCGGAATTAGCAGCAGTATTCGGATACCTCTGCTTAAAAAATTGACTTAAATTTGGAATTTGCTTAATTTTTAAGCCAGAATTTTGAGTATTGAACTCGAATTTCTGTTGAATTTTTTTTTTCTGAATCTTTTTGAATCTTTTTTTTTTGCGAGGAATGTTGTGCACCAAACCAATCTTAAAATGAACTCCATTATTTTAGAAAACGTATAGTTTTTTTTGCTTTTTGAATTTGTAAGTACAAATTTTTAAATAGTTTTTGAAAATAAATGTCATGAGACCAATTTCCTGAAAAATGAGCTATCGTCTCTATTCGGTGTTTATCAACACTGTCGGTGACTTTTTTCTGTGAACCAAGGCTGCCACCCGTTAAAAACTTATTCTGAACGATTCGGCACAACGAAACACAAAATTCGTGTGTGTTTACTTCGCGGAAACGTATATAATTAATTTGTTTATTGCCTTTAAATAAGGGAACACACAAACAATAATAATGTGCACATCGGACATGCAAACGTGTTAATGTGTGAATTGCAACATCGATGTGTCACTAGCTGTAACTATGGCCAATAATAAACCGCAATAGGTCTTAAAACAAAAACAAAGTGCTTATTGGATAGGTTGGTGATTGATTTAAGTTCAAATTGACTAATTAACAGCCAAATATTGTAAATAGTTTACTTATTTTGATAATTTTAATGCATTGCTTCAATTTAATTGCCTGCTGGCTGTTCAGTTGGAAAGCAAAGGTGACAACGCTGTTGCCGTCACATCGTATGATTCTTCGCGCGCATTCTGATTGGTCGAGAAAAGCTTTGCATGTTTACATGCATGTTTGCTTGTGTGTGTGCATGTGAGAGCGTGCGTGTGTTTATTATTGTGTTGTTTTTGTTTTTGTTGTGCTTGTCGGTTATTGCGCCGCTCTAAAATTTCATAAACAAAACAAAGATTACAGCATAAAGACACCCTGGAGACAGATAATCGATACAAATGGGTATCATATACTGTTGGTTGGTCAGTTTGTAAGACTGTCATAATTGAAATCAATGGGTATCTGCAAGTCAAATACTAATGTGTCTGTGTGTTTTGTTTTATCAGCAGATTCAACTCGAAATTAAACAAAAACACGTCAGCTTGAAGGAATATAAACATGAATATTGACCAGGAGATGGACTTTTACTCCAGATCCTCCTTGGAGCTGATGAAGGAGGAGGAGGATGCACTCAATATCATCAAAGAGATGATACCCTCCGATATGCTGAACAACTTTTTTACCGAAATGGACTTGGATCCATCGCAGCTGGCCGATGACATCAATCTCGAAATGAACTCGACGCCTCCGTTGCTGGAATGTGCCATGGATATGCCACAGCAGTCTCCTCCCCAGCCACAGATGTCACCAGCATTGCCCGTGCAACAACAACAGCAGCAACAACAGCAGCAGCAGCAGCATCATCATGTAAAGAGCGAACATTCCTCGCCGTTGCATATCAAAGAGGAGCAGCAGCTGCTGCATCTGAATGGTCTCTATCATGGCAACTTGATTGCCTCCACGCCGAGCTACAGTCCGCAATCGTTGCCGCAGCTACTGAAGCCACAGCCCACAATGACCATACACCACATGGACATGAATCAGGCGCAGCAGCAGCAGCAGCAACAACAACCGACAACCGCAATACTTTTTACTGCGCCAGCAACTAATGGATTTGTCTATCAGTTGCCAGCTGAAGCAGCGCCATCGTCACCACCAGCAGCAGCAGGAACAACGGCAAAGAAACAACATTATGCCAGCAAAAAGATGCCGTCGAATGTGCAGAGTTTTATATTGCAGGTGCCCAACAATGACTACAACACCATACCGACCATGAACGTGCTGCCGGAGACGGTTAATCCGGTTAATCCGCCAGTGGTCAGCCCGAAGGCATCACGCAAGTCAGCAGCTGTGGAGCTGGCGCCTACTCCAAGTCCAGTTACAGCTCCAGCTCCAGCTACTGGCAATGCGAAGGTGGCCATCCAACGTGTCCAGCCCAAGGTGAAGGAGGTGAAGCGTTCGGCGCATAATGCGATTGAGCGACGTTATCGCACCTCCATAAATGACAAGATTACGGAGCTCAAGAATCTCGTCGTGGGCGATGCCGCCAAGCTGAACAAGTCGGCGGTGCTGCGCAAATCCATTGACAAGATCCGGGATCTGCAGCGTCAGAATTATGAGCTGAAATCGGAGCTGCAACGATTGCAGCGTGAGCTGATGGCGCGCGATGGTTCCAAGGTCAAGGATCTGCTGCAGCTGGGCAGCAGCACCCTTGTGAGCTCCTCAACCAACTCCTCCTCGAAGAAACGTCGCCAGCAATCGTTGGCCTGCGATACGGATGCCGGCCTAACTCCACCACGTAGCGATGTCTCAGATCCATCGTTGTCGCCCCTCCATTCGGACATTTCGCTGCCTCCGTCGCCATATGGTGGCTCGAACGCCAGCTGCACCAGTGGCAGCAGTGGCAAGGACGACATACTCGTGGTGCCCAGCTCCATGCGCGGCATGGCCACCCACTCCCGTCTGGCCCTCTGCATGTTCATGTTCGCCGTTCTCGCTGTCAATCCCTTCAAGACGCTCCTCCAACGCACTCGCTTCTCGGCCGATGCCAATGACTTCGATGACGACCAGGGAGGCCATCAACAGCGCAGCATTCTGAACTACGATACGAATGGTAAGCATGTTTTATTCATTATCATTTGTTTATTAATAATAAAACCGAATTAGAACCGAAACGAATATCGGTTACAGTTACGGTTTCGGTTATGTTCGCATTTAGGTTTTCGGTTACGCAAAATCTTTGAATAAAGGTTTCGTAACGGTGAACCGGTTTTTGAATGTTTCGGTTTTAAAATACCGGTATAATATTCGGTTCAAAAAAAAATTTCTTTGAAAAAATATAATTATGTATATAAATAATATATTAATAATAATTAAATAGACATTACTTTCTTAATGTTTCACTCACACATTTATTTCTCATATTCTTCAGTTTGATGTAGTTTAGTTACATTTTAACAATTTTAATATTTCATTTAACAAATTGATTTTATTTGCGCTTATTCAGTGCAATAAAACTTCGATCATTAATATCACAAATAAAAACTCAAAATTAAACATAAGAAAATTAAAATAAAAATTAAAAATGAAAAATATAAAAAAAAATAAAAAACTAATAACATAATATCAGAGATCGCAAACAAGACTTATGAGTCGGAAAAAATAGAAACAGTTCAAAATTTTTCGTTCTAAACTATTTCTAACTAGTTTTTTTAATTTTTCTAATAAAAACTTAAAAGAAAACATGCTTTTAAAATTATATTTAAAAGTTACACCATAACTCTTTTTTGTAATTTAAAAAAAAAAATTAAACTTTTTTCAATTTTTTTTATATATATTTTTTATGAAAAACCAAAATTAGCCCTTATAAATGAAACGGTTACTAACCGGTTATTTCAGATTACAGAGTTTCGGTTTTAGTTACGGTTTTAGATTTCAATCGGTTTTTACCGATTAAAGGTTACAGTTCCGGTTAGGGTTTTGATCCCTGTTTATTATCAGTTTTCTTACTTTTCCAATACTTAACAACTTGCAGATGATGCGGACTACATAAGCTGGCATCACAGCTCGTGGCTGTGGCTAATGAATCTGCTGCTAATGCTAGGCTGCCTGGTCAAGCTCTTGGTTTATGGAGATCCCCAACTGGACACCCAGACGGATGCGTACTATCAGCACAAGCAACGGGCCGAGATGTACTTCGCCAAGGGTCAGGCGACGCAGGCCTATGCCGCCTATTTGAATTGTCTGCACATGTTTGGAATCAGCTTGCCGGGGACGAGACTTGAGTGTTATCTGCAGACCAGCTGGCAGTTCCTACGCTTTCTGTTCCATCGCCTTTGGCTGGGCCGTGTGCTGTCCCGTCGCGCTGGCGGATTATTCTGCAGTGCGACCAGACGGAAGAGTGCCTTGGCCTCGGCCAGGGAGTTGGCGTTGCTCTTCAATCGATTGAATCAACTGCACTTGACTGGCAATCGTAGCTCGGACCGAAACGGCCTCATGCTGGCCCTCTATGCCAGCAACATGGCCGAGGTGGCGCACAGTTTGCTCACTCCCCGCGAGATAATCTGCATCCATGTGATGGCTGCGCTGCGGATGAAGCGTAGTACACCCAAATTGCTGCAACAACTCTGCGCCCGCTATTACATGAGTCGAGCCAGCCTCGAATGTCGTCGAACTCGCGCCACGGAGCAGACGCAGGAACTGCGCTGGGCATTCACCAGCTACGGCTATGGATATTGCGGAGCCCACGTTTTTGACTATGAAGTGAACGCCGGCGAGCAGGATGGCTTCTTTACGCGCTTGGTCAATCCCTGCGATCCGGCTGCACATGCCATCAAGGTGAGCAAAGCAATCAATGAATTTAATTGCTTTACTAAACTATATGCTTTTCAAATTCTAGCAATACCGGGAGCATCTGTTGCACAAGGCTTTGCAATGTCTGGTGGGCGCCGGATCACACAGATCCAACAAATCTGCACCGAACAACAGCAACACCAACAACAATAGCACGGGCAGCGAGACACAGGAGCACAGTGGAACCATTGTCAGCAATGTATTGAAGTACACCTCGCTGTTGAGAGATACCCTCTGGGCGGACGAGGATGACCGCGATACGAATGTGGTGTGGTGGGCCAATGTCCTGGAAATAGCCGTACACTGGCTGCTGGGCGAGGACACGTTGGCGGAGCAACTGTACGACAGCATCAAACAGCTGCCGGCTCAGCTCCAAGTCAGCAACAATAATGAGCATCTGCCCCGAGCACTGCACGCGGTGCTGCGTGCCAAGATGATATTGCTGATGTAACTAAAGATTCCATATACGAATGTCGAAAAATATTGCTCAGAATATGAAAATTCGTAAAGAAAAATTAGGAATCCAAAATTAGGAATCGAAAAAATTGGGAAAACCAAAATTAGAAAAAGCCGAAATCAAAAATATTTTTTTAAAAATCGCGCAATTTCAATAATATTTTATTAAAAATCTCGCGGATTTTTATTAAATAATATTTGTGCTCTGAATATTTTTCTAAGTTGAAATTCCTAATTTATGATTCCAAATTTTTTCTTTCCAATATTGGATTCTTTTTTAAAATTCCTTAAAAAAGTTTCGGAGTTCGTATGAGGTACCATTCAAACTATTTGATCAATAATCCTATTCACTTTATTGTCTTTTTGCCTCCCTTCCAGGAACAACGGCAACACTTTGGACAAACGCTTAAAGCATTTGATCAACAATTTGTGCGATGAGTCCAGCGTTCAGTTGCAGGAATGCCTGACAGTTAATCGCATAACCAATGCCAAGGGCATCAAATTGGTAAGCTACAGTGCCCTGTTCAATAAAGCGGACTGCATGCTCAACTCCACTCAAGAGCTGTCACGAAGGTGCATTGTAGTCGCATTGTCTGTCCCACTTTTGAACGAGGCAATACAACTGCAGTGCAATCTTCGTGCAGTTTCCTTACATCGTCAACGCTTGGCCAGCGGCGCTTGGAATCAGCTTGAAATATTGTGCCTTGTCTAACTTTGAATACTTTTGATGCAGCTTTTCCAGTTGTTGACCTGCGATTGGTTGCTGGAGACACGCACGTCTTTGTGGGAGCTGGAGCACATGAATATTGAGGATGATGGTTACTATCAGGTGCCTGGTGATGTCCTCGAAAAGTTCCAAACCGATTTGAACTCACTTCGCAGCATAGTCGAGAATATACCAGTAAGTTGGAATTATTTTGTATATTGAAACCATACCTGTTAAATCTCGATTAGAATTACTAATCAATTAGATTATTTATTTGAAATAATCGTAATGATTATATAATTCACTGTTGAAAAATTTGTGATAATCTAATGATTACGATTAGAAAAAATCAAAAAAAAATCTAGAATTATTACGATTATTCAAAAAAATCAGAAAAAATCAAAAAAAATCAAAAATAATCGTTTTGGGGTATTTCGGATTATTTTTGATTTTTTCTGATTTTTTCTGATTTTTAGATTTTTTACGATTATTTAGTAAAAACCAAATTATTTTCACAATCAAAGTAGCCAAAGCTTTTGATTATAGTTGCTTTGTGTTGGTTATATAAAGCCCTCCTGAGGAATACATTTGAGCATTCGTATTTGACCTGTTAAAGTGTGAAGTGGCCTTTTGTAAAAACTGAATTTATTGTAGTGCATTTCCAGATCAAACTCGATCGAGTCTTCCACATATTCCATGAAAAACCGCAATAAGGGCATTACTTGTACTTGTATAATCAATAACATAAACTTACTGTAGATGTTCATAGTCGGCAATCCAACTACTAGGATACCTTGTTTTCGATTGTATACGCAATAAATGTGGACCTCTTGAGCGCTCCGCTTAGCTCTCCAATATTCTGCAAGCAATTATTTTCTTGACTCTTTTGATTAAAAAAAAAAAAGTTGAATACTATACTTTTGCGTTTCATTCCGAAGAACTTATGACGGGGGGAATCGAACCCAGTTTTTTTTCAAACTGGAACTGACAGGTCAGCAACTCTAACTAGTGAGCTACGGAATTTTTGTAGCTGCCTCCTTCTTTCTTCTGAAATTAACTGCTTTAGACAGCACAAAGCAACTATAATCAAAAGCTTTGGCTACTTTGATTGTGAAAATAATTTGGTTTTTTACTAAATAATCGTAAAAAATCTAAAAATCAGAAAAAATCAGAAAAAATCAAAAATAATCCGAAATACCCCAAAACGATTATTTTTGATTTTTTTTGATTTTTTCTGATTTTTTTGAATAATCGTAATAATTCTAGATTTTTTTTTGATTTTTTCTAATCGTAATCATTAGATAATTGGGCAAAACCCAAAATAATCGTAATTTAATCATTGGTTCGACTTTTAAACAAAAATAATTTAATTACTAATGATTATGATTACTAATCATTATTTAACAGGTATGATTGAAACAATATCTAATCTTTTCTCTTCTCATATGTGTTTAGAATGCCCAGTCACGGATTTATTTATATGAGGCTGTCTGTCGTCTTATGGCCGGTGCCTCGCCGTGCCCCACTCAGCAGCTGCTGGACAGAAGTCTGCGCTCTCGCAATGCCCACTCCTCCATCTTTTGCGGCAGCAAGGATCGCAGGCATCAGAACTTTGAGGGCGGCGAACGGGAGCGTGCTGCCGCTATGTATGTTGCCTGCAAATATCTGCCGCCAGCGCTTTTGAGCTCACCCGGCGAACGGGCTGGCCTGCTGGCCGAGGCGGCCAAGACCCTGGAGAAAGTTGGCGATAAGCGTAAGCTAAAGGAATGCTATCAACTGATGAAATCCCTGGGCAGTGGCGGTGCAACTGTCAAGGCTTGAACAGCTACGCTTACAATATAAGTTCAAAATATATAATTTAGTTTTTAAGCCAATTTTCCGACTAAATGGCAGTCGAGATTTCCTTTTAATGAAAAGAGAAAATTCAGTTTATAAACATATTAATATGTACACAATATGTACAAAATATTTAAAGTTTATTATATCGAAGTGCGACTGTATCTCTTTTGAAATACGCAAAGAGGGAACTTGGTATCCAGACCTTCTTCCTTCCCTTCAACCCGCACACACGCTTAATGCCGGTATAATTTCTGTTTAGTTTGTAATTTATTGTAATTCACAATTTAATACATATGGAAATTTGTTTAAGCAAAAACGTTTAATTTGCGCTAATGGTTACCGCATATATTTATTTCAATAAATATTTCAACAGTTCAATGCAGTTTCGATTTCTGTGCATGCAGTTAATAAGTCTAGTTATTGCCATTTAATATGAACTTCAGCCTGACCAACTAGGGATGCATCGTAGCTTGGATTGAAAACTGATCAAACTAAGGAATATATATTTATTACATTATTTTTTTTGGGAAAATATTAGAAATTAAAATTCATTTTTATCAGGGACTAAAACCGAAGCAAATATCGGTTTCAGTTACGAATTCGGTTTTGTTCGCATTTAGGTTTTCGGTTATCGGTTAAGAAAAATCTTTGAATAAAGGTTTCGGAACGGTGAACCGGTTTTCGTATGCTTCGGTTTTGAAATAACGGTATGGTTTCGGTTCACTAAAAACAAATTTCTTTGCAAAAATATAGTTATGTATATTAATAATATAAAAATAATAATTAAAATAACATTACTTTCATAATGTTTCTTTCACACATTTATTTCACATATACATAAATCGTAATTAAAAATAAAAAATTAAATAAAAAACTAATAACAAAATACCAGAGATAGCAAACAGAGCTTATGAGTCGGAAAAAATAAAAACAGTTCAAAATTTTTAGTTTTAAATTATTTTTAACTTGTTTTTAATTTTTTTGTAAAAAAAATTGAAATTAAAACATGCTTTTAAAACTGTATTTTAAAGTTATACCATAACTCTTATTTGCCACTTTTAAAATAATAATTTTAAAAAAAACTTTATTTATATTTTTATTATAAAAATTGGAAAAAAAAAATAATTTTTGGATGTATGAAAAACCGAAACTAGCCCTTATAAATGAAACGGTAACTAAACGCTTTTTTCGGCCTACAGAGTTTCGGTCAAATACAATTTTTTTTTTTCGGTTACGGTTTTAAATTTTAATCGGTTTTTACCGGTTAAAAATTGCGGTTTCGGTTAGGTTTTTAGTCCCTGATTTTAATATTGAATTTCAAAGGATAGAATTTGAGTAATAAATAATTGTGTTTATTGCATAATTTCAAGCGTTTTCGTTTTTTAATTACCGACGATAGTTTATCTCGAAATTTAAAGTTCTACTAATATTTTGATTTATAGATATCAGCACTATTTCTATTTTCATAGAATTATTTTCTTTAAAATTAGTAACTTATAATATGTATCAGAGCTTGCAAATAACAGTCGACCGTTTGTTTTTGTTCAAAAATAACTGTTATTTACGGACTCTTTGCTTAAAGTGTCATAAATGAACCGTTCACACAGTTTTTAAACAAATCGGTCATTCTCACACCACAATCAATTTTTAAAAAGCAAAGGGCTCGGGTTGTAAACTGTCAATTTAAAATTGAGCGAATTAAATAAAAGTCTTTTCATTTATTTTAGTTTGTGACTTGCTTTCAATAATCAAACATATCTTAACAATTAAACTATTTTGTGAAAAATGGGCCGTGAGCAAAATAAAAAAGTCCAACAATTTTTTAAATTCGACGCACAACAAAAAAAATCCCAGTCATACGCTTTATTTGTTAAAATCTTTAATATAATTTAATCAAGGTACAATGAGAAGAGATATGTTCAGAGGATAGTTTCTTTAATCCTTGACTAGCGTTATAGCTAATGCAGCCCTAGGAAAAACGCTCTCTAAGGCGCCTATATAAAGCCCCTCTTTGGCATTAGATATTTCAGAACCAAGCGACATGGTAGTCGAAATCAATTATTGGTCAACGGTTTTGAGTTTTCTTGGTAAGTTTAGCTTGAGGAGAATTTGTAAAATGATTAACAATAAATATTAATAATAAAGCACAACAATACTTGACGGATTTACATGCCACATGCATCTTGTGGCATGCATCCTTTGATATACAACTGACGACGAGTCCAGCACTGGCCGTGCTCATTTTAGAACCAGAAAAGTGGTTAAGTTTGGAACGGGATTATAATTATGAAAGGAAACGTGCCGAGCTGGAGGAGAATCAGGTATTCTACAATGATTGGATACTGCGTCTGACTTTGGCCATTGAGCAGTCACACTGCGAGGTGAGTTAATCCAGGAATACCTCATGTTTGGTATGACGATCCGGTTGACACAAGCCGCAAACTGAACGTTGCCAATCCAATTGCAACAACTGGGAATTTGTCTTGTCCCGCAACTGTAATGAAAGAGAATATTTGTAAAAGAGTTCAATCACTGAATATACTTCAAAGTCAACCTGGTTTTGTAATTCTATGGCTGTTGGGGACTCCAGTGTCAGCAAAAGTGCTGGTCGAGCTCCGATTGCTGCTTGTCTACGCAACGCATCCAGCACGGCGCGAATAAAGTCCTCCAGTTGAACTTGCAGCCATCTCTTGCCGAGCTTCAAATGCTGCAGCCTAGAACAGTTGGTGACCACATCGAGCAACTGCATCAAACTGGCAGCAGCTTCAGAGCACTGCAACGTCAGACACTCGAGATGCTGCAGCTGAGTCAAGTGCGTTAACGCTTCACTGGGCCACATGGGACAGGCGAGCATCTTGAGTTTTGCCAGCGCCACAATATGCGATGCCTGCTCTGGTTTAACGATGCTCAACTGCAGCTGCTCCAAGCGATCCCTGTAGCGCTTAGCCAGCATCCGAAAAAGATTGTTGTTCAGTTGGATGGAGAGGCGCCATCTCAAATGCAGAGATTTCAAGCGGGGAAAGTCGCCCACATCGGCCAGCGTTGCCTCAAAATTCTCCAGCGACAAGTGCTCCAGCTGTGGACAGTGGGCGGCCAAGGGCGGATACTGTCGCCGACTGGCAAACCTTAGCGAGAGTCTACGCAATGCGGGCAGCGACTCCAGTTGCTCCATGAAATCTGCATCCAATAATTCCTCGTCGATGCCATCGATGTGCAAAGCTTCCAAGTCTACAAAATGCTGCAGCTGTATCACTGTAAGGCAATGTAGAGAGTGAGAGAGAGATCACAGTCAAGTGTGTATGCAATTCTAGCAGCCACTGTCAGCGAGCGTGGATTACCGATTGGAGCATTGGCATCGGTCAGACTCAGGCACTTGAGATCTTTTCGCTGCATCACTTGTAGTATATTGACCTCGCCGCCCTCCGTCTGTGTCATCGGCACGGAATGCACGAATATCAAATGCAAATGCTGCATATTTCTGCAATGGGTATTCAATAGAGCTAGAAATGGCAATGTTATACCATCATCCCAGCGTCCATGTCGCAGCTCGGACTCGAGCACGCTGTCGCCGCACAGCCGCAACAGATAATCCCAATCGGCAATGGATCGCAGCATTCGCATGTTGATTTTGGCAAAGCGACGCGGTGCCTCACGTATCAAAACATCGCGAAATTGCGGATGTGCTCTCGCCAAATTCAACTTGTCATCGAGCGCATTCAGATACGCAAATATTTCCACATAACAATCGTAATTTAAGTCTAATATTGCTGTTTTATGCTTTTGCGGTTTGCTTGCAAGGAAACCCAGCGGACAGCCGAGTCCAAGTCGTTGCATTGTTGACATTTGTGCAGTTTTTTGATGTTGTCCGTCGTGACGCACGTCTGCTGCATGAAGCAATCACATAAGGAGGTCTCGTCGGCAAAAAGTAGGTCTTTAACTATACTAATAATCAGTGCGAGGGAAAGGGATAGCAAGCACGAGTGCGTGCTGTTGTTGCTTCATGCACGCACTAAACGTGAACTGAACGTTAAGGACCACAAAAACGAACGATTCGGCAGCCGACGAGACCACCTTATACTTATTGCATCATGGTCTGCTGATTTATGGCTTTTTAGTGTGACCAGTCTGTTGGTTTAATACTAGAATCCTAAATTCGGCATTAGATAGCACTTGGAAATTCAAATTAACTGCAATTAAACCCGTTACACGAAGAATAGATTTAAAAATTCATTGATAGACACAATTATGTATATGGGATTTCCAGGATCGAGAACTCGACATTTGTACGTCTTTAACTGAAAAACAAAAAATGTCAAAAGTTGACATTTTCCAAAATGTTTTCTCCCGTGTTTAATGCATTTTATAAACACTATTGTTAACTTATAGGGCAAGCTTTGAAGACTTATTATTTATAGAAAACTATGCATCGCGAACGCGACGAAAAATGGAAGTCATGTTTGAATTTATCTTGACAAATGCGAAAGTCACTGAAATGTGGCGAGCAATTTGGAAAAAAATACTCTTAAACAAAAAAAATAATGTAATTTTCTATTTTAGAAAAAGTTTTATAATGTTACTCTCATTTTATTTATTTTACAAGTTTTATTAGTAATTTGTTACGCGACATCGCGAACGTGACAAGATTTCCACCTAGTTTGTTCCAAAAATATTTTCATCAAATTTTATTCGATATATCGAAAACAACTTGTAAAACTTGTTTTGAATTAAACTTTCAATATATTTCTATGTATTAAAATTGTTCATGTTACAATTTTGCTATCTTACTTAGAATACAAACGATCCATTTTTGAAGTCAATATTTATGAAAATGGGGAAAAATATAGAACAATATATTCACAAGATGTACGTTTTTGATCCACTTTACGTTTTTGGGCAAGGTGGACCTTTTTCTGGAAATGCCCATTTCTTACTGATTTACACTTTTCTAATTTATTTATTCTTTACCATTTCAGAGTTTTATAGCTTTTCAGGAGCAAATACCAAAATTTGCCCGTTATTTTTATAACGCCAGCATTTATTCAATTTGGAGATCGACGAGAAATCGCTTTATTTTCGTCTACACGGATGAGCTTGTGGATGTTGATGCAGCCACCTATTTTGATGGATACATATTTCATGGTAATTATTTATACTTGTATCCTTGTTTATAAACGGTATAAGGCGTTTTCTGTTTGTTTTTTAAGATCATCCCAACATACTGTTGGTAAACGGACTGTTTTTAAATTCAACTATCTTTGAGATTAAAACGAATAGTTTCGTGGGTCCACGATATTTTGGTAAAGAACCAATGTCAGTAGCTTTCGTTACGTTACAGCATTATGATGCCCAAGCCGGGAAGGTAATATGGAATAGCGGCATTGATATATTTAGTAAAATGCGAGATCTACAAGGACGCGAAATCGTTGTGGGCATATTCAACTATAGGCCTTTTATGCTCCTAGATTATGTATGATAATAAGTTATATTTGTGATTTACATAATTCAGTATATTTTTTAATCCTAATAGGACAAAGAGCCTACGGTCCATGATCGCGCTCTGAATGGATCTAAAGTGCTAATAGATGGAACCGAAATTCGTCTATTACTCATCTTTTGCGAGCTGCACAATTGCACAGTGCAAGTGGATACAAGTAAGTACATCAAATCCAATTGAATACAAATAATATACATAAGAGATACAGAATATTATTTAAATGAAATCCCAAAACAAATATACATACATATTCAACAAAAAAAAAACTTAAGTTTAATACATAACATTATACATAACATGCTTTTCCATTTCCAGGAATATGCTTCTTAAAATTCCTTATTTAAATATATATTTTAATTCATTATAACAAAAAGTTTACGGACCTCCATGAAGATGATTTTAATTTGTCTTTAATTTTGCCTAATATTTGTAGGCGTTAGACGAGAGAGAGAGAGGAGTGTCTGGTACTAAAAGTTTTAGTACACTTGAGTCCATCATCATCTTGAACATCAAGAGTTTTATTATACATATAGTAATATGGCGTTCTTGGCGTTTCCTCTTTGAAATCAGATTCCGCTGTGCAATAAAAGTTCGCCTCCATGATGCTCGCATGGTTCTCTTGTTCGTCTCTCCACCAATTGTCCAAATCCGTCTCCGTCGTATTCATATAAGCCACATCTATGCCGCAGTTGCCAAACAGCCATTCCTCCACTGCTGCTTCAGGCTTTACTGTGCTTAACTTTTCCAAGTCGCGCTTCAATTCAAATGCATTCTTCGTGGCCAGAACGCAGTCAAGGCACAATTGCTTGGGCAGTGCATCGTCATGTTTTACCACCAAATTATAGCACTCTCTCATCATCACAGCTAAGCTGGGCTCATCCACATGACGCTCCGCAAAGATGTCAACCTGCATTTTGGAACTTTTCAAGCATTTGCGACAAATGTCCGTCATGTTGACATGTGTGTAATTGAATTAAACGTGCCCGCAGTTTTGAACCGTTGTTGGCTTTTAGCACAGCTGATATTTAGTTCAGGGCTGGCAAAACAATATGAACGGCGATTGTTGTTGTTTGTTATAGCCTTTCCTCACTGAAACTACATTTCAGCATTTTAGCATTTTCGGAGCAAATGTCACATTTTTCCTATACATTTCATATGGGAGCTACTGGTGGGAGAATAGTACATTTCTGAGAAATGTAACTACATTTTTAGAAAACAATGCGATATTCATCGGAATTCAATCGATATTTGGAATTTTTGTTTAATTCTCGAAAGTACTATCACCAGATTTTCCAACTTCTGGCGCCAAATTTCAAACGATTAAAAACTGTACTTATTTTTTAATTTAATGAAGAATGTAGTAACGGTAAAATGCTGCAGCTAACAACAGAAAAATTAAAAAACTGACCCTTTTGGCTACAAGAGTCAACAAAACACATTACGATAGCCACAAATATTATTAAATCGTTATAGTATCTCATTGGTAAATATTCTAATATTTATTAGTATCAAATAAATAAATATTTCGTTGAATTGTACAAGAGGAATCCGATAAGGGAGCTTCGAGCTGTTTTTACCAACAATCAATTAACAGAATCTAAGGATCCCTGACTCTGGCTCTAGTTGCGCTGACACCATAAGTACGTTGTCTCCAATTTTCGTTATTCCACAGACGATCCCAACCCATAGAGCTCAACCCTTGTCCAATGAGAGCTCATTGAAATGGTGTTTTCACTTTGGGTTTCCTTTGCAATGGTTAATTTGAATGGTTTTCCAATCCGGTAAAGTTGGATGGTCTCCTAAACATCAAAGATTCTGTCCAAAGCAGCGTAATTTTTCTTGAATTCCTTCCATTTATTTTCTCGTATTTTTTAATTTCAGTTGTCAAACGAGTTTGTAAACAAATCACAAATGTTTTGTAAATGCTAAATGCAAATGCTATGCTATGAGGACAGGCAGTTGCATACTTATCGATAGCACCGATATTTTTATAAAATGTACATTAGTGAGGAAAGGCTATAATATATCGTTCGTTATCGTATATATCGATGTCATACATCGATATCATTCATTTTGTTCAATTAGTAACATTTTTTTAAATTACCGATAAATGTACCGATAAAATATCCCTAATCATATTTAAATTTACTTACAAAAGCTGAAAAATCGGAATGGGGCGACGTATACGCAAATTACACGGGTTTCGGATTAATGGGCATGATTCTAGACAGGACGACTGATTACGGCGTCGGGGGCTTGTACATCTGGTATGAAGCCTATCTCCGCATGGAAATATCACATTTTCTAGGACGTTCCGGTGTCACCTGCTTAGTGCCGGCTCCGCAGCCCATTATCAACTGGGCGCTGCCACTGCGTCCATTCCAGGCCACACTGTGGGTATGTGTACTGTCTTGTTTGGTGCTGGAATGCCTGGCACTGACCTGCACTCGTCATTGTGAGAGAGCACCGGCAACGCCCACGACCACGCCCACGTCAACTGGTGCGCCTCTTTCCCCCAGCTGGCGACAAAGCCTGCGATTCGGTTGCGCCACCACGCTGAAGCTGTTTTTGAACCAGAGCACTAGCTATATTACCACTTCTTATGCCCTGCGTACCATTTTGCTAGCCAGCTACATGATTGACATAATCTTGACCACCGTCTATGGAGGCGGGCTTGCCGCTATACTGACCCTGCCAAAGCTGGAGGAAGCCGCCGATTCGCGACAGAGGCTCTACGAGCACAAGCTAATATGGTCGGCAACATCTCACGCCTGGATAAATATGTTTGATGCTGGGACAGCGGATGTAAGCGACCGATTTCCATATGATAACACAGCAATAACACATTGTCCACTTGCAGACAGTTTTACTGGGACTGATGGAACGTTTCCGTGTATACGATGCGGAGGCCATTGCCGTGAAATCACGCACCGAGCAAATGGGCTTTGTGGCAGAGCGAATGCAGTTTGGTCACTTGGCCAACGCTGAAATGATACCCGATGATGCCTTGTCGCGACTCAAGTTAATGGTCGATGATATATATTTTCTATATACTGCGGCGTATGTGCCACGCCTCTGGGCACATTTAGACGCCCACAGTCGATTCGTGCTCGCGTGGCACTCGTCGGGCTTTGACAAGTACTGGGAATGGAAGATCGCTGCCGAGTATATGAATGCCAACAGACAGAATCGGATGTTGGCTTCGCAGATGCCCAAACTTGATATTGGACCCGTTCAACTGGGAATTGACAACTTTATTGGATTAATATTGCTGTGGTGCTTTGGCATGACATGCAGCCTGCTGGCATTTGTCGCCGAGTTGTGGTGCTTTAAAGTTGAACGGTTATAAATGATAAATAAATGATGTGTACAATTTAGAAAATATGGTATACTTATACGTGCTTAGCTCTGCAATAGCAGAACCTGATCAATTACACGCGTTATTAAGGCACCCAGTTCATGATCCGGCACATCCTTCCAGAGTTCCCGCAATGTCAGATCAGCCAGTGTTGCAGGATTTCGGCCAGCGGTCGAAAGGTGTGTGCGTAGTGTCAGAAAGATGACCACATCCGGACTAATGGGACTATATGTTTCGCAAATGGTGTGCAGAGCGCGTGCTGCATTTGGTGGAATCTGTTTAAAATTTGAATTAATAAAGGAAGCTCACAGTTGTAGGCTTAGGAATACTTGCATCATTTAGATCAGCAATGAGGAAAACGTTGCCATCTTTAAGCTTGTTCTTATACTGCTCAATTGGATATCCGTAATCGTCGCCGTTCTGCGTTTTAAAATCCTGTAGACTCATTTCTATGGGTCGTCTGCCATCTATTTAAAGTAAAAGACAATGTTAACATATTTTTTAATAATAATTAACAGTAGTATAAACTTGTTCCCAATTGGGAAACTCACCAAAACATTTCGATGTTTCCAGGGCAATATCCTGAATAAGTTTTGGAAGTTTACCCCCGCTGCTCTCACTCGTGTGCAAAAACAAGTAAATATTTGGTGACTTGATGCGTTTATTCATCAGCAATTCAATATTAATCATTAAAGTCTTCCATACTTCTGCCGATTGCAACGGCAGCTGTTGACGTAGATCTTTAAAGTCGCAGGTTTTCAATTTCGGTTTCATTGTAAAAAAGCCGAGAAGCACCGGCAATATAATTAAAATTGCATACAAGATTAATTTGAGATTCGAGCTTAGACTTTCTTTGTTCTCGAGGTTTTGTGGTTGTTTTGCTGGACTCTGCGGTCGCTGTTTTTTCTGTTCCTGTCGGGGACTGGGAGGTGGATTGGCACATTCCGGCGTATATTTAATTGGATACTGTGAAGTATCAAAAGTCGTCCTATCCGTGTACTCTGCATCATCTTCAGACTCGACTTTACTGTCATCGCTTGTTGCATTCATTTCATTCTGAATCTTTGCACGTTGCGGACTCTGGCTTCCACTTTGATTAATAACACTTCTGGTAGGCGATTTAGAACCGCCGATATCTTCAGGCGAATGTAGGCCCCTTCTCGACGTCATCACAATATCAGTTAACCCGTATTATTCGGACTTAAATAACATAAACAACTAAAACGAGCCGGTATAAAAGAAAATACACCGCAACAACAACACGTAGCAAGATGGTTGCCACTGTGTTTTGGGAACCAAGCAGTGCTGCCAGGTGTTGAGTGCCCTCATAAGCTAGATTCTAAGTAAAAATAAGCTAAAATAAAAAAATGTATGACAAGCTATATCCAAATGCAAGAAAACATATAAAATCATTAGGATTTTATTTAAATTAAATTAGTTAACAAATCAGCGATATCTCATTTTCTTCCTCACTTAAATATTTTTTTGGAGCAATAAAAACATACATATTTAAAAAAAAAAATTATTTAAGGAAACAAACCTTCATCTAACAAAAAAAAATTTTAAATTAATATAAAATAAGTTATAAATTATAAAAAAAAACGGGATTATTTTAATTAATGCTGTCACCTTTGGAAGTGAAGTTGGAAAAATTAATTCAAAATCAAAAATTAAAAAATCAACCAAAATATAACAAAAATTCCAGTACAATTTTCAAAACTTTAGCTTAAAAATTAGAATGGTATACCAAAAAAGATCAATTTTTTAGAAAGATCTTAAATGGAAATTCGTCCTTTTTCTGTTGATGATAGTTGCCATACATTATTTGGGAATAAGGCTGCCACATTGTTTGTAGGTAACAGTTAATGAGGAAAAGAAAAAAAGTAGCAAAACCACAACAAATGGTCTGATTGGAAATATTTGCGGTATGACTATTACACAATTCGTTTAATGAAACAGTTTTGTCAGGTGGGAAGAAACTGTCTTTCCAAGACTACAATTCTAAATTTATTTCCTTAACATTAAAGACCAGAGAATTGATCAAATAAATATGTACATTATTATTTACATGAGTACGGTTTACTTAAAATTATCCTATACACATTCTATATACTATTGGAGCATTTCACTCGGTTACCGATGGCACCGTATTGAGCGTTAAACGTCGTAAGCGCCCCAGCACAAAGATCTCATCAATAGCTCTCTTGGCGTAGAATTTTTGATCTTCTGTAAGCTTGCGATATTCCAAGGACCATGTTTGTGCATAAATAGCTGACTCTTCGGCCCCACTGACATCATGAGATACAAATACATCCGAAAGGCGAGAACTTGAGTTTAAAAAGCTTGCCGCACCAACGTTAAGTGGTTCTTCGTTGCTTTTAGCTTGATGTGAAAGAGGCGCGCAGTCTCCGCTGGCATTACTTGACTCAGCTGTAGTGACAGCACCTCTGAGAGCAATAAACGCCGCTACATCCGTAGGTGTGGGTTTCTTGTCTATCTCTTCCGTCGACTGCTGGACGTCAGAGCTTTCTTCGTTGACCACTTTGAGCTCAGTCTCAGCCTCCAACAAAATGTCCTCCACAGTCATTTCTCCGTCAGCATCTTTGAACCATTCCTTCGTGTTGTTCGCATCGGCATATCCGTTGCAATAGGCTTGCTTCTTTAAGTACTGCAAATGGCACTTGTGGCGTCGCAGATTCGTTGTGGATTTGTGGGTAAACGACATTAGATTTTTGCATCCAATGCAATACAAAACATGCTCCAAGATACTGCCGTCCTCCTTTTCAATCTTGCGATACACGCGCCACACTGTGCTGCGTGTGCTTTTGTCATTCGTTGCGAGTTTATAGACGCCATTCTCTATTTTATCGCGAATATCTTCGTGCTTGGCAGCCATGAGAAGAAGTTCCCTTGTTTTGTTATTTTGAGAAGTTTTGTTATTATTTTTCCACCCACTCGTTTGGTCATGTAGCTATGGAAAATATCGATAGCAATTTTACGCTTCTATCGATAGAAATCGACTTCAACACCAGTGCTGCCATAACAGCCTTTTTGGTGATAGATCTATCACTTTTAAAAATGGTTTAGCTCGAACATTTTAGAAT
Organism: Drosophila subquinaria; assembly: GCA_037043405.1. NCBI lineage: Eukaryota > Metazoa > Arthropoda > Insecta > Diptera > Drosophilidae > Drosophila > Drosophila subquinaria. The sequence continues at coordinate 202,892 of JBAMBL010002838.1, forward strand.
CAGCCCCTACTCCAAATCTGGCCCTTTTTAATTTCTTTGAAATTAATGTCATTGAGCCAGTTTTTAAATTTTCTACAATGCTGAAAAAAACTTATAAACAGAAAATCTTAATAATACATAACTATGCATGTACTTTGGATTGAATTTTAAATTTAAAGATCTGTCCTGATTTCTTGACACCTTTTTCATATTATTGGCCTTTTTTCTGGCCTGTTTTATTTTTTTTTTTATCGATTTATGGCACTGTTCAGCACCTGAGCTAATTGCTCAAAGTTTTCAGTAAAAACTTAATTATTTAATTTTATTAATAATTTCATTGCCATAAGTTATTGTGTTAAAAGTTTTCTTTTTAATTTGTACCTATCGCTAGACTAAAATAATAAATCGATATACTTGAAATGTCAATATAGATAATGTGGCAACGCTCTTAAAAGGCACATTGCGCCGGCAAAATAAATACTTGTATATTTTTGTTTTTATTAATTTTACTAAATACATTTCATTTTTTTAATGGATGTTTTCTGCTTTGACTTTCTGGGCTTCCAGGTGAGTGCCTCTTGTATATAATGCACATTTCATGAATGACTCACATGTGCAATTGATAACAGGAGACCCTAAAGAAGATGCGCGATGTGGATGACAAAATTATATACGCTCTTAATGCTCTTCCCACGGAGTCGTTCAAGGGTCAAGTGAACAGTGAGGGCACGTGCCGCGATCTGTATGCTAAGCTGCAGCAGTCCCATCTCTCTCGGGTAAATTAAGCTTTGCAAAAAGATTTCATTTTCATACAACTCCAATTAATTCCATTTTGAAACCTGGCAGCAAAACAACATTCGGAATTGCATAACTTTTTCAGCGACAACACTGAAGAATCTACGCGAGCAACGGGAATCGAACCCCAACGATGTTGAGACTGATAGCAAATTCAAGGCGGAGCAACGCAAGGTAGGTTCTTATTGTACTCAAATTACAGGTTCTTTAACAGCTCAAGATTTTCGTATTTTTTCAGCTACGAGTGTTGCAATCCGAACTTAACGTGGAGGATATTATAAAGGAAAGGACTTACAAGGCATTTAATGAACGTTGCAGAGCATTTTTTCATGCTGAATAAATGTTCGGGCTTAGTGCAAAAATAAACAAAGCGTTTTTCGATGCGCAACTGAGGTAGTGCTGAAAATTGTTTAGTTTTAAGTGAAATTATTAGTTGTAAACCGACCGACAGGTACTGCCAATTTATTAATAACGAATGCCATTTACTAGCATCTGCTTCCGTTTATTTTTGAATATAAATTCAACAAAAATAATCACAAAATTCAGTACAGCATTATTTGTGGTCATCAATCCCCATTCGGTAGATTGTACATTTTGTAAATGTCTTTTACTGGTAGTCCTTTTGCCTGGGCCAATGCTCCTAGCACAGTCTGAGTGGCGTCCTTAAGATCATTGTACTCGTGCAAGAGCTGTAAGTGCTTTTGCTTTTGTTGCTTTTCAGATTTAGAATTGGATAATTGCTCCACTGTCACTACATTATTTTGTTGTTGTCTCTTGGAATTGTTCATTGTTGGCGCTGATTTTTAATACATATCCAGTAGTTGTTATCGATATCGAAAGTAATCAAGTTGCACAATCAGCTGTAATGCAGTGAAACTAGTCTGGCAACACTATACGCCCAACTAAAACGTGTGGTGGTGTATCGTGACTAAAATTTGCATTTGTGTTTTGTACTATTAATAGAATCTTTAAATTGGCAGAAACACAGGTAAAATAATAAGTTGTGCGAAAACTTAATGTTCAAATACATGGTTTCGTTAACAAAAAGTAATCAAATAAACAGCAATAAATTGAAAACACGCAGCATTTGCTGACGCTGACCTAAGCCCATCACACTCACACACAAACAAACACGCATACAATTTTGTTAATCCATGCACACACGTACATATTTACAATTAGAATGTGAAAGTGTTGCGACTGTGCAAATCGAAAAGAGCGCAAAACTTATATTAAGTATTAAAACTTTGCAATAATCAAAGTATTTACAGACAAAGTTTGTTATACGAAAGCAAGTGCATGCGCTGACAACCCTAAGTGAATGGAAAAATGTGCATAGTAAAAGTAAAGTGCGGGGAGTGGTCGACTTTGCAATGCTCTATATATAAAATTGTAGGAATGAAACAAAAAACATAATTTATGTGTAAAATCAGAGAGAAAAAAATTAAATTTTTAATTTTTAAATTTAATCAAAATGCACATTTTGTTAATAGGATTACTCAAACTCGCATTGTGTAATATTATGCGTGATTAACATATATTATTTGATACCTTTGTACCTGTGAAAAATTAGAAGTATAAAATTCATCTCATCAACGTTGGCATTGCGTTTGAAATTTGTGTGTACACACATGTACATGTTGTGTACTCTGAATGAAATTGTTATTATTTGTGATCTGATCGCTTGGAGCAAAACAAAACAAAATTGTAAAATATATATTTTTTTTGACTTTTTTGCAGAATTGCTAACAGTAATAGTAATAGACAGACAATGTCCGCCACACACAAACAACGTTATAAAAATGCCGCTCTGGATTCAACAGAGATGCGACGCAGACGCGAGGAGGTGGGCATACAATTGCGTAAAACGAAGCGCGAACAGCAGCTCTCAAAGCGTCGCAATGTTGTCCTGGATCCAACACCGTCGACCGCTTCAGGTGCCGGGATCGAGAGCAGCAGCAGTGGCGAACTGCTGCACACGGGTGATATGCACATGGCAGACAGCAGCGGACAGGGATTGGGTTCGGGCATGGGAGGGCAATCGCAAGCAGAGGCAGGTGGTTCCCAATCGATTATCAATGCTGAGATGATTCAAATGCTATACAGCGACAAGGAGAGCGATCAACTGGAGGCAACACAAAAGTTCCGCAAACTGTTGTCCCGTGATCCCAATCCGCCCATTGAGGAGGTTATACAGAAGGATATTGTGCCGCAGTTTGTCACCTTCCTGCGGAACAACACAAATGCAACGTTGCAATTTGAGGCCGCTTGGACGCTGACAAATATTGCATCGGGCACCTCGCAGCAAACAAAGATTGTCATTGAGGCTGGTGCCGTGCCCATATTCATAGAATTGCTCTCCAGTCCCCATGACGATGTGCAGGAGCAGGCTGTCTGGGCGCTGGGCAACATTGCTGGAGACTCTCCCACTTGCCGCGACTTTTTGCTTAACTCTGGCATTTTGATGCCACTCTTGCAGTGAGTATTAAATAGTGCAGCACTAACGGGACAAACATCTAATCGTTCGCTTCTATTGCAGAGTACTAAGTACTTCGGAACGCATAACTATGATACGCAATGCCGTTTGGACGCTATCGAATCTGTGCCGGGGCAAGAATCCGCCCGCCGATTTCACTAAAATCGTGCAAGGTCTGCCGATATTGGCACGCCTACTGGACTACACCGATGTGGATGTGCTGTGCGATACATGCTGGGCCATAAGCTATCTATCAGATGGTCCCAACGACAAAATACAGGCCGTCATTAATGCAGGCGTCTGTCGCCGACTTGTCGAGCTGCTTTTGTAAGTTTTACTGATAACTGATGATGCGATAAGACTGGAATAATTAAATGAATTTTTGTATTTATAGGCATCCACAGCAGAATGTCAGCACGGCGGCTTTACGCGCTGTGGGCAACATTGTTACCGGGGATGATCAGCAGACACAAACGATATTGAGCCATAATGCCTTGCCGTGCATCAGCCATTTGTTGTACTCACCGGCCGAGACTATTAAGAAGGAATCCTGCTGGACCATATCGAATATTGCTGCCGGTAATCGCGAGCAGATTCAGGCAATAATCAGTGCTAATATATTCCCACAACTGATAAACATTATGCAAACGGCCGATTTTAAGACGCGTAAAGAGGCCGCCTGGGCCATAACCAATGCCACGAGCAGCGGCACCTCAGAGCAGATACATTACTTGGTTAAGATTGGCTGTGTGCCACCCATGTGCGATTTTCTAACTGTCGTCGACTCGGATATTGTCCAGGTCGCGCTAAATGCGCTCGAGAACATTCTTAAAGCTGGCGAAAAGTTTCAGGTGCGACCTAATCCCTATACCATCACCATCGAGGAGTGTGGCGGTAAGTGAATCACATTTAATAATGCTAAACTATTCGAGCTAAAACTGATTATTTACAATGCAGGTCTGGACAAGATTGAATATCTGCAGGCGCATGAAAATCGCGACATCTATCATAAATCATTCTATATAATTGAGACGTACTTCGGTAACGAGGAGGAGGACACACGTGTAGCGCCCGTTGCCGGCAGTCAACAGTATGAATTTAATCCGCACAACATACCTGATTCCGGCTTCAATTTCTAGCATGACACAAGCAGCATATAACTCAGCAGACATATACAGACTATAGACAAATGGTAAACATTGGACGCATTCGAGAATCAGAATTAGAATCGGAATGTGTGTATCCTATGCACGGGTAGAACGACAGGCGATGAAAACGCCTCACTGTGCAGTCATTAGCATTTTAAGTGTCACTAAGGCCCGACATTTGTTTCATGTTGTTCATTGTTTTCTTTTGTTACATACTCTTATACTTATTAATTGTAATATTATTATTTGCGAAAACGATCTGAAAATTTTGTGTGTGCATACAAGGTCCAGGACCATGAATCCTGCATTTGAACTCAATTGTGTTTTACACCCGGATGTGTATGTACTCAACATACATAGATCTAACATTGCGTGTGTGCACATACATCAAACAAGATCGAGTTCTAGCTAGCTAACATTGATAATTCTTATACTCTTATTGTATATCTAATGATTTCCTAATGTAAATATTTTCTTACATGCAAACATACAGTTTGTCAAGTAATTGTTTGCAAAGCCTTAAAAATGTAATATTTCGACTTTAAATAAGAAAATAATAGCTTATTATATATATTTGGAAAGGTCATTTAATTTTCGTTCAAATGATGCAAAAATTTCCTTAACCCATTAAGTACCCATTAAAATATTCGAATTTTAAAAAAGGTCTACTTTTTCAACTTTTTTCCTCGATTTTTTCCAAAAAATGTTGGGATGCAAAAAAATTCTTGAAACAATTCTAAGAATAACTGCAAAAAAAAATTTTCAAAAATATTTTTGCTAGTATTTTTTAAAATTGTTTGAAAATCCTAAAAATGACCATTTTAACCCATTTTTCCTCATTTTCATGCAAAAAGTGCCTTTTTTTCAGTTTTCAAAAAATTCTAAAAAATACTAGCAAAAATATTTTTGAAAATTTTTTTTTGCAGTTACTCTTAGAATTGTTTCCAGAATTTTTTTGCATCCCAACATTTTTTGGAAAAAATCGAGGAAAAAAGTTGAAAAAGTAGACCTTTTTTAAAATTCGAATATTTTAATGGGTACTTAATGGGTTAAGGAAATTTTTGCATCATTTGAACGAAAATTAAATGACCTTTCCAAATATATATAATAAGCTATTATTTTCTTATTTAAAGTCGAAATATTACATTTTTAAGGCTTTGCAAACAATTACTTGACAAACTGTATATATTTTTTAATGCTAATGTACATAATTTGTGTGCAGCCTAAGTTAATTGCGTTTGAAGCCGGCTTTGGTGTTGTTATTTATACATATTAATACATGTATACCTTCAACTTAAATTATAATTATAATAATGAATAACTTGAAAAGTTTTGATTTTGTTACAAAAATTGCAGTTCGTAGTTATATTTCTTTAAGCTTAAATCATACACATTTTGGTTTAATTTAAACTTTCACTCAACAATAAAGAACAAGAATTGGACCAGAAATAATTGAAAAAATTATTTGCTTTTTTCTACATATTGATAACACTGGAATTGGCAACCAATTTTAAAAATGTTTAGTTTTGATCTCAAAATTTACTGTGTTTAAAAAAATATTTTTTTTTTAGGTTCGGCCATTATCGAAATAATTGGAAATACCCAAAGACCTCAACTAAAAGAGTTTCGAAATACAAACAAACTAACTCACACTAAACTACAAATTAAAGAAGTTGTAAAACGAACATATATGTATAAGAGACGAATAAATCATTTACAGATGCGTTTATTTGTTTTTTTTAAACATTTCGAATAGGAATTTTAATAAAGGAATTACCTTTTCGGAATTTTCTAAAATAAACTTTATTTTAAAATTAGCTTGGCGCCCGTTTGGTGACGTTTGGTAGGAAATTCTAAACAAAATTTTAAAAATCGACAAAAATATAACAAAAACTCCTGTGAGCTTCATAATTCTAGCTAAAATTAAGCAAATTCCATCTTTAACTCATTTTTTTTAAACGAGTTAAATATGGAACTCTGAGTTATCGGTGTGGTCGATGATTGCCACTTTTTTTTGGCTAAGACTGCCACACAGTTGCAAGATTTGTTTTCGATGGATCCGAAGCTAGTTAGTTAGTTAATTGGTGGTCTTCTTAGCAACATGTCGCTTCGGGGAATGAAATCTGCGTCAACAAATCCAAATTACACGATAATTAGTCGTTGGATGCATAAAACTCTAAACGACTGGCGTATTATTCTCAAAGAAAATGGATCAGACGTTTTAATCTATGAAGAATACATCGATTTTACAACCAATAAAGATTACTTTGATAAATTTATGCTGGTACTTGGCCAAAATTTTATTTTAAAACAAGAATGATACACCAGAAGACGGTCTTGTGGAATCCGTTTTACGGTTGCCACAATTGCAGTGTTTAAGTCTCTTTGATGCACCCCATACGGCATGTAAGTAAATGTTTGTTTGACTTGAATGCGTCATATTCTATTTCATAATTTTTATTTGCCTCACAAAATTTGGTGTGGTGCTTTTTCCGTTATCAGTATTTCGATCACTAAAACAATTGCGATAGATCGAATCGATAACAAGTCACAGTTACTGTAAAGACGTTACAAATTTAAATTATCAAAGAACAAAAATACCTTTATTTTGAATATTAAATGATAAATAATCTTTATTTTTGTTATAGTCTTTGAATTGAAAAGTAATTTTAATCAGCTCACAATTTTAAAGCTGTCTGGAGTAGATGAAAAGATGACTATTAAGTGTTTTGCTGATATTCTTGGATCTATGAAAAAGCTGCACAGCTTGGTTTACTGTTATAAAAGCCCCGAGGACCAGTTTGTTGCCGCCTTAACAAATCTAACTTATCTTAGAGCTCTAACGTTGCTTTATGTGCCGCAACGTGAATGTGAGTGGGTGAAAATTATAATTTACTTGAAATTGTTTAAAATAGTTTTAAATTTTTTGTAGTAATGATGTTGGAAAATTGTAACCAGCTCGAAGTATTGCACCTTTACAATTGTAGTGAGAAGATAGGCCCGGATGACTTTTTGGATGTATTCAAATCAAAGCGCAATCTGCATACCTTATCTATAAACTTGTTGGAGGAAAACTGTCATCTGGCCCAAGAACTGTACAAGTTGGATGCCTATTGCCCACAACTAACTTACCTGACGCTTAACCGTAATTTAGATAAATACGGGGATTTCACAAATCTAAAATATCTCAAATTTGATACGGATGATGATTATTTGTCGCACATTAAACTTGAAGAATTGCTGCGAGGCCTTATCCCAAAGTATGCAGATCGACTGCAAGTTTTAGATATAAGCACCAGTCCAAGGCATTCACAAACGGTTGAAATTACAAAGCTAAAGGCGCTTAAAGCGTTTCTATGTTGGTCATGGCCAAGCAAAATACATAAATGTCGATCGGAGCTGGCAGAACTTCAGTTATTCTCTTTGGAAACATATGAGGATAATTCCAGCAACAATGAAACAATAACTAACATAATAGAAATGTGCAGCAAGCTTAAATACCTTCGTTTACCTTCGAAAGGCATTAAAGTAGACGAACTTCTTTTAGCTTTTCCGGATATTTTACATAGACGTGGTTGCCAGCCAGAGAATCCATTTGTGCTGTCTTTGAATGGAACGAATGCAGTTCGCGAAATAGAACAAAAGGTACAACTAGTACATTTATTTTTAATCCTAATCTCTTATTTTATAATATTTGTGATTTCTCTGTTTTAGTTAAAGGCCCATCCTCACGGCAATTTGCTACAATTGGACTGGAATGGCAAAGTTTTTGCATCCAAGCTTAAAGATCTAATCGCGTCCTTACGGAGCTCAGAGAAAGATTCTGCCGTTCAAGATATATATCAAAATCCATGCAAAATAGCAGGTGATCGGTTCGGACCAGAGGATCATTGGTTGTCCAACATGAACTACAAAATTGCCCTCAAATCGTGTAGTAACAAATTTAATCTGGAGTACGATGAGATGATTGTCAACAGATGCCGCGATATGACCATCAATAAGGCTGATTACGAGTTATCAAACATGCAATATGCCTTTAATTTTAAGTATGATGCCCTTGACAAGCACAATGAATGAAAAAAGATTTTAAAACGAAACAAAAAGTAACTGATGATTACTGGGCTACTGATATCGATGATTTGTGGCGGTCGTCTGATAGGTATAGTTAATGCTATTGATTCTTCTAGATCTACTTCGATAGTTTCACTTGAACGTTGTGTTATCGGTACATTTATTCAACTTGTGCAACAATAAGAAACAACGTAAGTATGTAATTGAAATTGTGCAGTTGTCACATTTTTAATGACGCTTTACGAATTGCACCTTGTAGGGCTTGGGTGTGAGTGTGATGCCCGGCTGCAGAACTAGCGATGGTGTCTCACCCTCCGGCAGAACGATGCGAAAATGCTGTACGATCCGCACCAGAAACGAGAAGATGCAGGCGCGTGCCAAAGCATCGCCAAGGCAGCGACGTCGTCCCAAGCCGAATGGCATGAAGTACTCATCCTTGGAGCACTTGCCAGCGGCATCAATGAATCGTTCGGGCCGGAACTCGTGCGGTTCCGTCCAATGCTGATCATCCAAATGCACCGATCGCAGGCTGATGAGAATCGTCGCGTTTCTGGGGATATCATAGTCACCCAATTTGGTTGGCCAAAGGGCACGACGTGGTCCCGTAATTGGGGTGATGTGAAAGAAACGTTGCACCTCCATGATGAAGGCGTCCATGTAGTCAAATGACTCGCGGCGACTGAGATGGGGAAATGCATCAGTATCTGTGCTGCCCCTATTCATATTCGCAGTCACCTCCGCGTAGAGCTGCTCCTGCAGATCCTTGCGCATGGCTAGCATCATTAGAGCCAGGTTAATGGTATTGCTCGTTGTCTGCGAGCCGGCAATAAAGAAATCCAGTATCGTCATCACCAGCTGCGTCTCGTTGAAGCTGTCCGTATCCTTGTGCTTATTCTGCATCTCCTGCAGATAGGCAAAGATGAGATCCCCCTCGGGCAGCGTCTCTCCCCTCTGCTCACTCTCCAGCATGCGGCGTCGATGCTCTTCGATGGTCTCCATGAAGAAACTGTGCAGTTCCGCATTCAGCTGGCGTATAAGATTATATCCTGTGCGATTGGGCGCCACGTGACGCAGCCAGGGAAACTGGGACAAAAGACCGCCGCATATGTCAAACAGCTTGGATCGCCGATTCATTAGCTCCAGCAGGCGGCGCAGTGTGCCGTCCTCATTGCTGGCGATCCTCTCGCCCGCTATCAGACACCACAGCACATTGAGCACGCTCTGAGCTAACGAATTCACTGGTTCAATGGGCATCGCATCCGTCTTTTCGAGCTGCTGCAGCAGCTCCTCCGCCTCGCGCTCGATTTGCTGCTCCATTTGGCTGCGCCCGTAGCCCACATGTCGCATCTGCTTCATGGCAAAGTTGCGATGCTCGTACCACAGCTGCCCATCCGTGCATGTGATGCCCTTGCGTGTGCCCATGGTGCGCAGGCGCAGAAAGAAGTTATCCGGCCGTCCCTCGAACACCTCCTGCAACTGCACCTCACGCACCAGCTGATGGCCCAGGGCCACCACCACATACTCCTGTCCCAGCTTCATGCCCAGCAGCTGGCTTTGATATCGTTTCGACCACTGCTCAAAGAGCAGGTGCTGCCCTCCAGCTGCTCGTGCCTCCCTGCGGAACTGCAGGGTATTGCCCAGCCAAGGCAGAAATCCAGGACCTGGAAAAATTATAAAATAGAATGAAAAGTTGCTATGCTTATATCTAAAGTTATACTTATATGTACTTACATACACTTGTACTTTTTGAAGAAATCATTATTATTACTAATTCTAATACTTGTAATAACACTAATTATTACTACTAATACTTTTTGATCTGATTGGGTTTTTCTGAGTTTTTCCCAATACTTGCAATGAATGTTGGATCATTTAATAAAATTTGTTTATACCCGCAGATCTATAATTCTTCGGTTTTTATTTAACTTTTTATTTTTTCAGTTTAATTTAAAATTTAACTATAAATATTTACTTTAAATTTTATATTAATAAACTTTAACTTTAATTTTTACGCTAATTGCTAACTGCTTCTAGTTGATATTAAATAAATAAATAAATTATAGATTTTAGTAGGGAATGAGTGGCTCGTTTTACTTAATCTTATCAATCCCACTATTTGGCACTACCGAAAAATCTGTTAATCAGTAAATCAATAAATCGAAAACCAGAAATCTCTATCTTATGGCTTATCGCCAAGTTCTGTATGCGCCGCATGGAGTTCTCTTATATGAATATAGTTTAGAACTAGACCCCATATATAGTAAGAACAATAGAATAATATAATTATGTATATTAATTCAGTAGAGCCAATTGTATCTCGTAGTTGCACAACCAAATAGTTTTAAACTTGGAAAATGCATATGTAAATCAGTTAAATGGCAAGACACCCACTCGAAATGGTTTACTGCCATGTGTGTGACAATTTTATCAATGGAAAATCTATTTGAAATGCCAGACGCGACTTATTGCAGTCGTCGCTGTGGGTTGTCAACTTTGTCCAGTTGGACAAATTGGAAACAAGTCTAATCGGAATACTCTGAACTAATGAAGTACTGAGTTTGTTTATCTATGAAACGAAATCAGTAAGAAAACTTTAAATAAACAATTATATCAAATGTAATCCTTAAAAAAATACAAGTATAAGTTTCAGAAGACTCTATGGCACTTTTGAGTATTAATTCAATTCAAAAAAATTCGCTGACACAAGGTTGCTGAATGAAAGAACTCATTTAACTAAATTATGATTTAAATGAATGAGTTTCCGTTTCGCTATGAATAGGATTCAAATTACGCTCACCTGGTGGAAAGTTCTTGGGACGCCTCATGGAACTAAACAGGGAGTATATGAGGAAGCCAATTAAGATCGTGGCCAGAAAGATGAGGGCACTCATCTTGGCGATATCTATACGGAAACAGTTACAGCCGTCCAATCGCTAATCAAATCACAGAAACTACAACGCGTCCGCACACTTCGCGCTCACTATGCCAACTGAAACTGAATCCAATTGGACAAGCACGCGCACAAACATGAGAACAAGAGAGTGTAGAAAGAGGAACAGACAAGAGAGAAAAGACACTCACATACATTGAAACACACACACGGACACGGTCAGCCGGCTTTCATATGTGTGTTTGTTTTTCATGCTGAGAGAAACAACAACACTGTAAGCAGTGTTGCCAATATGTCCTTTTTGCGGACAGATTTGTCCGTTTTGGAACTGTGATTTCCGGAAAAATTTTAAAACGTCCCCTATCCGGAAAAAATGCCTTTATTTTTATTTTGTTTTACTTTATCCATTATTTATCCTTTTTTCATTGTTCTAAGTCGCTTATAGAATTTATATATTCATTTTCAGATCGTCGAATATCTTTGAAATTTGAAAAAACAATTGATGCATTTCCAGTGGAAAATATTTTACTGGCTTTCAATATTATAGTAATTTTTAGAGCTATGATATTATTTTAAAATTATATCTATATGTATTAATAAAATAACATAGTTTGTCCAGATTTTTTGTCCCATAAAAAAAATCTGTCCGTTTTCTGTCTTTTTTTACTTAACCGGCCTTTTTTGTGTAGAGACTTGGAAGCACTGACTGGGAGTGATAATTATGTTGGGAAGACAGTGCAAATACTCTTAAATTGATGGTAAAGTGAAAGAGATTAGTTAGTTTTTAGGCGAAGAAACATTTCCTAACAAATTAAAATTGATTTTAAAATATATATTTGAGAATATTCTTCAAAATTTCAAATTAATATTAAAATATATATTTTTAATAAAAACTAAAATAAATTCATAATTTTTAAAATCAAGTTTTAGCACAAATACAATTTCTAACAGTTTTAAAAACCGAAATTTATATTTCAATAAAAACTAAATTTACCAAAAAAAAAAAAAAAAAAAAACTGAATATTTATTAAAGTTTATTTTTTCACAGGAGTTTATATAGTACGCATGTATAAAATAAATTGATATTTGTACATTGAATATGGAACGTCAAGTTATATGGAGTTTGTTAAAAGTTTAACTGAAAACCAGTTGAAAAAGGAAGATCCTTGCATTCAATTGCTTTCCCTTTCTAGAGGAATACGGAGTTCTTTGCAATTATGTAGTCAATATCATTTGTCCAGGGATTCTTGAATGCTCGCCATTCGCTCTGGAGCTGGACGTAGCTGTTGTCCTTGCATCGAAAGCGATACATCTGCGTGGTGACCTTCTCGTGGACCTGCATGACCATTTTATGGGACTCGACTAGGGTAGAGATGTCCTCGTTGTGAAAATATTCGTAAAAGCTGGTGCCCAGTATTTCCTGAGGCAGAAATCCAATCACCAGCGTGGCACTAAAATAAAGAAGAAAAGGATGTATATAAGAAACGTTTCTGCATGCTATTAGAAGAAGGACCTACCGTTGATCAATGAACAGGAACTTGCCCTCCGCCGAGTGGCGAGATAGGAAGAGCACATGTCTAACGTTGGGATTATTATCCAGAGAGGAGGGCATACTGGAGTTGAGCACATTGGTTGGTATACGGCCAATGGCAACGAGGCAGGAGAGATTCGTTGTTTGATTATCGCTATCGCCGTCCTGATCCTCGTCCTTGATGGGCGTCCAGGACTTCAGATAGCCCGTGCACTGTATGACCTGATACTTGTAATCCATGCTCAGCTTGGATTTGCGCTTAGTGGAGCTGCGCGAACTGGAAGACGTGTCCGATTCCTCTTTGATTTGATTGTTGGCCGCACGCAGTTTCATGCGACAGAAGAAGGAGCGCCGTGCACCCGGACAGAGGCGGCACAGGCTCTGCGGCACATCCGTCTTCACTGGCAACATAGCTGAAGAGACTTGTGTATAAGAAAAAGTATTTTTAACGATCGATTGCGATGCACTCACTTTTGGCATCGATAAGTCGCTCGCGAGGACACTGTTCCAGTGAGGATAGCTGCTCCTTCACCTTGCAGATATCCTTGGGATGCAGGACATCGAACCAGCTCTGACCCAGCAGATCGGACTGCGTACAATTCAAGACACTCGACACAGAGTCGGAGACATAGAGAATGCGGCCACGATCACAACCCACAACGAAGAGGAAGCCCTCCGAGGCCTGCAAAATGATCATCTTTAGTTCCTGATCGGACATAAAACTGGGCCTATAGTCGCCCCCATTATAGGGATGCAGGCTGCCCCGAATGCCACGCAAATGCTGCACGGCCATTCGCAGCACGGTCAACTTGTCCAGCTTCCGTTGCATCGCATAGCACATGGGAATCATCGAGGACAGCTCGTTGATGTATGTGTTCATCTTGTCGCGCCGCCTTTTCTCAATCTCACTGTGATTTTGCCTAATCCCAAAATTGGATGTAATCTTTTTTCATTCAACTATTTACAATTAACATACTTGCGATTCTCATCGGAAGTGCGCGTTGATTTCTCCTCGTCAAATGTGTCGTCCTCAAGCTCCTCCAGGTTTTCACTATAGTTAATAAACATGTCTGTTAGCAACACCGAACAATGAAATACAAATCCACCCCATTAACCCAAAATATAATGAGGCAACTGTTGCTCCCCCTCCCCTCACCATTTGTATGCATGAGTGGGTGTGTTTGTAAGCGCTTGTCTGCGTGAGCAGATTACACACACATGCATACAAACTAGAACATTTGCAGGCGTCTCTTAAATTTGCTATCTAACTGGAATATAACCTACCAAAAGTCCTGCATCGTTTCGTCTAATTTATTTTCCTTAATCGGCTATTCAGTGCCTTCTGTGTTTGCTAAGGATATTTGTTTACAAACAATTCTAAGATACCCACGACAGCAGCAAATAACACGAATAACACGACAATTGACAAGTATCTGCAATTTGATGAACTGCAAGCTTTTCCTGTGTCTTGAGCTTTTGCGTATGTCTGGTAACGCCACGCTGCGGTGCATTGGAAGCTCGTTGCATTTTTTATCGAGCTTACAATTTGTTATTATACCCTTCCTTGCAAAGGGTATGTTAAATTCGTTACGAACTGTGAATACCTCCAGTTTTTTTTTTTTTATTAAAATTTATTTGAATTAATAATTTTAAATATTATTTATGTAATAAATGAAGTAATTCGAATACATTTTTTTTATTTAATTGTACTAGTAGATAGTTTGTATAACAATTTTAAAAAATAAACAAGTTGAAATTAAATTTGGAGCTCTGCCAGGGTATCAAATCTTTGACGATCCGAAGATGATGATTCTACTGATTTCAGGTGAACAAAATAGATTTAAATTAAGTTCTTTAAATAAATATACAACATATTATATTTATTTAACATAACGCCGATTAATTATTTATTGTAATGGGGAAACCTGCACTGCGACCCTTTGGATCTATTGTGCCCCCTTCTGAGCCTATAGCTCATCCATTAACCCTAGCTCCCGCACGAAGTCGAGAATTTTTACCGGGTTGAGGTTTGCTATGTCCTTCATCGATAGGACATGTTTCCCTAGCAATGCATTCTGCTAGCTTAATTATATATGATACATTTTATCCAAACATATTGTTATGACCTGCATATATCGATCCCAAAGGCATCGCGTCTCTTGATCTCTGTGAAATAAGTGCATTAATATTTAATTAATGACATGTTTAATTGAAAGCAGATTTGATAAGCCTCACCTGGATATTTCCAAATCGAGCACACTCTGTGTTATTGAGGAAAGAAATTTATTGACCTGTTCATGATTCCAGCCATTTTGGCGCCAAGGCTCTATCAATTTGTCGCATAGGTCAACAAATAAATCCCGCAGCTCTCGATTCCGATGCAGATTGCATGCAATTGTGATTAATGCACGCCAATAGGAACGGAAATTGCCGTCCAGCTCATGGAAGGCACGTTCCAGCAGCACCGGCTTAAGACGCAGACAGACAAGGCTGCAAAATAGACAAGCGGTAACAAAACAGTTATAATTATTTGAAATTAATTCAATCACACACTGTTTAATTTCTTTTTCCTTGTCCATCAGACAGCGAAGTTCGCGTAAATCAAGCAGGAATTCCTTGTCCATTTCCGTATCATAGTATTCGGGTCCAGTGTGCTGGGGAATCCAAGAGATTCTTTGTAATTTCTGTATAAAAATTTGTCAACGTTGCTTACCTGATATGTATAGGTCCAGTAGATCATGATGGAGTGAGAGCAGGTAAGCAAATCGCTAAAACTCAAATATTGCAACTTCTTCTTAGATGTCTCAAAGCGCAGACAAGCCAAGAACACTATGCAAGCATATTTTCTGTAATTATCAATGCAATTTCATAACCATGCCATATCAAAGAGGGATCTACGCACTTGGCCAGCTCGGTGGATATAAAGAAATGCTGTTTTATGTTGTTGGTCAATGTGCCAGGCAGCTCCTCGACAGCCCGAAATATGCGCTTCACATTGTCAAATTGTCGACTGTTTGCAAGCATAATGTTGAACATATTTTAGTTGCGAAAGTAATCAAGTAATCTTAACAAACGTACCGACAGGATTTAAGCTTAACGCAAGTTTTCTCCCCAACTTCATCCAGGTCCTTGCGATAGCGTGAGGTTAACTTCTTGCCCAGTATTTCTCGAGCCACAACATCATCAATTGAATAATATTTCTCAATGATAAGGTCGCGTGTCTGAGGTTCCAGTTGAAAACAGGATTGCTCCATCAGTTTGGTAGGCGCATGTAAATAAAGTTCAATCAGCGAATACGTGCGATAGTGATCCAGGACATCGGATGCAATCAAGTCGATTGGAGCACCCATCGAGTGCCCAAATCCCTTCTGTTTCAAGTAGCATACGGCTTCGCTGGCTTTTAAAAAAAGATAAACAAAAAATGAGTGAGGCCACAAAGGAGACGACGACAAAGAGACATACACGAAAAGCCTTCGATCCATAGCTGATAGATTTCTGGATCCACAAGCGTGTAATTGCTTATAAACACGTCGACATCTGCCTACAGTAGTATATTTTATAAATATTTAAATAAACCATTTAGCATAATATTTATCATATCTTACCATGTTTGTAGTACGGTAGCTACGGCACTCTTCACTTCACTTAACTTCTCGCTCGCTCGCATTGCTTTTGCCTAAGGAAGTTGCCTGACGGTAAAAAAAAAAACATGTGGCAGCCTTGGCGAAGCTTGGAAAAAAAAGGTGGCAGCCATATCAGGTCCCACGAAAACTCAATTCCTGATTTAACTCAATTTAAAAAATTAAGTTTGTAAATACGATTTTTAATTTTTTGAAAATAATTAATTTTATGAAAGAAATAGACCAAATTTTCTATCGATGATTTTCCATCTCAAGTCTTAGAGTTGTCGAATCGCCCAGATAAAGTTCATCGAAACAGTGGTCCATTGCGCATGCTAAATATGCCGATTCAATATCGAGGGAAATTATAAAAGGCTTCAAACTATAATGCTGTAAATATTTTCTGTCGATCTAAATGTTATTACACGTAATATTTAATTTATAATTATTGTGTGAGTGTTATTGTTCGATATTTATTATTTTATGAAATTCATCGAATAAGTATCGAATGTGTAAATATAGTATCGATACATCGTTGTGTTTCTTATATCGCTGAGGATATCAACTTTTAAGAAATTGTAAAAAATGTAAATTGTAAAAATAAATGAACTGTAAATAGCCAAAGGCAACGTGCACAATACAATGTCAATGTGAATGGTGTGCGCGCAAAGAAATTGCAAACGCAACAACAGCCGCAATAATAACAACAACAATACGAACGACAACAGACAAACAGACGTCGTAGTCGTAGCCCAATTGCAATTGCAACAATTCGATGAACAACTTCACATTCATATCCAACAAACAGCAAAAGAGGGAAACCAATAGAATCCGAAGAAGAAGAAGCAAACTAATTGAATCGTGTTGTTTTGGTGCAGAATGGAACAGGATTCCTCAACTGAGCTGCATCTGAGCAGAATACGTGAAAAAGATTTGGCCGCATTAACCGACGACGTGCGCGATGTTGTGAAAGAAGAGGTCATATTAGAGAATCACCATCATCATCAGGTAAATCAACACAGAAAAAGCTAACACAACTACTGCCTGCCGTTGTTGGCGGCAAGGGTGGTTCGGTTCGTTCGTTGGTTCGTTGGTTGCTCGGTTGCTTGGTTGATTCCTTCGTATCACCGTCGTTCGTTTCGTTGGATGCCCGCGCAGCCAACGCGCAGTTGTAGAACGCGCTGCCTGCGACTAGTATATGTATGTGTGTGAGAATCTCTCTGTGTGTGTGTCCCCCCCTGTGTATGTATAGTGGCTAGCTGTAGAACAAGTGTGTTGCATGTGTGTGTGTGTGTGCGATGGTGGGGCGGACAAACAGTTGGGTGGAGGGGGCGGAGGCGGCGCAACAAAAATGCGCGCGGTGCTTGCGCCCTACACGGCCCACAGGCAGTCAGAGCCAGAACTAAAGCTAAAGCCCGCCACCATCTCCATCTTCATCGCCACCACCACCATTTGAAACCCACAAGCAACTCCAACAACGTCAGAATTTGTGTGTGGCGCAAATTGTTGTGTATACCGATTTTCATTTTTCCATGCTGTGTTGTTTACTTACACAAACGTAATTTTCTTTGATTTCTTTCATGTAAAAAATTAAAATAAATTCAACGAAAACACATATAACTTAAATATATTGTGAATGCATCAATTGTTGGCATTTGGAATCTTATTAATGTGACGACGGCGGCGAAACAACAACAAAACGACGAACGCAACGCGACGGGACGCGACGACTGTGACTCTGTAATGTGCGCTATGGTAATGCAGTTGGATACGAAAGTTCGCATGGTCACATCCTCCTCAAACGATAACAGCGGCAGCGGCGGCGGCGGTGCAAGCGGGGGTGGCGGTGTTGTATCAGTGCCCGTATCCCTGCCAATTGGATCGATGATAACTGGTACGGCCTTTAATGTGATTACCCCCGATCAGTTGCCGCACTTTAAACCGATGCTGTGCGTCGACAACAATGGTTACCTGTCCAGCAGCACGGTCAGCATGGGCGGTGACCTCAAAACGATTGTCATACAGCAGCAGCAGCAGCAACAACAGCAGCAGACACAGACGAGCGGCAATAATAGCGCTGGGAACACAAATACCACCGCCACAAACACCATTGGACTGAATCACGATGGCTCTGGTAGCAATAACAGCCATGATAGCATGGGAACGCTCGAGCATGCTGCTGGCGGCGGCAATGGTGGCGGTGCTGGCAACACAACTGGCTCCACCGGCTGGGCGGAAACCACATCCAGCACACAGCACATGGAGGTCTTCCAGATACGCTGTAAAACCACCTGCGCCGAATTGTATCGCAGCAAACTCGGATCCGGCGGCCGAGGACGCTGTGTTAAATATAAAGATAAATGGCATACTCCCAGCGAATTTGAGCACGTCTGCGGTCGTGGTTCCAGCAAGGATTGGAAACGCTCCATCAAATACGGTGGCAAATCTCTACAATCTCTCATCGACGAGGGCACGCTAACGCCGCACGCAACCAACTGCAGTTGCACAGTCTGCTGTGACGACGAAGCAGGTGAGTCAGGTGAGAGTTTCATAATTCACAAAATACAAAATTCCCTGACCTCAACTGATTCCTTCTTCTTCCTTCTTATGCCCAAGACTTGAACTCGATCCTACGCCCTTTTTTAAAAAGGTTGCATTGGGAGACAATTATTAAATAATAAATCAAAGCTCAATCATGATTTGAAATTAGATTTAAATTTACCAAACAATTTTGCAGGTTCAAAATGTCATAGAAATATGATTAAATTGAGAACTTTAAATTATTGTTTTGTATTAAATTTAATTTTGAAGACATGCAGCCTTTAATTTCCAATAATAAATCGTAATTTAATCAAATGTCAAAATGTCATAGAAATATGATTAAATTGAGAGCTTTAAATTATTGTTTTGTATTAAATTTAATTCTGAAGACTGTCAGTCTCTAATTTCCAATAGATTTTCCCATTTAAGAAAATACCATTCAAATTGATTCCTCCTATTGGATTGGAATGGTTCTGCATTAAACCTGAAACTGTTTCCAAACTAACTCGTATCTAGTTGCAAATGTTTCTTACTGTCACTTTTAACTTTGGGATACTTTTAAACCAGCGTCTGTAATCATTATAAGTGTTATTAACCCATTAACAGCTAATGGGTATTTAAATACCCAAAAAAGTATTGACACTTTAAAAATTCTAGCTCGGGGCATGTGAGAGATATCGAGGCAAAATTTATTTCATAGTAAAGAGAAATAATAAAAATATAAGTATAAAAATTGAACAGTTTAGTTATCCTTGTTATACTTGTAGTTTTTTACAGGTGAATATCTAGCTATTTTTCTGCATAGAAAATGTAATCGAAAATAGCTGAAAAATGTATAGAAATCGAAAAAATTAAATTTTAAGATAAATTAAAAAAATTATACAAATTCCTAGTCAATAGGCCAAGACAAACCATAAATTAATACATTTAAAAACATAAATTCTTGTGCAGAGCATCAAATTAAGTTTGTCGAAATTACAGCTTGCGTTTTATTTTGAGCAAAAAATTAAACTCATGAAATTATGATTATTCTTTATGGTGAAAATGCATAATTGAGCCATAAAGATGAACATTGGTATATATTTTTTCTCGGTGTCTCAAATTTATAATAAGTAAATGACATTTTGATTACAAAAAAAAACAAATAATCAATATTTGCAGTCCCTGTTCTAAACACTTTTCTCCCATCATCTCTAAGCCTTCCCCCAATTATCTAAACATAATTATCCAAAATTTGTCAATTGGATTCTTGTAGCATCCGGTCCTGTGCGTCTTTTTACGCCCTATAAGAGACGAAAGCGAAATCAAACCGATCTCGATGTGGAGCCGGGGCCCAAACGTAAACGCAATACACATAGCAACAATAATAATAACAATAACAATAATAGCAACACCAACAACAACAATACAAGCGGCAGCAGCATTAACAACAACAACGTGGACCCAACGCAACAAGCCGCCGCCAGTGTTGTCGATGAGAACAATATGTTCTTGGCTGAGGATAATATAACGTCCAAGGACGAACCATGGGGGGCGCTCAATGACAGTTTAGACACCTCCACCGAGCTGGTTGACCAAACGCAAATGGGCAATCCGTATGAGCGTGAAACGTTTGTGGTTAACATTAACGATACGGGCTCCATTGCCGTCCTGGACAGCAGTCAGTCGATGAAGAACATCGAGCATGTCTACTGCACCATGGTGAAGGCGACCGGCGATTTTAAACGCCTGCTTAACGATATGAAACAGAATTACGAGCGACGCATCGAGGTACTGCAAAAGGAACGCGATGCGGCGGTCAGCGCGATGCGTGTCCAGGTCCACACAGACATGGATGATCCCAACATATCGGGCTCATTGCACGGCAACGAGATCATATCGGCAAAGAAAGTAAGTGAATTCACTCTGTGAATTAAACAAATTGCTAACTGATTTCCATTTGTGTCTTTCGCTTTTAAATAGTGCGCCAATTGTAATCGGGAAGCGTTGGCCGAGTGCTCACTGTGTCGAAAGACGCCGTATTGCTCAGAGTTTTGCCAGCGAAAGGATTGGAATGCTCATCAAGTGGAATGCGCAAGGAATCCACAAACGACAACGCAACAGGTCATGCTATTGATCGATGATCAGTCCTAAGCAACGTAACGAATTGTACATACAAATTTTACTACTAATTAATATATGATTATACAAGGCCCCCCAAGTCCCGCCCAACTCCCAGCTCCCTACACCATCCACACATCCACGCACCTATCAGATTAGTCTGGTCCAGCTCCAGCTCCAGTTCCAGCCCAGTTTCCCTCTCATCCTTAGCAGGCCTTCCCAATTAGACTTATGTCCTATTATAATGTAATTCTTAAACGTACATATTAACTATATAAATATATGTATATATATTTATATATACATTTTACTATCAAACGTAGACAAAAAAATAATCAGAAAAGTTGTAGCAAGCGTAAAAATCAAAGCAAGCGTCGAAGATAGAGACGACTTGACATAGCATAAATGGAAAAGTTTTAGCTACGATTTGATAGAATGCAACAAAACAAAACAAAACAAAAAAATCCGATGAAAAAACGAAAAAGAAAAAAAAATTAACTTGTAATTCAATTTAAATTAAATTAAATTTATAAATAGTTGCAAAGCGCATAGCATAAACACAATACCGAAAGAACTCCTCCGCCCCCGTCCCTGATCCCTGATCCTGTAACCCAGAACAAGTCCCTTTCTCCATATTTTTCCTTTCTGCTTGACAACTTTTTGCATAAAAACGATAAAAAAAAGAATAAACAAAGAAAAACAAAAAGGCAAAAAACCAAAAGCGAGGGATAAACAGTTAAGCAGTTTAAGCAGAAATACAATACATATTCGTCTATGTATACATTTTTCATTAGACACTAAGCACATAGTTAAACTTTTAACATTTTACGATTATAATTTCTATGGATCTACTGCCCGTCGTTACAAGCATCCAATAAAGATTTCAAAATAAAATAAAAAACAAACAATAAACGATGTGAAGAACCACACACACACACACGCAGAGACAAACGCATACAGACGTACATTTTTAGTTATAAATAAATTAACATTAATTATGTGTGTGTGTGTACATTTTCAGTGTCGTTTTCCGATATCCTTTGTAAAGTTCTTGGACGCCCCTCCTCCTCCTCCTCCGTAAGCAGCTGTAACAATTTCTAGTAGTCTGTAGTCCATATGCAAGTACATTCATATATACTTATGTATGTAGAATATATATATATATATATATACATATATATATCTTTAAACTAGCTATATATTCCGGTTCACACAGATACAACAAAGGACACACACACAAACAGACCCACAGATAAACAGCAGATATAAATACATGCATATATTATATCCAGATAATTCGTTTCTTTTATCGATTCGAATTTAAAATCTTTGTTCTCAGATGTCTGTAACGTTATCGGAAGAACAACACATACACCCAAACACACACACACACAAAAGCAGAGACAGAGTGCTGAAATATCAATGCGAGATGATTGAAAAGATTTAAGAAAAATTGATGAAGAAAAATATATACATACATTTAAATGTACAACGCTTACTTTTGTCGTATTCTTTGTTGAATTGTTTTAAGTTTCTTTTCCATATATGTTTGATATAATACCAAGAATATCCCAGTAACTTGCCAAGGTAAGTACGATTTACAGGAAATATAGTATACTTTTTGGCGCACTCAAACCTGTTTCGCCATCTAATTCAGATGCAAATCTACTTTAAAATTATAGCATACTTCATGGAAAATAATCTATCAAGCCTGTTCCGGTTTTCACTTTCGGTAAGATTTTGAGGAAGTGAATTTCTTTAACCTGCTCTAATATCATGTCGGCGAAATTCTGCGAATTGATATAATTTTTAGTTGATGGGTTTAAGTCCGATTAAGTAAAAAATTATAATTTTTAAATACTGAGCAGAAATGCAAAGTGATTAAATGCTTTTCACTAAATGCTATAAAATAAAAAGTGAAAACCCGAACAGGCCTGTATGTTATTTGTATTAATTTTTATTTCTGTCACAATTCTGTCACAAGTCTAGATTTTCTTGCCCTAAACGCTATTTTATTTGCTTAATTTTTATCACATTCTTCGGTTTATATTTAATAGAACTGATCTCCATTCATTAAGTTCTTTAAGAAAGTGTTAAAATCTTTTAAAATTTATAAATTTATAAAATTGTAAATGGAACTGATCGAAACAATATGTATTATAAAGCTAAAATGGTAGAAATTTGTAGAAAACCGTATTTTTCAAACCTTTTAATAACTTTAAATTTTTTAAAAATTAATTACGTACCAAACGGAAATTGGTAGGCGTATTTGTTTTGATAAAGCTTAGATTTCTATATAGAAAATCGAATAATTCAAATCGCAGATGCTAAAATAATATAAATTATTTCGTGAAGATTTTGTTAAACATCTTTGAGTATTTAATATTATAGAACATTCATTATTAAATAATTTTCAAATGAGACGTCTTCCAATATTATATCAAGCTAAAAGTTTTCTGTAATCTGAAAATTTGTATTTAAGCTCTTTCATGTCAGTATTGTCAGATGAAGCCTCATTTTAAATAAAAATAAAGTAAAGTTGTTCCGAATTTTTCTTTCGAAAAAATTAAGATTATATATTAATAAAAATGCAGGGTGAAATATTTGTTGTTAGTTCATATTATGCACATGTTTCATTTATTATTGCATTTTGCGTTTTGCA
Organism: Drosophila subquinaria; assembly: GCA_037043405.1. Lineage (NCBI taxonomy): Eukaryota > Metazoa > Arthropoda > Insecta > Diptera > Drosophilidae > Drosophila > Drosophila subquinaria. The sequence goes on from JBAMBL010002838.1 coordinate 226,705, forward strand.
TTATTATCAGTATGCTTATTATTATAGTCTATTACCAAAAATAATTTCTTAAAACTTGTTTACTCGTTTCATTTATTTATAGGTATGCTTTTAATTACTTTAAGTTTTGCTCGCTTAGAGTTCTTTTATCCTTCTTCTTTCCTTTCCTTTTATTTTTAGTAGATAATTCGATTTAATTTGCTTGCGTTTTTACCAGCGATAACTTGTTTTGTTCGAAAACACACGAAACTTGAAGAACTTTTAAGGAATAACTACAAGAGAAACGCTAAATTATGTTATAGTGTAATGGGAGAGATTTTTGGGATTGTGTACACTGAAAGAAACCGACATTTAAATACATCTTATTGTTGGTTTAGTAACTAATTTGTGTGTGTTGCTGATTTTTTCGTGATTAGCTTTGATTTTATGTTTTTTTTTTCTTTTGTAATACACACAATACGCGTGTGTGTGTGTTTCATAATTAATAAATATATATAAAACATACATATGTGTGTAAGTATATTAAATAACGTGCCTAAATTTAAAACATTTCACAATTTTCTAAATAATAATATTGTGTTTAAACATTTTTATGAAATTTATCAACAAATTTCGCTGCTGCCCAATGAAGAAAAAACAAATACATACGTAATTATTAAAAACAATTGCTAAATTGGTTGTTCAAGTGGGGACAGGAGGACAGAGGACAGGGATTGGCGGTGTTAAACGAAGCCATACACGTGCATACACAGTGGAGCATTTTAGTTAGTAGAAGCGTCTAACTTATCTTGAGGCTCATTTACAATACATATCGTTTTCTTTTTGTTTGTTGTTGTTGTTGTTCACTTTTCTTGCTGTTTCGTTTTTTGTTTCTTGTTTTGTTTTTTTTTTCTTTTGGAATCACAAATGTTAGCTATAGTATTAAAATACACATGTAGGTAAGACATTGAAAAGGAAAATTAAGTTTGCAAGCGTTGGAGAATGCGTTTGATGATGGTGTTAGAGAGACTGCGATTGCAATTGTGGTTTCTTCTGATGCAGCTGGTGGTGCTGTGAGTGTTTTTCTTGTTCTTATTGTTGGTGGTGATTGTGATTGTGGTTGTTGTTGTTGTTGGGGTGTTGGTGGTGGCAAACTGTGGCAACCGGCAAGCCGCGCAGCTTCACTCCAAATTTCGCACCTCAAAGCGCTTGTACGTGTAATTGATGAAGACCCAATCCTTGGCAATTTCACCGCCCTGCGGCACAGGCGCCGATGCTGCAGAAAATAAACATACAAGAAAATTAATTTAGATGTCTGACACCTATAATAATAAAAACTAAAGTCACTTACGTATCTCCAGTGAGACATCCGGAAATTCATCGAAATTGGACGTATCGTCAATGGAACGCACCTCCACGGGTATTGCTGCTGGACGCTCGCGAATGTGCTCCCAGTCGACGCCACGAAAGAACGGCACCGACTTCAGATCCTCGAGACCTCGCTGCGATCCCAAGCGTCTATCGGCCTCGCAACAGAAATTAATGATCGTCTCTTTGGCCTCCTCCGATATGGGTATTTCGGGCGGAAAGATTAATGTCTCGCGCCAGTTCATCACCTTGCGATACGTGTCTTGCGGATTGTCCGAACAGAACGGCGGATACCCAATGACCATTTCGTACATAATCACACCAAGTGACCACCAATCGCATGCGGGTCCATAGCCAGTTTGCAGGAATACCTCGGGTGCTATATAATCAGGCGTGCCCACTGTGCTGTAGGCAAGGGCGCGTCGATTCCGTTTCCACGATTCAGCACGTCGTTTCGAATCCATCGGACTATCAAAATATACACATATATAATGTTATAACTAATTACTGTTTTTATTGCTTGGATTAATCGCTACTCACCTGGCGCAGGTGCCAATGAAATCGGATGGTTTCGCCTGCGACAGATCACGATAAAAGTCTGTGCGATGCGACTTTTTTAAGCCCGTGCACAGTCCAAAATCGGAGAGCTATAAACCCAAAAAGAAAGCAAATAAATCAGTTAAATATTTTATTATTTAGTTGGGGAATATGTTACCTTGAGATGCCCTCGCGCGTCCAACAGCAAGTTATCCGGCTTGATGTCCCTGTGTATGAAACCGAGCTTGTGTATCGAGTCAATCGCTAACGCAGTTTCGCTTATATAGAACTGTGTGCACTCCTCGGATAGCGTATCCTTTTTCATCAGAAGTGTCATCATATCACCGCCAGGCAAGAATTCCATTATCAAATATAAATTGACCTGGTCCTGTTGTCGATGTGTGAATTTTTATAAAGATAATTAGTTAAAGAGAGCGAAACAAATGGTAATATAAAAGAGATCTAAAATTAATTATGAAATATTGTTTTATTGTTATTTCTTTTTCTTTTTTTTTACAAATAAATTATAAACAGCTATTATATTTGTCACTTTAGAATCAATTAGGGATTTTCCATAGAAATTTCAGTACGTTTAGCACGCCTTAAAGTTCTGCTGGGTATTTACATATGAGTATGTAAGTCTGTGCACGCATGTATGTATGTATGTATGCGAAAACTTTCACCAAGAGAACAAATCAAAACAACAACGACAACAACAATGGCGCAGACCATATGATTTGGCAAGCGCTTTTGCGCTTGTATTGGTTTATTGATTTTCAAGTGCTATTTGTGAGCGATGACTGGTTTTGGGCACTGTGACTGCGAATGTGACTTGTGGTTACCGAGAAAGGAACTTACCTGAAAACTGTAGTACATTTTGACCACCCATTGATGATCGGCCTCGACGAGAACATCGCGCTCAGCGCGTACGTGGGCCACTTGCTCTTTCTCCAGCATGTCCGCTTTGCGTAGCACCTTCATGGCATACACATGTCCTGTGTCCTTTTTTTGCACTAAACGCACCTCACCGAACGCACCGCGACCAATCACTTTCAATGCCTCAAAGTCCTCGACACCGAGTCGCAATCGCTTGAGGCGCAAGTATTCCGTCTCCTTTTGCGCATGTTGTAAGCGTTTCTCCTGGCGTTGCGACTCTGTTAGACTTTCGTCCTTCAATTGCGCCTCTAATTTGGCCAGACGCTGTTTGCGTTCGCCGTATTGTGTCACCAAATTGCTATAGTAGTTTTCCAACGTCACCTTGGCCTTGGTGGCTTTGTCCAGTGTGTGATCGCTGAAACGTATGGAGGAGCCGTCCGTGTCCGTTCTGCTGCTCATCATCTAAACTGTGTGTGTGTGTGTGTTGTGTTTGTGTGCTACTGTCCCTCTCGCGTGGGTGGGTGTGCGTGTGTGTGTTTATGTGTATGCGTGCGTTGGCTTTACTGTCCTTGCACGAATTGTACACTTGCTTAAAGCACACACACAGCTTGAAATATTGCCTTTTTTCCTTTGTAATTTATTAAATTTGTTTCGTTCCTCTTTCTTGTTTCGTTATCGTCGTTCTTTCTTATTGCGAGTAGGGTTGATATAGTAGTGATATATCGAATGCTTATGTATCGAATGGTATGAGCTCATTTTCTGATAAGCTGAAATCTTTTGTATATGTCGTCACTCCTTGAACATTATCGATATCCACCATATATCGATACATTATTTGGCAATCAGCTGATATTTAAATATTCGGCGCGCTATTTTTATTACAAAAATTAAATCTTTTAACAATTGTTTATTTGTGCATTCAGATTTTAAATGATTACAGAATTTAAATTCGAAACTAAAAATAATATGGGTGATAATATTATTGAATATATGGTACGCGTCAGCCCTTGGGGTTGAATTTCTAATAATTTATTCTAATTAATATATTTCAAGCCAACCATTAAATTAGATACATTTCCTTTTTCATTCAAAGCTGAATACGCTGGAATAAATTTGGAACTTACTTAATTTTAAAGCTAGAAAATTGCACTCGAATTTTTGTTGAATTTTTCTCGAATTTTTCTATGTTTGTTTTTTAGGATTGCTTACGAAACTTCACAACGCGAGAGGTGTCGTGCACCAAACCAATTTTAAAATAAAATTCATTATTTTAGAAAATTTATATTATCATTGTTTTTTGAATTTTTAAGCACAAATTTGTAATTAATTGTTTAAAAATAATTTAGTTCATTAGAGAAATGACATGGGACCAATTTCTATCGATATTTAAAAAATTCATTTAAAACAGTGGCTCCACCTATTGCAGTTTTGCGAAACATATGATTTTGTTCTAAAGCATAGTACGCTCTAGCCGAAAATATTTTTGCAAGGCCAAAACTCCATATAAAAAAAAGGGTTGCAAACATGCTCGAAATTATTTTGTAAGACCATTTCTAAACCTATGTACGCTGTACCTAAATATGGGCAGCTCAGAATATTTTCTGCCGTTTTACAACACTGTTTGGTCAACAGATGGCAGCTTTATTTTGACCTTTCAAAACATCGATTGAATCAGTGTTTCGACTATTCGAAATCTTTTTGAACAGAAATGGCGATCAACAAGCAGCAAAATTAGAGCCAAATTGAGATCTTGGAACACAAAAAACGATTTAGACTAATTAAGGAGGTGCAACAGAGGCCAATATTGTGATGTTTGACCGAAAATAAATATTTTGATGGGATTTTTATAATTAATAATTTTTAATTTAATGATTAGGGTATTAGTCGCTGCTACTGCTCTTATTCCTATCCATTTTATCCATTTTCTTTTTTCTGTTGTTATTAAGGTTATTTATTTGTTTGTTGTGCACAGCTGACGAACAGTGTGACCACAGCAAAATAAGATCAACAATCTCTCAACTTTTTAAGCGAAGTACGCTCTAGCTGAAAACATTTTGGCCGCTCGAAATGTTCGATGCTTTGAAGTCCGGCCTTACAAAATTCAGTGTGACAGCATAATACCAAAAATCACTAAAAAGTTGAGAGATTGTTGGTCCTTTGCTGCTGTGGTCACACTGTTACGTCAGCTGTTCATAACAAACAAGTAAATACAAATTCAAATAATCAAAGTGACAAAATGGATCAAATGGACTTGATCAGTGAAGTAGCAGCTACCAATACCATAATTTTTGGATTAACGGCCATGTATGGCGCCAAATGCCATTCAACCGCTTCATTGGCCATGGGTGGCTGTGGAACTACTCCACCGGCACTTCCACTCTTTGCCCGCTTCTTCTCCGACGCCTTAATTTGGTATTTGTAGCTGTCCCGAAGCGATCTCCATGCTGACTTGCAATCTTGTACTGCAATCAAAGTAATCCATTAAATATTGTCTCATAAACAGTCCAAGAAAACTTACCAGGTTTGTTAAGCGCCTCTGCAATGCTTTCCCATGCACTTTTGATAAAAGTCGCATCAAAATGCTTTTTATCGGTTAAATCCCATATGATTGGCCTCTCTCTCACCTCTTCAATTAGCCTTATTCGTTCTTCATTTTCGAAGACATCAATTCGGCTCTTCTTTTGCTGCTTATTTTTTCCCGCCATTGTTGTTCATAGATTTCGACTAGTCAAAACAACGATTCAATCGATGTTTTGAAAGGTCAAAATAAAGCTGCCATCTGTTAACAAAATAGTGTTGTAAAACGCCAGAAAATATTCTGAGCTGCCCATATTTAGGTACAGCGTACATAGGTTTAGAAATGGTCTTACAAAATAATTTCGAGCATGTTTGCAACCCTTTTTTTTATATGGAGTTTTGGCCTTGCAAAAATATTTTCGGCTAGAGCGTACTATGCTTAAAGCCTAGTACCGACGTGAGATAAATTTTTAGCGGCGGAAAATGCTCAATATTTAGCTGTCGACGAGCGTTTGGGTGCACCCATCGCCTTAGAACTTTTTACGTGGATTCTCCCTCTAAATTAATGAAAAAATACAAATATTGGCCTCTTTTCCACCTCATTAATCAGCAGAATTTTGTCTGCTGTTTCGAAAAGAACCAATCTGCTGTTTTTTGTTAATTTCCCGGCCATATCTTTTGAGTTATTGTGAGAGAGTGAGATAGATAGATAGCAAAACTCTAAACAAATCGATGTTTCGCTTGACAGCTGTTTCAAACAGTGCTGGATAACGCCCGTTCCTTATCTGGCAACTCCGTTTTTAGTTTCAGTTTAGTTGACGTGCGGACCGACAAGCGGAGATAAATTTCGCTTCTTCTTTTTCACTTTACGCTAGCGTTTTTTTATATGGAGTTTGACTTACGCTAGGCCTTTTATCTCACGTCGGTACTAGGCTTAAAAGTAGACAATCGACAATCGTCGCTGTCTTTTGACAGGGTTGCTTATATTCTAAACGATAGTTTTAGACAATCAGCTGATAGTTAATTTTTACCTTTTGTTGCAAAATATGTGTTTGTTTTTCACAATTCGAGCGCTATCAGAATGGCGCGCACAACCGACTTTTCGGATATTAATTTCAACTGCTTGCTGTTGATATTCAAGCTGCTACACAATCTAGAGGATCAGGTCAATTTAGCACTCTGCTGCCGGCGGTTTCGCGACGCATTTGTTTATTTGCATCGACAGCGCTTCGAAGAAATTGTTGACAGTGATATTAAACTTAAGAACTTGGATGATTGGCGTGCCTTCTTGTGGATGTGCGGCGCAAATGTGAAAAGATTAAAGTGCTATCGCGACGACGATCATCCCTTGCAGGTGCTGCCATTAGTAGCCAGATATTGTGGGCGACTGGAGAGCATCACACTCCGCAATGCGACAGTTGCCAAGACGCAGCCGTTTTTGCTGCAATTAAGCTCGTTGCGGAAGGTGTATGTGCGCAATTACAAAAGCACAAGCAAAGATCTTATCAAATCCATGCGGTTTCGCTTGCCTTATATACAACATCTCGGTCTGGAGTGTTTTGATCGTCGGGAACGTGAGTGAATATATTCAAATTCTTTGTTTTCTTTTGTTTATTGTATTTGATTAACTTTTTTTGCAGTGCAAGAACTTCGCTACTTTATCAATCTGGAGGAGTTGCAATTGCTCGATGAGGTGACGCCCTCAGACTTTATTGCCATCACGAAATCCTTAAGGAATCTGCGTACACTGCAGCTGCGCAATGCGAAGAACTTTTTGACCACACCAACGCTGAAACAACTGGCCACCAATTGCCGGCAGTTGGAGAAGCTTGCCTTTCAGGATTGCGATGCGGAACTCACTGCCCTTACACTATTTCCGTATTTGAGATATCTTCAACTTTATTGCCCGGATAATCAGAAGACACGCTTGTTCAAAACGCTAGCTGGCAAATGTGCACCACATTTGGAATATCTTATACTGCACCGCAAGCAATGGATCGACGAGGAACAAGCTCAACACATTGGCGCCATCAAGTCCCTGAAATGGCTTGTCTGTAAGCCGCGCAACGATCGTTGCATTAATCTTCTGGGGAATCTATCGCAACTGGAGTGTCTGTCAGTGCAGTGTGCTCGAGATATAGGCGAAACAGAGCTATTGAATCTAATTCGCAACAATGATCAGTTGCGTTACCTTAACATTTGCTACTGCCTGGGCATAACAGATGCCTTCATCGTGGACATGCTCGACATTTTGGTCAAGCGTCGCACAGATCAGCCGTTGGAGCTTTATGCGGCTGCCACAGATATTCGGCACGACATTATGGAGAAAGTAAGTAGTTTCCAACGTAGCTTTTGCGCATATGAAAATAAAATTTAATTCAATTACAGCTGCCAACTGATTATGCGTCCAAATTGCTTATTTTGTACTTTGAGTGCAGTCAAGGCATGCGTTCTACTGAAAATTTTTACAACGATGAACCGGAATTCGATCGGTAGGCAATGGGAACTCAATGCGATTATACACATCAATCTGTAATTGACAAGCAAGACAAAGATAATACCATTTATTAATATTTATACCAAAGTATATACTCACATTTTTATATGAGTGTGCATTGATTGTGCACATTAATTTCAATTATCTTGTTATTACACACTCTAAGTGCTAGATTTTTATTCCATCTAATTTTTGTGGTTTATTTCTCAAATAAATTACAAAATATTTTATATCCAACATAAAAAGTTGTTTAATTTTTATGCAAAAAAGAAAGAGAATGGAATTTTTGTCGATCTTGTAACATTTTCTGGGGTGCCACAGAAATCGCTTTCGCTGGAATTTCACATAAATTTTTATGAAATTTAAGTTAAATTCAAGCGAAAGCGATTTCTGTGGCACCCTCGTTTATTTAATATTGATTATTTTATCTAATTTATAATTTATTGGATTTAACAAATGGAATGATTCCTTATCTAGCACAAAGCTCGACATGATGCCGATTAGAATTTAATGCGTTTGTAGTAAATATGACCGTTTTACTCAATAATTTAACACATTTATTTATTTTAAATGCTAAAAATTCCGCCAAAATTCGACTGACTTTATCGTCTATTCATTCCCACTTTGCGTATTACACATACAGTGACACGCGCAAGCACTATATTTCTCTTTGTCTAACTCATTGTCACACGCTCAGGGCTGCATTTAAAACTGTGGAATAACGAAAAATGAAATTAAATGAAAAATGGACAAGTTCTTTTATTTAAAATAATCAAATAAAATAAATAAAATTATTAATTATAATTAACAGATCCAACAATTTTTTCTTATATTTTTTAAATTTTGTTTTGTTCGCTTGGCGTACATGTGTTCAGAAGATGGTGGAGGAGTAATAATATTGGGCAGTGCCTCCACCTCTACCTCCTCCATCTCCACCTCGTCGTCCTCCACCACCTCCTTCTCCTCGTCCGCAGCAACACGCTTATTTCTTCTTATACATAGATCTTGCGATCTTCTTTCTGTACTCACGCTCAGTTCGCAACTCGATCCCACGCTCGATCAGTGGAGTGTGAAATGTGTTTTAAATGTTTAAATAGAATAAAGGACAAATGCCAATTAGATTTAGAATCACCTTTTTATTGAAAATGAGAAAATGGGTTTTTTTATTTTGGGCTTAGACACATTGCTCAAAACTTAAAAATATATTAAATTGAAACATTTTTACAAGTAAATAAAGAAGAAATCGAATTTAAGAAATTTAAATTTATTTTAAAGAATTATTGACCAACTGCGAAATGAACGATTTAGTTCATGATTGACTGAATAAGTTCATTCGTTCATCCTAATGACCCGTTCATTTGAACTTTTGCAGAACGAAACGACACAACTCTACTAGCTAGTAGGTGGCCAGCAGCACCATCACTATTTTAATTACAATTTTACTTTTCGTGCGATTTTGTTATTACTTTTATTTTCTACACTTCTATTTAAAATTTGTACCAATTTCATAACTATTTGCAATAGTAATAACGTAGTTAAAAACTAGTAATCGCGGAATTTGCATTGTTTTGTGCACTGAGTGCATTGGAATGCAGCTGTTCGTGTACGCTTAAGAACACTTGGCAACTCTGCCCTGCACTCGCACTGAAATTGTCTGTCTGCAAGACATTTTTTTTGTGGTACACTGAAAAGTGAAAAAAAAAAACACTTAATTGTGTAGTTACGGCAATTAAGTTGTGCAAAGTGTGTGGCTGACACCTGATAATGTCCTGTGCCGCAACATTAACAGCGGCCAAAGACTCGACAAATGCTGCTGCCAGTGGAGCATCTTCGGCCACATCGGTGGGTGTGGTAGTCAGCGGAGGTAGCACTGTGACAGCTGGTGGGGGCGGTGGAGGAAGCACTGCTGCTGGTTCAGCCGCGGCAGTCGCTCGACGCTTCTCCATGGAAGGAGTTGGTGCGCGTGTAATACGTGGTCCAGACTGGAAGTGGAACAAACAGGTAAGTTAGCGCAATAAAGAATTAAATATATACATATATAAATAGAAGAAGATACTGAAATTGACTATCAATTGGCACCAATTTAATTGAGTAAAAGTGCCCCTGACTTTTTAATAACAAGCTTGTATGTGTGTGTGTGTGTGTGTGTGTGTGTGCAAAGAGTATAACGATTTTGTCTTTAGCTTAGCTACGCGCACAGAATAAATTTTAATATTTCATTTAACTTACAGATGCATTTTGTTTCAACTCAATTTAAGAGTTACTTTAATTGATTTTGTCCGAAGTTTATTTAAAATTGTCGGAGCTTACACTGAAATTAATTTGCATTAAATTAATAAGCAAAAGCATTTTGTTTTTATAAATGTTTGAACTTTTTTTCAAAACGATTTTATTTTCAACTGCATTAAAGTAATTTGCATTTTGTTTCTAATAAATTGCATTTAATTTTTAGGTAAATTATGCATTTTATATAAGTTTCTTTAGTTATTTCTCTTGATGAATTTATTTATTTCAAACCGAATCCATTTTAAAGTGAAATCTTTGGGAAAATAATGAATTTATCGAATAATGTAAATCAAACAGGAGCGCCACAGAAATCGCTTTCGCTTGAATTTTACTTAAATTTCATACAAAATTGAGAAAAATTCAAGCGAAAGCGATTTCTGTGGCCCCCCCGAAGATAATTTTACGAGTATGGAGGAGAGCGTAACGTATTTAAGATTCGCAAATCTCTTGGCGAGCTGCTTGTCTTGTTGTGTTTTTCACTAGCACTGACCTAGACGAGGTGGCTCTGGGGTCGATCTCTGGAGATCGATGGGCAGATTGTGCAACGCATCGATTGCACCCTTAACAGTTGCATTAACAGTTTAGTTGATTGCGGACAACGGGGCGTTGAGTAGCGTGACAAGAGCAAATGCGATTTAATTATAATTTTCGCGTTGTGATTAGCGTGAGTTTCGCTGTCGTCTTTCCCTGTCCCACTCCCTCGCTCTCTCTCTCTTTCTGTTGTTTGGTGGCGTGAGTTAAGTTCAATAATATTAATACCTCTGTTAATTTCTTGACAGGATGGCGGCGAGGGTCACGTGGGCACCGTGCGCAACTTTGAGTCCGCCGAGGAGGTTGTCGTTGTCTGGGACAACGGCACCGCTGCCAACTATCGCTGTGCCGGCGCCTATGATCTGCGCATCTTGGACAGCGCTCCGACCGGAGTGAAGCATGAGGGCACCATGTGCGATACTTGTCGCCAGCAGCCGATCTTTGGCATACGCTGGAAGTGTGCCGAGTGCATCAACTACGATTTGTGCTCCATTTGTTATCACGGCGATAAGCATCACTTGCGGCATCGCTTCTATAGGATTAGCACGCCGGGCGGTGAGCGGGCAATGCTCGAGCCGCGTCGCAAGTCCAAGAAGGTCCTGGCTCGTGGCATCTTTCCGGGCGCACGTGTTGTTCGCGGCGTCGACTGGCAGTGGGAGGATCAGGACGGTGGCGTTGGACGTCGCGGCAAGGTTAACGAGATTCAGGATTGGTCATCCGCCTCGCCGCGCTCCGCCGCCTATGTCATTTGGGACAATGGCTCGAAGAATCTGTATCGGGTGGGCTTTGAGGGCATGGCCGATCTCAAGGTGGTGAACGATGCCAAGGGCAGCAATGTGTATCGCGATCACTTGCCGCTGCTGGGCGAGAATGGGCCTGGCAAGGGGCCGCATGGCTTTCAAATTGGTGACAAGGTCACCGTGGATCTGGACCTGGAAATTGTGCAGTCGCTGCAACATGGACACGGTGGCTGGACAGACGGCATGTTCGAGTGCCTCAGCAATGCGGGCATGGTGGTTGGCATCGATGAGGATCACGATATTGTTGTTGCCTACAATTCCGGCAATCGCTGGACCTTCAATCCCGCTGTGCTCACCAAGGTATCGTCGCCCACGACAGCACCGCCCGAGTTCCAAGTGGGCGACATTGTCAAGATCTGCTCGGACGTGGAGAGCATCAAGATGCTGCAGCGTGGTCATGGCGAATGGGCGGATGCCATGCAGTTGACACTGGGCAAAATTGGACGCGTTCAGCAGGTGTACCATGACAATGACCTCAAAGTGGAGGTGGGCAACACATCCTGGACATACAATCCGCTGGCTGTTTGCAAGGTGCTCTCGACCGGCGCTGCAGGAGCTGCTGCCGGTGCCGCCGGCGATGGCAACTGTGCTCCGGTGATTCCCAGTGGTGAGCGCTTGTCCGCCATCCTGAAGAAGCTCTTCGAGCCGAATGTCTCTGGCGACGCCACCGAGGAATTCGTCAAGGCCGCTGCCAATGGATTCGCCGTGAGTTGCACAGTTATCCCACAGTTAATAAACCCTGGTTGTTTGGCATTCCATATGTTACAGTCGAGCATACTCGACTGTCGGAGACCCCGTACTTACTATGGAAAAGCAAACACTGCTTTAAATAAAATAATATAAATCGCTACAAATATTAATATAGTTATGTACTAAGTGTACTGTCCGCCCAACAAGGGGGCTCCAGTCGGATACAGCCGAGTGTGCTCGACTGTAAGATACCCTGTGCCCTGGCAATCCGATAGCTTAATACTTATTTGCACGCCATTAGAAACGCCGAAGGCTTGATGATGCCGAATTAAATTTTCGACTAACTGTGGAAATCGTCTATATGATCTAGTGAATCAGCTTAAACCAAATTCGATCAAAATGTAAAAGACATTGAGTATTCCCAATCTGTGAGTTCGGCTGAGATACTACACATCTAAACATTTCATACTAAATCTATATTTTAGATCAATCATTCCTATGGCAACTATATGATACAGTGGTCCGATCCAAAATCCTAAATCAAACTCTATCTGCTTGCAATATAGAACCTACATACCAAGTTTGGACTCTCTACTTTTTTTAGACTCTGAGATCTAGGCGCTCTTACAGACGGACAGACTGACAGACGGACATGGCTATATCGACTCGGCTGTTGATGCTGATCAAGAATATATGCACTTAATGGGGTCTGCCACGCCTCCTGCCTGTTTTTGCACATTTTTTTGAAAGAATCCCCTCTTTCTTGTACTTGTTCCTTGTTAATTTAACTCCCATTTTCTAGTCGCGTTGTGAGGAGTACTTGGCTGGCGCCGCACAACCCTCCACGTCCAGTGCGGCAGCTGCCGCAGCTGCTGGCAGTCCCAGCGGTGGGGCCGTGCCCGAGGTGAATGTGAATGGAGTGTTTGCAGGTCACACGGCGCTGCAGGCGGCCAGTCAGAATGGTCATATTGAGGTCATTCAAGTGCTGTTGCGTCATTCGGTCGATGTGGAAATCGAGGACAAGGACGGCGATCGGGCTGTTCATCATGCCGCCTTTGGTGATGAGGCAGCTGTCATTGAGATCTTGGCCAAGGCTGGCGCGGATCTGAATGCGCGCAACAAGCGTCGTCAGACCTCGCTGCACATTGCCGTCAACAAGGGACATCTGAACGTGGTCAAGACGCTGCTCACGCTGGGCTGTCATCCCAGTTTGCAGGATTCCGAAGGCGATACGCCACTGCACGATGCCATATCAAAGGTGGGGCTGACTTATATTGAAATATTCGAATTCATGCTTAAAATGCTTTCGCTTTTTCAGGAGCACGATGAGATGCTGTCGCTGTTGCTGGACTTTGGCGCTGACATCACGTTGAACAACAACAATGGATTCAATGCTCTGCATCATGCTGCGCTCAAGGGTAATCCCAGCGCCATGAAGATACTTTTGACAAAAACGAATCGTCCATGGATTGTGGAGGAAAAGAAGGACGACGGCTACACCGCTTTGCATTTGGCGGCACTCAATAATCATGTCGAGATCGCCGAGCTGCTCGTGCACATGGGCAAGGCCAACATGGACAGGCAGAATGTGAATCTGCAGACAGCTCTGCACTTGGCCGTGGAGCGTCAACATGTCCAGATTGTTAAGCTATTGGTGCAGGATGGCGCCGACTTAAATATAGCTGACAAGGATGGCGACACGCCGCTCCATGAGGCACTGCGTCATCATACGCTGTCGCAGCTGAAGCAACTGCAGGACGTTGAGGGATTCGGCAAGTTGTTGATGGGTCTTCGCAATGCCAACAACAAAAAGGCATCCGCATCGATTGCCTGCTTTCTGGCGGCAAATGGAGCTGACTTGACACTGAAAAATCGCAAGCTGCAAACGCCACTGGATTTGTGCCCTGATCCGAATCTTTGCAAGACTCTGTTGAAGTGCTATAATGAGCGCAAGACGGATGATGCAGAGCTGCCTGGAAATGTGGCTGGCACCAGTCTCAATGCACGTGCTCGGGCTCAAAGTGCAGCGGCAGCTGGAACTGCAGCTGGATCTGCAGCTGCTGGTATGCATCAGTCGGCCACGGCGAATATACCACTCAATACTGTGGCTTCGGGCAGCGCCTTTGGCCTGAACGGCATTAGCACGGACATGGCGCAGTCTCTGCACGTGGAGAGCAGCAGCAGCAGCAAGAATTCCACTAACGTTGGCGGTGGCAATGGCCACAACAACAACAAGCCGACCAGCCTGGAGGAGTGCCTCCGTCTGCTCGGATGCCAAGCGGGATACGGTCTTCAAGCCATGTGGTCATGTCTGTTGCTGCGAGACGTGTGCTCCGCGTGTCAAGAAGTGCCTCATCTGTCGGGAGACGGTCTCGTCGCGTGAGAAGATCGATGAATGCCTCGTTTGCTCGGATAAACGTGCTGCCGTCTTCTTTCGTCCGTGCGGCCACATGGTCGCCTGCGAGCATTGCAGTGCACTGATGAAGAAGTGTGTCCTCTGTCGTACCCAGGTCGATGAGATGCTCTCGTTCACCCTCTGCTGCGGTGGCAATGGCACCGCTGAGAAGGTAAACATCGCCGGCACCGCTTGTCTCACCACAACCACAGCCGAGGAGAAGTTCATTGAGCCGTCGTGTGTCAACACCTCCGGACACAGCGTGGCCATGAACAACACGGTGGTCACCCCAGTGGCAGGTGGCAGCAACAGCAGCAGCAATCAATTGAATAGCCAGAATAACTTATTGGCTGCTGCGGCAGCAACTGCGGCCAATGCCAATAATATGCCAGCATCGGGCATGTTGGCGCCATCCAATGTCAACAACTTCCAAAAATGGACGATGTACAGAAGCTGAAGCAACAATTGCAGGACATCAAGGAGCAGGTGCGTCACAAATCTTTAGATGAATCGAAGCGGTAATTGTCTTAGCCATGCGGATATTTAAAAAAAAAACGGTAGAAAGAGGGTGAAAGAGAATGAATTTAGGTGCATAAATTATTTGTGGTCTCTGCTAGTTTTAGAATATATTTGATTTGTGTGATGTATGTAACAGGCAGAAGGAAGCATCTCCGACCCCATAAAGTATATATTCTTGATCAGTATCAACTGTCTGTCCTTCAGTCGGTTTGAACCAGGGACCGCAACTTTTATAACTTTTAAAATAAAAATTGCAAAATAACAATTATTTTTTGATTTTTATTTTAAAGTTACGGAAAAACTCTTATTTTTAATTTTTATTTAAAAAGTTATAAATAATCGTTAAAATTCATTTTTTTAATAAAAGTTGTGAAATAACTCTTATTTCTGATTTTTTCAATAAAAATAAAAGTTAAGAGTTATTTTTGATTTTTATTTTAAAAGTTACAAATAAGAGTTATTCCATAACTTTTATTATAAAAATCAAAAAATAAAAGTTAAGTTGAATATCTTTTGAACCAATTAGTGTATAACAAAAATTTAAATTTATTCTTGATCTATGATTCGAGATCTTTCATATGATATATCAAATGTCCCTCAAGGACGAATTTGAAGGATCCAATTATTTTCTATTACTATTTTTCATTTTTTTTTTTCAATATTCTGTTGCAGTATTTCGGATTATTTTTGATTTTTTCTGATTTTTTAGATTTTTTAGATTTTTTACGATTATTTAGTAAAAAACCAAATTATTTTAAATTTTCACAATCAAAGTAGCCAAAGCTTTTGATTATAGTTGCTTTTTGTGCTGTCTAAAGCATTTAACTTCAGAAGAAAGAAGGAGGCAGCTACAATATTTCCGTAGCTCACTAGTTAGAGTTGCTGACCTGTCAGTTCCAGTTTGAAAAAAAGCTGGGTTCGATTCCCCCCGTCAATTGTAGTCAGTGTATTTATAAGTATAAAAATATAAATGAATAGTATTTAACTTTTTTTTTTAATCAAAAGAGTCAAGAAAAATTGCTTGCAGAATATTGGAGAGCTAAGAGGAGCGCTCTCAAGAGGTCCACATTTATTGCGTATACAATCGAAAACAAGATATCCTACCTAAATAGTAATAGAAAATAATTGGATCCTTCAAATTCGTCCTTGAAGGACATTTGATATATCATATGAAAGATCTCGAATCATAGATCAAGAATAAATTTAAATTTTTGTTATACACTAATTGGTTCAAAAGATATTCAACTTAACTTTTTTTTTTTGATTTTTATAATAAAAGTTACGGAATAACTCTTATTTGTAACTTTAAAAATAAAAATCAAAAATAACTCTTAACTTTTATTTTTATTGAAAAAATCAGAAATAAGAGTTATTTCACAACTTTTATTAAAAAAATGAATTTTAATGATTATTTTTGACTTTTTAAATAAAAATTTAATATACGAATTAAATTTGATTTATATTTTATAAATTGAAAATATAAGTTTTTGGCTGATATCGATAGTTCCGACTGAAATAGGAATTTTGGTGTTTACCATTTTACTGTAGCATGTTTCCTTCACATTGATTTTTTTAGCTGAAAAAAGCATTCATAACTCTTATTTGCAGTCCCTGGTTTGAACTTCGTCGATCTGAGAGACTATAATTCAAATTTGGTATGTAGGTTGCTGGATACCGGACGCAGATCAAGTTTGTTTTTGAATTGGATCAAACCACTTTATCATAAGCTGCCATAGGACGATCAGTCGAAAGTCAAGTCTTAGTATAAACAGCTTTTTTGTTGTTTAAGATATCTCACCCAAACTGACAAAAAAAGGCATACGATATGGTCCTAGGCATCCTGACCAAATTTGGTTGAAATCGGATAACTATATCATAAAGCTGCCATAGGCATCTTACAGTCGAGCACACTTGACTGTAGCCGCACCTCCCCGCGGGCGAAGCGAACAGAGGGCGGAGTCCCCTTTTACTCTTTTGAATATCTGCTCCTGAATTTAGCAGAATGTATTAAGTTTTAATTTTGGGGAACTAGGGGCTTTTAGACAGCCCAAGTCGACTCGTAGGTCCCCAAGTTAATATTTGGAAAGTGACCCCATTTCAATTGTAATGGCCTCCCGGTAGTGTTCCCTGAGTAACGATTTTATTAAATCGGATGCAAATTCGAGCGGCGTTAAATATTTATGTTTTCTTACTTATTCTTTTATAACCAATATTATATTTTATGGAGACTGGCACAGGGTATCTAACAGTCGAGCCAACTCGTTTTTAATTGAATTTTCTGACTTTAATGCAAAATTAACTTTATTTTTTTTTTTTTTAAATATCCGCATGTGTAAGACAATTACCCTCGAACCTTCTGAATTTCATAATAATATTGTTTGTTTTCTATTGCAGACAATGTGCCCCGTTTGCTTCGATCGAATCAAGAATATGGTATTTCTGTGTGGACACGGCACCTGCCAGATGTGCGGTGACCAAATCGAGGGATGCCCCATATGCCGCAAGACGGTGGAGAAGCGTATTTTGTTATTCTGAAGCACAACATATCAATACCCATTGTTGGCACACATTCCGCGCACAATCTCCAAGCGAATCTCCCATAAATTAAGTATTATTTAGCGAAAATATACTCTTATACATACAGATTATGTATATTAATATGTATGCAAACGTATGCGCGCATATGAATATCGTCTTATAAAGCAAAAAATAATAAAATATATTTTTAACAAATATTTCACAAACATCCCAAATTAAGCAGTTACACTCTTGATTTTATCGGTGGCCTCCTTGCTCATCAGATCCTTGAGTATATCCTTTTTGGCCTCAAAGTAATCACGGAACCATAGTATATGCTCCTTCTTCTCCTGAGCCGTTACATAGGGATTCTTGGAGAGGCCCACGCAGACCAGCTCCATGAAATGACGTATGGGTCCCTTGTTGGGACACCAGCCCTCCAAATGCTGGTCGAGAAAGATGTGCTCCGAGAAGTCGACGTTCGCTTCCTCATGCAAATCCTGCTCGTTGTTAATGGGAAACCGCCAGAGCTTTCCCTGCGACGTCCACTGCATCATTTGCTCAAAATGATTGGCCGGCGGATGCGCCGTCTGCAACTTCAATTCGCGTTCATTCAGCGATGACCAGGTTGACAGCATGTCCGGTGAATCCAGCAAGGTTGGAGAGCCTTTGGTAAAAATACCCAAAGGCTCGCTTCCGTACAAATTGACGCTGCCCGTGAAGACTTCCGGCTCGCGTTTAACTTGCCGCTGTGGACGTTGTGGCTTGCGATCATCGGATCTGGACCTGGGGCGCGATGCCAGCGTGCGTCGCACATACTCGCCACGAGAGGGCTCCTGCTGCTGTGGCTGCTGGCGGCGATCAATCTTCATGCCCACAATTAATTCACTGAAATTGCATATTTGTATTAAAACAACAGTTTAGTGAACACTTCGCGGGCTTACCTCAAATTCAGCTCCTTGTCTGTGCTGCCAGCTTCAGCGGTTGCACCCTTGACATCGCCCTGTGGCGCATCTGGCGCAGTTTCCACGTTGTGTCCAAGCAGCTTGGCAAGCAACTCGGATTCGGTTTGTTTTCTCTCACTTTCGCCAGTGCCCAGCATGCTGGCAATATTCTTAGCGGCTGTGATGACATCCTTGGTAGCAGTCTCCTGCTTGAGGGCCTCCCTACGTCGCCGATTGGCATCGCCGGGACGTGGGAGCTCCGTGGTCGCCATTTGGTCGTTCGATTGCGTTTGCATGCTGCCCAGCAAGCGATTCAAACGCTGCGCCGCTGTTTCTGTCTTATCTGCAGGTTGTCGCTGCTTTTTGGTTTTCTTCTCATCATCGGAAGAGGAGGCACCATCGTCATCCTTCGACTGGGAGGAACTGGAGTAGCTAACAATCCCCACGTTTTTGCAGACAGCCGGCAGCAATGCCCTGTAAAAACCAAACACAAGGTCAACATAGTAACAACCTATAGTGTCCGCTAAAGAGCTTACCGTATATTCAGCCTTTGTGTGCTGCGCAGTGCCAACATTTTCGCCAATTTCTTTCACAATTTTCGAAAAACAAAAATCTTTTCCTGTGGCTCGCGTAACAATAATAATTATTATTGTCAGGTTGGCAGCGCCGCTAAAATTGTGGCGCCACCTTTAGTTTGATTTATGAAAAGCAAGTACGCCATCTATGGATTTTTAACAGCAATATAAATGAGAATTTTTATTTGTTCATTTATCAATAGCAAAGCAATAAATAATAATTTAACAATACTATTTAAATTATAAATTGGATAAAATAATAAACAAAATAAATTTAAGATAATATCAAAGATAGGTTTGTTTTTAAAGAACATTCTAACCTGACTATCGTCCTTTTCTGTGGTTTCAAAACTATCGGTGACTCTTGTTTGTGTGTGTTCGTGGTTTTGTTGCGATAATAAAAAAGAAAATAAAAAATAAACAAACAAAATATATTAAATGGTGCTTGTTAGCTCGACAAATTCAAAAGATGAGTGGAAGCACCTTTAACTTTGAAATAAAGTTGAAACGTGAAAACAAAGTGTATTACGAGAATGTAAGCGAGTAAATAAATGGTAATAATGTTTGTGATTAATTGAGAACTCATTTCCATAGGATATGCTGATAGGATGCGTGCAGTTCCAGTGTCCGACTGAAACGAAACACGATGGAATACTTCTAACACTCGATGGTGTCGTCAACTTGCAGCTGAGCAGTAAAACTGTGGGACTCTTCGATGCCTTTTACAACTCCGTCAAGCCCATAACATTGCTGCAGAACAGCCTGGAGCTGTCGGCGCCGGGAAAACTGGGAGCTGGCAATTCCGAGTTTCATTTTGAATTGCCGCTGGTGTGCAAAAAGGAGCCTCGCAAGTTATATGAAACGTATCACGGCGTCTTCATCAGCATCAATTATCAGCTCAAATGCGATGTGAACGTGAAGCGAAACTTTCTAGGGAAATCGTTGCAGAAGGTGCAGCAATTTTGTGTGCAATACAAGCCCTTGCCCCTCGGGGATGAGGCAGCTCGGCCTGTGCCATTCAGCCTGAGCATGAGCAATGCCAAGGAGCGTGTAACCATGCCGAGATTTCTTATCACTGGTCGATTGGATCGCATCGATTCCTGTGTAACGATGCCCATTACGGGCAGCTTAACCGTGCAGCACACGGAGGCGCCAATAAAGTCCATTGAAATGCAGCTAGTACGTGTGGAGACCTGTGGCTGCGACGAAGGCTACTCCAAGGATGCCACCGAAGTGCAAACCATACAAATTGCCGACGGAAATGTCATGCCCAAGCTCGAAATACCAATATATATGGTGCTGCCGCGCCTATTTACATGTCCTACACTGTTGACCAAGAACTTTAAAATTGGTCAGTAGCAATTTTAGTTATTTAAAGACTTTATATTTTTAATACGTATTATTCTTACAGAGTTTGAGCTCAATTTGGTGGTGTTGTTCAAGGAGGATCACAGCGTTAGTGAGAATTTCAAAATAGTTCTTAAACGCGCCACAGGCCCGTTGCCAAGCAAAATAACAACAGCGGGACGCTGAATAACTCGAATGTAGCTACTAAACTGTGTATACTTAGCTGTATTTTACAATGTAAATACCTGAGGCTGCAAATCTATAAAGTTTTGGAAAGCCTTGGTTACATTTTGTATAAAGAAACTATTTCATTTTCTCAATTGTTTACAATTTATTCTTAAATTCCTAAGCCTTAAAAGTTATTAAAAAAATAAATGATTTCAAAAGAAGCCGAATAAATAGAAAAATATTAGTGGGATTCCGGTAAACGTTTTTGATTTGCTTTTGATTATTTTTAACCAAATATAAATCAGTTGACGGAACGACCCTTTTTGCACACTGATTATTTTTTGATTTCGTGAACAGCTGACAGCCTGGGCGAACAGCTAATTGTCAACTAAAAAGTATACAAAAATGGGCATAATTGCACAAAATGCCGAAAGAAAGTCATCGAATATGTTTTTATTGAATATTCGTAGATTTACAATGCAAACAATCACCAACTGACACACAGCTGTTCGAAACCAAATCAAAATGAAAAAATAATCAGTCTCAGAGCTGATTTTTCGAAATGAATTAGTAAGACCACATTTCCCTGATTTGCTCTGGGCACACTGAAAATTTTGTATGGAGCAGCTGCGAACAGCTGACTGAAAAATCAAAATCAAATCAAAAGCAAATCAAAAACGTTTACCGGAATCCCACTATTATAATTATTTTAAATTTTGTGCGCTGACATAGTGCTGCCACATAGTTATAAGTAGTATATTAAAAAAATCCCCTAAATAATGACACGAAAAAATTTACAGTTGGCGCCAGCCCTTGAAAATTAAGCAAGTTTTAAAAGTTTTATAAAAAAGTTAATCAATTGACGCACAATTCTTCAAATCAATAATACATGGCAATTTTTAAAATTATACACAAACATAAATATGTAGGTATCAATAATTGCTCTCATCGTTTTCCTGGAGATGCCGGCATCTTTTGTTTTCAAGCTGATTATTATCTTTCAATTTGCAGCAGCTGCCAAAACAAACTCCACCTTGGGCAATTCTACTGAAATAATGTTCCTGGCGTGCGCGTGTGTGTGATATATTTTGAAGTTTAAGATAGCACCCTCTTTATTATTCTTATATTCCTTGGCGGTGTTGCTGCTGCTACCGTAGCGACCCACCGGTAAGTGCATTTCAATTTCCTGCTTGCAGGAACTTTAAATCTTTAATAAGCATGTGGGTGTATGTCGGTGTGTGTGTGTGTGTGTGTGTCGATGTATGTCTGTTCTCATCTCAAAGACTCACACAGACACATATAAGCTTTGCTTTTTATGTCTGCAACGGTAAAGCTACACACAGCTTCAAATATAAACAAGTCAGAGCGCGTTGAATCGAGTCAACTGCTATAAGATACCCGTTAATCAATTTAAACCTAATTCATTTCAGAAGCTCTGCATCTGTAAAAGCTTTCTTCTTAGGCGGAATATTTTGATGAGCACTGATATATTTTAATAATGTTATGAGTTTCTATGAATTTTAAACTTCATTGCATAGATCATTAAATTCATTGCATACATTCAGGCGCTAGCATTGCTTTAAAAACAGTGCTGTCCAAAATGTGAATTTCTCCGCCCAGGAAAAATGTTTTAAGAGTGATTTGAGACACCACTGTTTTCAAAAAATTAAAGCAGCCATAATTACGATTAATTTATTCCTGTCCAAATTTGAAATAAGTTGTTTTGCGAGAAAATCGCTGTGCCAATTTTGATTGCTCTCGTAGTATTCTCCTCTTTGTATACACAATATACCCCTGCTTTCTACGAGTAAAGGGTATAATTACTTAGCATAAAATGCCAGGCTCTCTTTTCGTTTCGTGTGATGTTTTGTGGGTGGAGGGGTGTTGGGGATTGTTAGGTGTGTGCTACGTCCAGCTCTTTTACATTCGATATATATTTCTGGGTACCTGCTTTCATATGTATGTATGTACGACGACATCGCAAGTTTCAAGTTCACTAAATTATGTACATATGTACATACAAACATACATGCTTATAGTGATAGTGAGTGTATGTGTGTATAATGTAATGTTAGTAAGTACATATGCACATATATTTATTCTACTTGGCGGCGCAACTTTGCTCCATAAAGTAAAAAACACACACATACACACACACACACTGACGTACTCCTGCACAGAAACGTATTTATTTAAGACAAATAACAAAAAAAAAAAAAAAAATGTACATACCATGAAAAACTGTTGCTTTCTCTTTCTTTAGAGAGTGGGAGTTTTTGGAATGTGGTGATGGAAGGGGGTCAGATGTGGGGCAGGAGGTTCTGACTTCAAACTGAAATTGAGTTGAGAAGCTGCTGATTCCCCCCGCTCCTTTCATCTCTCAGCTGGCAGCCGCCTGCAATTTGTGTGTCACCAAATGTACCACTAACAAAAGCACCCAGTGACAAAGTTTTTCCGAGACTTGTTGTATTTGTATACCCTGTGTCGAGGGTCTAATAAATTTGTGCAAATCTATTCAACAAAAAGTATATATTTTTTTTAATCATTATCAATCTGCGTATTTAATAGACAGATCTCAGAGATGGCAAGAGCTAGAATCAGCATATTCTGCATGTAGACACCTTGTAGATACAGATTATTTTAAATTTTGGATTCGTCTTCAGAGAAATAAAAAATGACTTTTGACTTTAATGATATTTAAATTCAGATCAGACATACAAATTTCACCTAGATCGGATAATATACGAGGAAGTTACAGAAGAAAAGTTTTCTGGTTTTATGAATTCAGGGTATCTAAGGTCCTGGACGCAGGGTAAATTATTGTCGAGTTCTCTCGACTAAAGCTTTTCTACTTCTTCTTTTTTTGTGTGTCGTTTCGTTTGTGTCGAAATGAATAGAAGGACGTTAGGGTTTCAACTTTTAAAGTAAAATACAGAAAGTTTTTCACACCAAATGTTGCCAACATGGCTGCTTGTACACAGATTTCGATATTAGTTGGCATTGTACATGGGCAGCACTGGCAGCTGTCAATGTCGCGTCGCATTGGGCGTTGGGAGTTGGGCTGTGGTGGGTGTGGGCGTGGCGTGGTGTGTAGGCTTAGGGCTTGTGGGATTGGGCTTCACATTAAAGTGCCGTCACGTCGTGTAATTGATTTAAAATTAGCACATCGCTTACAAATTTAAATTGTTTACATGTGCCTGGGGACAGCTGCTGTTGCTGTTGCTGTTGGTGTTCGTATTGGTGTTACAGCTAGTATGCGGGTGTGCATGTGCATGTGTGTGCGTGTGTGTGTGTTTATGCATGTTTAATGAACATGGAGAACTCCCGCCAGGGCTACTGTAATCGCATTTCAATATGCTATGTAACCCAAGCCATGTCCCGCTGCAAGCTGCTCATAGCATCTCCCAGGCAACCTCCCTATTTGCCTATTTGCCCTGCAACATCTGTTGCCCCCTATTGCAACGGCAATTTAGTTTGTACGGCAAACTTTTCATAGCTGCTCTGACCCGTAAACGAGGTCAACGCAAAAAACATTTTGAAAAATTCATATGCAAACGTATTTTCAGTTGCAGTTGCAGTTGCAGGTGCCAGATTGCAAAAACAGAAAGCAGAAATTCCCTTTTCAAGTGCCTGAGCTATAGAAAAACTTTTTAATGGCCGCACATTTTAATAGGTGTGTTGCTCAGGGTTATACTATATGGACGAAAAGTGTAGTAGTCTCACTCACTACTAGTAGTACTAGTAGTTAGGCCCCAGCCGCACAAAACTTGCCTTGTTCATATAAATTGCAACTTTATATGGTCCATTGGTTCGGTTTGTTTGAATTGAATTTAATAACGATGACGCAACAATTTCAACTGCTAATTGGCAGCACTGTCAAGGCTTATCAATTGTCGAAGCAGTGCTGCCAGAATTTGATCGACAAAAGAAGCTAGATTTGATAAAATAGTTACTAAAATTGGCTGAAAAAATGAATAAATAGTTAAAATAAATAGGCAAATAAAACTATTTTAAAAAGGAGAATTTTGACTTAGCTTTTTAATCTTAAAGTACCGATGAATAATCCACAGAATTATAATAATAAAAAGAAAATATATAACAATATAAATAAAATGTCAAGGCATTTTCATTATCAAATAAGCTTAATTGGCAGCACTGTATTGAATCAAATCAAATCAACGGCTATAATAATTGACAGCACTGTCAATGCAAATCAATTATCGAGCATTCCTTTATCGATTATTTCATTAGGTGCAGCCAACTTCACTCCATTGATTTGCATGGCTGTCGCTTAGAAGTCTTTCCGCTTTTTGAGCTGTTAATTCCCAGTGCATTAGCTAATTGTTTGAACAGTCCGTGCGGAAGTCTCTCAACTTCTAGCTCAAAGTGAAAAATTCTGTGCTTTTGAAGATAAGAGACGGAATTGTAGCCCAAATTGGACTCGGACCGTTGACCATTGACCATTGCTCTCTCTCTCACTCTCACGCTCTCTCTGTCCCTTTTGCTCTTTGGTTGAAGTGTGTGCGTCCGTTGCAAGGTAAAAGTTTTGACTAAACCCGGTGTTGCTAATTGTTACAAGGGCCCAGTTACAAGTCCATGAGTAATTAGGGTCTGGATTAGGTACTGCCTACGCTCTAATAAATTGTTGGCCTAAAGGCGAACCAGGTTCCTATCCGGTGACCGTTTCGTGTCCGGGTCGGGGTCGTGCTCGTGGCCCTTGTCTGGATCCGGGGCGTATCCTGGAACTTGCAAAGCACTGGGGCGGGCATCAGGACACCGCCTCCTGTGTCTTGCGTCCTGGCTCCTGCCTCGCATTATGCCAGCCCGCGTCCGTTGACGCTGATGTACGTACGTGTTTCGGCGTGTTTCCGTGATAATTTCAAACTTTTGCACCAATTATGTGCACGGCAGCGTCAATTCTGTCTTCATCTATGTGTGTATTAGAGTGTGTCTGTGTGTGTTTGTTTCTTTGTGTGTGTTTGAAAGTTGCCTTCGTTTTTGTGCCTTTAGTTTATGCTCATTACGTGAGTGTTGCGCGCAGCAAACTCACAAATTGTTGTACAAGAAACGACGCCGTCGGCGCTCTAAAGCAGAAACACACACACACAGACTCACCTAAACACACACACTCACATACATACACTTATGAATGCAAACGAATTATTTTTGCTTTTGCAGCGCATTTTCGAATTTAATTTTCAGGTTAACTGCGCGCTTCCAAAGTTCTTCTCCGTTCGCCGTTCCACGTGGCGTATACGCGCTTTTTTCATTGCCCATTTCATTTGGTGCGCGAGCTGCAAACTGCGAGCTGCGAGGGGCGCTCATTAAGTAATGTGCATTGCTGGTAGTAAAATTCTTGTCATAAAGCTGTCAAAACTTTAGCACTTTCCTAATTAATTGTTGCATTACCAACCTCCTCACTGCTCCCTCTCCCCCCGCTCCTCATCTCATCCCACATCGCGCATTTTCCGAATGCCTAAAAATAAAGCAATTGTTTGCTGTGAACGTAGCAGAAATATTATTCAGCTGTCCAAAAATAAAAGGATTTTGCAAAGTTTTTTTTCCATCTGGTAAGCATATTAATTAATGCGTTGAGCTCATTTTCCATTTTCCAACAATTTATAATAGAAAATGTTGCAAATTATTCAGATAAGACGGCTAAATTTAGACTTCTTTTGAGTTTGGAATTCTGTGACTCGATTACTGTTTGAGTTGCCCTCGCTTAGGTGCAACTCGTGACATCTACTTAGCCGTCTGGCCACGCCCATTCACTATGACTTGACATATAATTAAGGCGCGTTAAAGTCTCCGACTGCTTGGCTGCTCTGTTTAAGAGCAGATATAAAAGTTGACTTCCACTTCACGTGGTCCAAATGTTGACACTTGAGTCTTTTTTTTTTTTTGGCTTGTTTACCTTTTGAACATTTCCTGGCCAACATCCTGCGGCACTTGCAACAGTTCTAGCAATGTGTCGCTAGTTTCAGCTTCTTCTTTACGGTCTTTGGGAGCTTATTGCTTAGAAAGGTGGAAAAAGAAAATATAGAAAAGAAATTCTGTCATTTTGTCCTGTCTCTTGTGTCATATAACTTTTTACCCTCTCTCTATCATTTTGCTGCAATTGTTCGCTGAAAGCTGCATACACAGCACTGATAAAAAACCTTTCAAAAACTAAGATTTTTAAATTCAAAGCAAGTGTTATTGTCTAAATAAGTAGATTATTGTAATGCTTCTTTTAAAAAACTTTATTTAAATAAAATATTTAAAATTCATTTTTTGTAATATTTAAACCGCACTATTTTTTTTATCAGTGTTGGAGTATCGGAAACAGCTGGCCCAGGACGATGCAGCCTGGAGTTGAAGTTGTGTACAGAAAATTGGAATACGGGAAAAGTTCTGGTCGCATTTTCATTGAAGCATAAACTGAGAGATTCTCCCGAATATATACATAGTTACATTTTGTTTGTTTACTTTGAAATTGTAAATGGATTAGCCGCACAGCGAACTACAGAGAGAGTGAGAGAGAGGGAGTGAGAGAAAGAGAGAGTGCAAGCGCGGCAAGCCTGACAAATTGAATTTGTTACGACTCGCAGCGATGAGAAGTTTTTGAAAACTTTTGCTTGCATGGTTGAGGATATTGGACGTGGATCCCATGCTTGAAGTGCTATCGCCATAAGCTCCACGCCACACAAAACTTTACCAGCGAAAGTGTTGCAAAATAAATTGCTGTACTGAAGGTGGCCGCTGGCAAACTGTGATGCCAAGGAGTTAACAGCTATTAAGAGTGAGGACCAAAAGCACCGCACCCCATTGTTGTAGTGTTTGTGTGATGAAAACTAGTGGCAAAGTGCCATCAATACCGATGCTTTCAGCTTAAGAATTACCTAAAAACAAATGCCAGATTTAAAGCTTAAAGTGTTGATAGCACTTCAGGATTAATGCACAGAGGTGCTGTTAAGTTAACAACTTAATTTATTGCAACCAACTTGATTCAACAGCAGCCTCGAAAATCGAAGACAAATGGCATTTGGCATAGAAAACAGCAATCAAATGTCAGATACAAATACAAGTAGAGTATTTTTGGATGCCAATATAAGTTATTCCAAGAAAAATAAAAACAATTTAGATGTATTTAAAGGTCAACCCATAATCCAATTAACATTCCGCATGAAAATCTGATAAGTATCCTACATTTTATAAGCGTTCACATTTTCGCCAAAGTTGATGAAGATATTTTAAATATAAATATCAATAAAAGAAAATTTAATTTCCAATAATTATCAAATTTGCATTCCGCGTGGAATTGGAAACTTCTACAAAATTTAATCACACTATTGCAACTTATGTGAATAGAAATTGAGTCGAAAGACTGTTTAATAAATAATGAAATAACTAACTCGAAGTGAATACAAATACCAAGAATCCATTATCATTATTGCAGCTACAGCATCAAACTTCGTTCCACTGCGGATCATTAAGCTAATCTTTGTCAACAATTTGTCAACAGCTTTTCTTAAGCTCGAGCAACATAATGATGTTTAAGCTGTTTTGGTTACCGCAACATTTTTGCATTTAGGCTAATTGTAGGAGGAAATTATATAAGGTACATCACATTTGGTGCATGTAATCCAAAATGTAACGCCAGCCACGCTCCCGCTTCCGCCCCCGCACTTAAATAAACCCTTTTGCTAGTTATGTTAAATCCACGTAACGACCACTCGCCTCTCCCTCTCCATGTCCATCTATCTGTCGCCCTCTCTTTCGTTTCGTCTCGTGTCGTATACGTCATTTACATTATTATGATGAGATGCAAATCTCGTTAAAGGACACTTCAGTCAGGCCCCACAGTCAGAGGATGCTCTGTTGCTTGGTCCTTTTGCCATACTTCAATATGTGTGCCATATGCCATATATAGCAGTCTGGTCTGGTGTTGGTGTCTCTATCTATGCATTATGTGTGTATGCCTTTGGGTGTCTGCATGTGTATGTATGTAAGCATGTTTGTATGTGTGTGTTATTCTTATGCAAATTACATTTCCTGTGTTTGAGCTACAGCTTGTAAATACATGTGTACGTGTATGCGCTGTTAAGTTAGTGTATGTACATGTGCATGTGTGTGTGTACATGTGTGTGTTCTTATTTTGCATGCAGACACACATTTAGTACAAAATATTATACAATTCTTTCAGAAAAAAGTCAACAACAGACAGACAGACCAGGCCAGAGCTCATAAATGCTCTCCTCTCCTCTACCCTCTCTATCTATCACTATCTCTCTCGCTCTCTCTCTGTCTCTGTCTCTATTTGACTCTCACAGTTACTGAGTGCATATTTGTGTCCCTGTTATGACATATTTGTTGCTGGCGTCAGAGTTTGTTTAGCATCTGATTTGCATTTGTAAACTTTACTGTGGCATGTGTCCATTTGTTTTGTTAGAATTTTGCAGATTTACGTATCAGTAACAGGCATAACCAAAGCCATATTCATATAATACATATAAATATGCATGTCCCATACAGTTACGCATAAAATAAATTGCACCCCTATGATACTTTGTCTAATTGATCTACTGTTGGGACTGCAATTCCCCCAAAAATTTGTACTTTATATATGGATTAGAGTTTCCAATATACATATAAAAATGTAAAAGGATCCTTAAGAATGTTTATCAATATTTTATTTAAAAATTGTTAAACCAATAGGGCTTTAAAACAAAGAAAAAAACGAATGCACTACTTTCTACTTTTTCTATAAAATCCTCCCCATTAAGAGCCAAGAGTGTTTGAAAACAAAAACTTTCAAATCTATTTATTTTATTTAAGAAAAAAGCACTTAGGAAATTAAAACAATCAAGCTTTTAAAAATTTCAAAGCATACATAAACAAAATGCAATATAACAAAAGCCGTTAACGTTGTCGCTTCTTTTTATATGTATGTATATGCAGGGGTTCAGTACAGTGATTAAATGTGATTAAATCTCAAAAATAACTTTGCAAATGATTTCCAAGTTAAAATAACAGTTATTGTAAAGTTTCTGTTTTCTGCACCCTCTTAGGTACAGTTGCTAAATATCAATGGGTTAAGGGAGTATAGTTAACTTATTTGCCGATGTTACAGAATAAAGTGCGTAAAATTTTTCCGGTTTTTTCATGTACACAAGTACTGTAGCATGAATTTTGTGTGTTTTTAAATATAAACTTTAAATATTATGACTTATACTTAAGTCAACTGTACCCTATCTAGTATAAAGGACAATTCTTTGAAATATACGTGTGTACGAATTAGTATTGTGCTGAGTGTATGCACATACATTCGTACATACGCCCACCTGCTGTGCCATTTAAGCTGACTACACATTTGAGGTTAGGGTCACACACACGTGTGCTCATTTTCATTTTTAGTTCCATTTTATTTGAAACTCATTAGCTGTTAGAGCATTTTATCAGCAATGAAACGCTGCATCAGCACATAATACACTTGCCAACAGAGCGAGCACATTAAATCGCTTTATGCAACATGTAAACGAAAAGAGGATAACTGAAATGGCGTTGCCAGATAGTTATCTCAGATTTAACCTAACCTACAAAAACTTTTATACACACAGATAACACATACATGCATACATTTAACATATAAAAGTTGAAACTGTTAATTAAGCCAGCGAGTGTATAAAAGATTCGTTCGTTAAATTGTAAATAGCATGCTATTGAGAGATTTTTCCCCATTTTGTCTGTCTGCCACTTTTGGTTAATGGCTGACAGGCAGCACGTCTGACAATTGGGAAATTGGAAGTTAAAACCATTAAATAAATGAGCGTCACACAAGAGTCACCACAGAATCACATTGCCCATGGTGCTGGCTTCAATTTTTATCTCTTTCGATTTGCACAGTCATTCAATAACCCGCCCAACGCCCGACTCCCGATTCCCCATTCCCGATTCCCCATTCCCGATTCCAATGCCGGAATGAATGACTGTGGGCTGAAATTGGGTTCGGGTGATGCCCATAGAGATGGGCTTGGAATAAAGGAACGACAATCACGATAACACAACATAAGAGTCGATTTTAAATAAGAGAACTGTGTGATTTATGTGATTTTGTTAATTTATTAATAATAATAAAATACTTTGTCTTTAAAAAAAATTCCTTTTGTAGAGCAAAATTAAAAGCCATTACACATTTTTTTCAGTGCTTAGCTTAATGTAAATTTGTATCAAAACTAACATTCTCCATATAAAAAAGGTGTAAAAACAGAAAATAAATCCATAATAATTAAAAATTAAAATTTGTACAAATATTTCATAATATAAAAAGGCTATTTATATGTATATTAAGTAAGTGTAAAATATAAATACGGACGACACGCTTCCAACTCTAGCAAGGACTCAAGAATCAGACCAGACAGTTTGGGACCCGCATTTTTTCGACAGTAAAGCAAAATCCGAAATCTCTGTTTGAAAGTCAAGCATGTTAACCTTTCGTGTCACGAACACAGGGAGACAGACAGATAGAGAGGGGGAGGCGAGGAGGAGGAGAGGAGGCACGTGTTCAACTCTAGACTGGAATCAGTCAGACCACTTTGATTTGGTCCCGCACTTTGCGAGAGAAAGGCAAAACATCAGGCGGGGGCAAAACAGGAAGCTATGTTTGAAAGTCAACAGTTTTAACCTAATCACAGTGGATTTTATTGCCCGCTGCCAAATCGATACGACGAAACTGAAGCTAAAAAGATGGGACTAAGGACAAACCTGAAGATGATGCCGCAATGCCTCCCTCATACCCTTCCCCACACCAATCGACATCCGTTTAACCACTAGTCCCAACTTCGGCTCCGACTTTGGCTTCGGCAATTGTGGAGCGCCACAGGATGCGTTGTATGGCGAAAACGAGAAGTCGGAAGTCTGAAGTCCTAAGGATTCATTAGGTTTTTATAGGCTAGTGCTGCGTAAGAATTTTCGGGTGCGTTAAGTGCCCCAAGCGTTTGGGTATTTTGACTAAAGGCGACGAAGGGATGGATGGATGGATGGAAGGGTAAGGATGTTATACAAGTAAGCCTCCAATGTTATTTATCTCTAGATTAAATGGATTTGTGTGCAAAATTGTCTATTTAGCTCAGTCAGGCAATTGTCGAGGCAGCTACCCAGTTCATTGTTTGAACTTTTCGCTACGTGAACGATTTGATTGAGTTTGGAACATTGGATAGGACGGTGGAAAGGGAAGTGGGGAAATGAAGAAACGAGTGCGGGGGATTCACTCATTGAGAGGAAGTGCAGCTTAACGCTTTACAATTTGCTGGTTTTAGAGGCAATTAGAACTGACAAGTGCCTGTCTATTGATTTGGATTGGTTGCGTTTGGACCTTCTGCTATTGTCAAATGAAGGCCGTTTGACAGGACAGAAAGGACCAGTTGACAGGATTCGGTTGCGATTCCACCTCTGTTTCTATGTGTACACTCATTGAGTGGATGTTAACAGGCCTGGTCCAAATGTTGGAGCTGACTACATAAGTAAGTATTTACCCTTTGCGATAACTATTTCCATTTCTATTTTTGGTCGTGATTTGGGTATAAAAGGACTGCAGGACCCTCTAATGAAGGCACTTCAATCGATTAATTTCAGTTTCTATTGATTGAAAAGTAGACAGCATTCAATAAGGAAGTAGCTCAAGAAAAAGGTAGACAGCTTAGATTAAATCGAATTGATTCATTTAACTCGTATTATTATTTTAAGATGTCTTCATGTTTAGTAAAATTAGCACAGTTATTATGAATTTTATCAGAATCTATTACAGTATTTATAACTATTATTTTTAAAACAGTATTTTATACTTCACTTATTTATTTATCTAACATAATCCATTATTAATATCTATTTCAAGATTTCCCCTAACTGTGATTGCGTCTATTATTATTAAGTATATGAAAAGCTAATGGCTGATATCTGATATCGATAAATTTTCTTGTATCTTACCAAAATCCCGTTAATTGCCCATTAAACCAGCGCATGGGGGGAAATCGTTGAGGTACAGTTACTATTGAGTATCGATGACCCTGTACAATCGTTTGCAACCTTTCGATTACAGTTAAATGCAACTTTCTTATTTTCTTTAGACTCTCATA
Source organism: Drosophila subquinaria (assembly GCA_037043405.1). NCBI lineage: Eukaryota > Metazoa > Arthropoda > Insecta > Diptera > Drosophilidae > Drosophila > Drosophila subquinaria. Next base: position 259,343 of record JBAMBL010002838.1, read on the forward strand.
GAATGCCAAACAGTCATTCACAATAGAATGGCTGCTAAAGCTCAGCTTACGACAGACAACGGACAGACAGAGGAGACGACGGACATGTAACAATGGCCAAGGCAATTTAAAATAATAGTCTAATAAAGTTACTTAGCTGGCGCGCAACTGATTAGGTTGCGTCTGTGGCAATGTGGCAAGCAGTTGGAGTCTGCGGCGCATCGCCATCTTAAAGCCAATTTCCCAATTTTATTATTGCGCTTTTTCCAGTTGGACAGTGAAACCAGCCAAGCCACAGCACAGAGAGTAGCATCAGCAACATAAAAAAAAAATATATATATTTGCTATAGCTGCAGATTAATTAACGACTTGGAGATATCCTACATGGAAGTGGCATTAATATAGTAAGGATGGTTTAACAGATTTAAGATCTAGTTCTGCGAATGGAATGTTACAATGTTGAAAATTAAATGTAGTTAAAATAAACATCCAGAAATAGTATTAAAATTTCTAAACTTATTAGAGAACAAAAATTAATTTAAGCAAGGAAAGCTATAGAAAATAAAATTATTGGGAAAATAAGGAAATTTTTAAGAATGTTAAAATATATATTCACATGCAAAAATTTCATTATATTATTATTTTATTTGAAGCTTAAAAGTATCGTAATATTTAAAGTATTTTTGTTTCTATAATAAGGTATGGTCTTTATAAGCATTGTGAAACTATTTTCCGAAATAATTAAAAGTTTTTTTTTGATATATTAACGAATTTTGAAAGGATCTTGTTAGATTATCTGAAAGTATCTTTATAAAGATCTTTTGCTGGAATATATTTTACAAGATCCCATTCGAATTTCAATTCCCATTCAAAATATGTTATATGAATATATTTTTTGATATTCACATTTCTTTTCTTAAAAAAATAAATATGCTAATTAATTCTATTGTGAGTAGCGTGCATTGCACACTGCTTTGGTCATATTACAGGGAATTTCAAGCGTTGATTCGTTTGCTGCCGCGGTCGTTTGGATAATGCGCCGTGCGCCTTTGCTGCTGTTGCTGATTCTGATGCTCGTGCTGGCGATGGCGATGGCCTTTTTGTGCTTATGGGTGAGAAATGCTTTCTTTATGTATTAATAGTACTCCCTTCTGCACTCGAGAGCCGATGCGGGACTTCCTCCCCCCTCCACCAAACAAAAGAGAGGGGAGTAAGAGGGAGAGAGGATGTTTGTTCCCTTAGCACATTTATACCGGCGAATGACTTTAGTGTTGTAGTATCACGTAGTAAATAATTCCTTTGTGGCATTGTCTCGGTTTGGTTGGCTTTCGGCATTGGCTTTTGCCTTAGCTTCAGACTCAGATTCAGATTCATATTCAACTTCAGCTTTTGTCCCTGTTTACCGTTGCGCTCTTTTTCCTATGAAATTGGCCTAGACACGGGCGTGTCACTGGATCACAGAGGGGGGGAAGGGAGACGTAGGAGAGAGGGGGACAGATTGTCTGTTTTTATTGTTACGTAGCAAATACAACATAAAACGAACGTGTAAATGTTATTTCTTGATTTATTTTAGTGGTGCATGCAGATGCTTACGCCAACAATTTAAATGTTTTTCTTTTTATTATTTGGCTTTTCCACACATCAAATAAATATATGTATATGTGTATGAGTAAAGGTAGATGAATACTTGAATACTTGAACGAAAACCTATACTAAGAGCACAGAAATTCGAATATAAAAATTCTGCTTACCTTGCACAAATATTTATATATTTTTGTAGCTACACAATATAAAATTACACGTGTGTCTCTTTTGTAATATGCGGGTGTCTGTGTGTGTTTATAAGTGTGCTTGTGTGTGTGTTCGCGACATTGTTGAATTTGGCAAATTCTTGTTGCTGTAGCATTTTTCGATTTTTGTTGCTTTATTTTTGTTTCGTTTTACATTCGTTCTGTTTGCAGAGCATTTTGTAAAATTTTCCTCAAGCTGTACTGAAAGCTTTGTATACCCTGTAAGCAGAGTTTATAAGGTGTTATAAGTTTGTCACAAGCAAAAAATGAATTCTTCATCTCGTTACCTTTGCTTGGGACTGTCCACTTTAAATAAATATAAAAATTCTAATTTTTTAAAAGTTTTTATATTATATTTGTCGGTGATTCATTTCCATATTCAATTGCTTCGTATTCAGCCATTTTTATAATGTGCAGTGCGTCTCTCCGTCTAGTGCCTTTCAATGTCGCAGGTTAAGTGACTTGCACCTTTCTTCCTCTTTTCTATATGACAAGACCAATAAAATCTGACACTCACAGAGAGCCACACTCGATGACAGCATAAGCTGTCATCCCACATTGTCCGTACTGTTTAACAACACTAATTACGCTCTATTCAACACTAAACTATATGACAGTGCCAACACTCAAGCTATTCATCTATTCTCCGACATATTTATTAAAATGTTCATATTTTGTCTGTACAATCTCATAAAAATTTACATTTTTAAAAAGGAAAAATATACTTTGTAGTGAATGTATATGCATAGTGAATTCGTATTATATTAATCTAGTTTCTACAGAGATCTTTAGGGTATAATTAACTGTAAGTTAACTGGGGGTTCGTTATTAAACTTGCAACCTACCTACCTACCTATTTAACGTGCCAAAAACTTAATTTAAGTTTTATCCTAAGTTCCTAGGGTATCTTGTGCTCGGTATGCTTTTTATTGCTTAACTTCTTGCAAACCAAATCAGATTCTGGGCTAAACAAGAGCTTTGGCATGGTAGTAGTACCTTATGAAAATTTGGTAGTACCAGATTTAGGAAATCTCTTAAGATTCTCAGGATTTATTTAGATTCTATTTTAAAATTGCCAAGGTAGGAGTATGTGGTGTTTTTGTTATGACTTTCATTACTTAACTTGTTGGTAAACAAGTCAGTTTCCTGGCTGAAGAAGACCCTTAACTTGTTAGCACCTTGTAACATCCTCGACTGGGAAGTATTCCCAGATAGCTTTACCTTTGATATATTTGTGTTAGCTCTCAGCTGCTTAGCGCTGGTTACTCTGTGTACACATATTTGAGATTTATCCCGTATCTGTCTGCGTATTTATTTGAGTTTCCTTATTTTTTTGGTTTTGTATTATTTTATGGGGTTTTTCGTTTCCATGTTGTGCCTGTTGACGCAAATTGCCAAAATTGCCTGCGGTTGTGTTTACATGGCGAATGTAACAGACAAGTGACAGGCGCACGCAGCAAATTCAAATAAAAGCCAATGCCAGAGGAGCGTAGGACAAGTGGCAGAGTGTGGAGTGTACAATACAAGGATCTATATATGTATATGTATATATATATATGTGGGAAACGTGTTTGAAGGATGTACGAGTAGTAGCAATCGTGCGTTACATTATTTAATTTTGACATGTGCTTGAGGTTTCGCCTTCATATATATATGTATGTAAGTATGTATGTATGTATGTATGTTGTGCGAGTGTCTGTGTGAATTGCCAATTCAAATTTAAGCTAATGTCCCTTTGATATATGGATGCGGCTTTTCATTCATTCACACATACGTATGTACATAAATACATACACTTGTAGTTGCCCACAGTCATTTGCAGCTATCAATAAATAGATTGCCATCTTTGATGATTTATTGCCTCTTCATGCCTAGAATTCTAAATATATATATACATACAATATATATTTATATTTACAAAGTATATATTTGTATTCGAATTCCAATTTGCCTATGTATTTGTGTTTAGTCTACTTCCTTTCACAATATTTCTTTTACTTTAATCTAAACATATACAATTTTTGTACAGATTCTTTAAGCTTGCTTTAAAGAGTTTTGTTTACGTTAAGAATTTTTTTGCTTTGTTTTGCGACATGATTTTGATTGCTTCGACTCTTTATTTCTTATGCATCCTTATTTCCTCTTGCTCCTTAAAGTCCTTTTTTCTTGAATGCCTTTCAACAGTTTGCTGTTGTCACAGACTCTGATGTTTCTGATAGTCCTCTAGATATACAATTTCTTTTGTATACTGCGGCCTATTGAGCCCAACGGGTATATTTGTGGGCAGAATTGGCTTAGCATATCATTAACCCTTCTGTGAACTATATATGACCTACGAAGAGTATATACATTTTAATACATATTTGGGATAGAAATCTGTTTTGATTTTAAATAGTGATATTTAAATGAGTTACATTTGCAATAGACTTGAGGGAAAATCAAAACAGGAGATGTTTTTAAATTACTTCCTAACAAAGGCTTTTTTACACTCAGCGTGTCACTTAAGTGTCGTTTTTATAATTTTATTGAAGTATAGTTTTTGTACAGGAATATTGAGACTAGAACTTTATAGGAGCATAATATCTATATAGTTCCATGGAATAAATTGCTTTTTTTACATCTTTTTTAAATCTGCCTATTATAAAATCTTAGCCGACATATCCATGCAACAGATTTATAGGTAGTATCTATATGTTGTTCTTCAGCCAGTTTAGCCTATGTGTGTTCCGCTTTTGAGTCAGTTTCCTGCGCTTTCAGTCACTTCCCCTGTTTTATATTTATCTCCTACGCCAATTTCTTTTTTAAAGCAAAGCTTTGGACTGGACGCTGTTGTAGTAAGTGCTGTTTTGCCCTTATCAAATGCTGCTTTAGGCAGACGCTTTTCACCTTTTTTTTCTTTTTTTTTTGCAGGCTCTTTCTTATGGTTGTTGCTTTGTTGGGTGACTTTCTATCTGCACCCTCGATAAATCTACCATCGCATATCTTTGGGGCTGAGCTCGTGTTTTTACAGCATCAACAAAATAACTCAAAGTGTCATCCAAGGCTCTTGAAGTCTACTGTGTTATGCCTTTTGTTATTGTTATGCTTTGTGTGTTGAATGGTTGCATGGAAGACGACTTCCTTGAGCCAGAGCCAGATCCAAAGTGAGGGGAGTAGTGTGGTAGCTACTATTTCCACAGATTTTCCAGAGCTGTTTGCCATTGCTTATACTCAAACAAAACGTTTGAGCTTGTCGCTTGCAATCGTTAGACGCTGTTACACGTGTAACCTCTGTAACAATGCGTATACTTGATATTTGCCTTGCTTTCAGCTAAATTGAGGCGATTGGTCCTTATGCCTACCTCACCCAAAAAAATCACCCAACAGCACCCTACAATACCGCCTACCGCTTATCCCCACGCATCTCTGGCTTTTATAAGCAAAAAGCACCATTTTTATTAGGTGTGCTTTTCTTGTCGAGCTTCGGCGACACGGCATAAAGTCTCGACATTTGTAAATCACTATGCGACTTATGTGAAGGTACACAGAGAGAAAAGTTTACATGACAACAAGCTAAGTTTTTGCTATTTTTAAGTGAGAATTATTGAAAATGAGCATAAAAACTTTTTAAGAAAAGCTACAAATTTTATAAACAAAAAAAAGTGAAAACTTTTTCGATAGATAAAGTACAATGTTCTTCAACACAGTTACAGAGTTTTAAAAACCAGAAGCTTGAATTAAATTTAAAAATTTACGTTTTGAAATTTCTTTTAAATTTTAAAGAACTTAACAAATTTGGCTTGAAATAAGATTGAAATGTTCGACTTTAATTAAAACCTTAGTGAGAAATCAAGTTAAAAATGTGGGATTTTTATGAATGAAATGCCTGCTTATTTCGCTCTGTGTAGAGTAGCATGTCGGGCAGCCGCTCAAATACATATAAATATATATTGTACATATATTTATGCTTATGCTTAAACATACATCCATATGTATAGAGTGGGTGAGTGTTTTATTCATGGTATTTTAGTGTTTGATAACAATCTAAGCAAAATGTATGAGATTGTTGGGCCTTCCATCTTGAAGAGGCCCTGACGTGCGGTAGGTCTGGTGTGAGATGCGAGAAGCGAGGTACTTGAGAGGGTGCTCACTTGCCCATCGCCCACGCAGCCCTCAATTCCCCAGATACCTTGATGTATTTTGTATTTGGTATTTCGTATTTCGTATATTGTGCCGACGTCTTGTTGCCCACTTCAACATTTTGAGGGGCGTCCCATTGCCAATGCATTGAAATTATTACATATTATAAATCATATCATGGCATTACATTATGCTCAGCATATCATATCATATCATTTCGCCCAACTCTTGTGTGCAACCTTTTTTTTTCTTTCTTTCTGTTTTGGGCATCTGGGGAAATTTTCAACTGAAAACATTTGTGGCATTCCCGTGTGACCCGCCCCTCTCCCCCCGCTCTTTTTAACTTGATGCTTCTCATAGTTGTGCCACTTTAGTTTGTGAGACTCTTGACAATGTTGCGAGCTCTTTTCACCTGCGCACAACAGTTGATTCATTGAAATAGGAGCGACCCCACTTATCAAAGCTATCTTTGAGATACATTTGTATCTTTGAGTAACACATCTACTGAGTATATGCAATTATAGTTGTATCTTTGAGTTGGGCACATGTACGTACATACATTGCGTATGCGTAATCAAATCTATCAAAGCTATCTTTAACATACATTTTTCTCTTTGAGTAACACATCTTCAGAGTATCTGGATTTAAGTCAGGCAGATTGCGTATGCGTAATGTTGTCTTTTAATGTTGTCTTATATATTGCTATATTTCAATAGCAACCTTTTCCACCTAGAGTTACACATTTTACAAAATCGTTGTAGCTTTCATAGCTTCATTTTTAACACAACTCTTTGAAAATGAATTTGAACGTAATTAAATGAACATAATGAAGCATTTTCCGGCCATTTTATTTGCCTTCAATAAGGAAAAAATAAAGAGACAAAAGTGCTATTCATAAATGTGCTTCATTAATTGACTTATTGATGCTTCTTAATACATGTATTTCGAACACAGATACACACACGCACACACAGACAAGTGCTGCTAATTGCTGTGTGTATTGATTGATTAATAATGTTATTTCTGGTTTGTTTATTTTTCCGGTTGAAGCATTAAACACAAATATGAGCATTCAGTGCAATAATTTCCACATTTCGACGATTCGATGACCCCATGAAGTGCCTATAAAGTGATTCAGAATCCATAAGAAAAATAAACTCATTTCTCGTTGGCAATAATTTTCGCGTTGCTTATCAGATATTCATTTATTTATTTAGACTTTAGGGAATAATGATTAATATTTATATATTTAGTACTACATACATATGGTATACAATAACGGCAACGATCAGCAGTTGATTAATATATCTATGTAGATTGATCCATTTGCGAATACTTTTGATAGCGCGCCAATTTTTTTTTGTTTCTCTCTTAATTATATTCTTTCATTTTCTTTTTTTTTTACTCTGTTCTTTTGTTTTGTTTGTTTGTTTGTTTATAGCATTTGTTTATAACATACACTTATTAACAAATATCACATAGATATTCTATCCTAGCGGCTAACTTACTTTCGTTAAGTATACAAACTATGGCGAACGTTTTTTCTATTTAGTTTAAGGTTTTTGGCTTTACCTAACCTCAAAAATCTACCGTACTTAACCCCACACTCGTATGGTACGGCCGTACTTAACCTCAACTTTGTATGGTACTTTTCTATCGCCTTTTTCTCATCTTAAATCGCGTTCGTCATATGAAATAATAATAATTTGGCATTTTAGTTCGTGCATAATATAATAAAACATTGGTGTGCTTAATACTAGTTCGCTGATGGTTCACATCCATCGATGTATGTATATACAAAATGTTACCTCTCACTTTCTTTTACTCCTACTGCTTCATCTTGAATAAAACTCTTAATTTTTGTTTTTGCTAGAAATAGTAACTTTTTTTTGCGCGTAATTTCATAAAAATACTTTGCTTTTGCGTCTGCTTGGAAGTGAAAGTGAAATTAAAATGAGATCTTTTAAATACATAAAAAAAAAAAATTAAAAAAAAACAAAACAAACAAACAAAATAGTGTTGGATAAAAATCAAAGTTAACAGTTTCAGTTGTTTGTTTCTTTTTCCAAAAGTTTCAAGAGTTGTGTTTTAACTTTTTTACTCTTTTTCCTTCCTTCTAATTGTCCGGTATTAAAACTGTAGACGGTTCTAGTGCTCTGTCTAATTTTCTATATCTTTCTTCTTTTTTTTGTAGCAATTTCTTTCTTTGCATTTTATTCTTTTTTGAACTAGCTTTACCCTTTTGTTTCCTGCCTTTTTACCCTTCTTCTCCCGAAACCATCTTTTGTATTTTAATTATTCCTTTCTTTCTCTCTCTCTCTTTAGATGAAGTTCAAATTTCTTTCTTTTATTAACCAACACTCTTTCTAGCTATTTCTTGAACTCTCTACTCAAAATAATATTCTTTTCCAGCACTCTCTTTTTGATTCTTTCCAGCTAATCCTCTCGGAATCTCTTTTTCTAGATGTTGTATAACTTTCTTACTTTTCATCTTATTATTTTTTTTTAGCTAATTCTCCATCTTTCTTTATTTTCTAGACCTTGTCGTCAAAGTTGGAGACTGGTCTGTAGGAACGTTGTTTGGCTAGCAGATGTCTTATGTAGAAGTAGAGTACCCCAATGATTACCACTAGGACTACGATGATAATGTGATAGAGATGAGGATCCTTGAAGCCGTTTAAGGGATGCACGACCTCAACCACATTGGGAAAGTCGTGTCCCTGGCAAGGTTTGGCGGCAGTGTTGCTATCTTTTAAATTGTTATCAATCTCGGCAATCATTTCAGGACGCTCTGTGGTGCTGGATGTAGTGGAGGCGGTGGTGGTTTTAGGTGTGGTGCTGGTGGTGCTGGTAGATGTGCTACTTCTGATATCTGCATCAATGACTGGAGCAAGTGCCACCTCAGTGTTGCCATCTGCGACCAGATGCTTCTTGGAATCTTCCTGTTCATGTTCATAGCCATATCCCTCGTCATAGTTACCTTGCTTCTGGTGGGGCATGGGATGTCCCTTGGGCCAACAGGTGGGACAGCATTCGCCCTTGAGATGCACTTGCCGATCGCTGGGGCAGTCGAGAGACTCACAGAGGGATATCGTGCACTTCTCCTCACCCTTGACGCACTCACAATGATAGCAGCCGTCGTCCCAGTCCTCGCCATCCTTGAAGAAGGTGTTCAGATTCTTTGACTCGCATATGGCATTCTTGCTCTCATCGCAGATCTGCTCGCAAATCCTTCTGCCGGAGGTGCACAGACAACGCTGGCAGCTCTGCAGCCAATTGTAGTTAATATCCCTGACCTCCGTGCAGTTTGGCTCGGCCATGCACTCGTAGTAGCCACAGCACTGACCGGGCGTGTCCATCGCCTCCGGCTCCAGTTCGACCATCACCTCACCCTTGTCGCTTTTGCAGTCCGGGATGTAGCATGTCTTGCACACACACTTCTTCGACAGACAGCACGGCACAAAGAGATCATCCGTAAGCAGACTGCTGTTGTAGGCGCTGCTCTCCGTGCTGGCCACTCCGGATGAAGATGACGATGACAATGTTGAGATGCTGTTGCTGCCCACCGCATTCGAGCTGATGAGATCCACAGCGTTCATTTCTATCTCCCGTATCTCCCGTACGGCGCTGTCCTCCGGGCACTGCATTTCCGCATCCGGCGGACACTGTATCGAATCGCATAGCTGTGGTATGGGCTCTAAGTCCAACTCTGTGAATTTTTTGAAAATTAAAAGGTTGGAAAATTATTGAAAATAGGCTTTAAACAATATTTTTTAATTATAATATTGACTTAAAAATACTTTGAAATTAGAGTTGAAGGTAGTGCTGTCTGTGTACGTGGAGATCAGAAGTTGCCAAACATTCGTCAGAAGAACTTTACAATTTCATAACCTTGCCAAAACTAAAGAAAATTTTATTTTGATCATGGTTTAGTCACAAAAACTCGTTCTGCATTCAAATTATTGCGCTGTAATAATTTTTTGCCTCAAAATTTCGATTTTTAAGAGCACCCTTAATTTTTTCAAAAATACAAAATTTCAAATCTGAAGTCTTAACATTTAATTAACTCCTTTCATAATGATCTGAACTTTATTCTGCAAATGAAATACGATCATTAGTTAACTTGATTGTTAGTCAAAATAATTATCGAGTTAAAGTACATGAAAATAGTTTTTGCGAAAATCCAGTTGTCGATTTTTCAATGTATTTTTACATCACTAGTCTGTATGCATTATGCTATTCATTCACACTGCTCAGAAGATCCACAATGGACATTAAGTACTAGACATTAAGATACACTGCGCGTCATCACGTTAGCTCTTTGGAAAAACTGGTAGATTTTATATTCTTTTTTTTTTATTTTCGACGAAAAAACTTGCACTTATTTTGGGTCATCAGGTTAGCGTCTGCAAATTCAATGTTAATTATCTCGTATTACTACACAGAAAAAAAAAGCCATTCTAAAATCAAGCCTAAAATACTTAATTTAAGCCTGTATTTTTTAAGTACGTTTCCAGGATGTTTCCAGGATTAAGCTGAACAATCAAGTCTATATCGGGATTAAAATGGGAAAATAAGCCCAAATTACTTGGCCTCTCGGCCTCTCTCATTTCAACTGGTCCGGTGGCTCAGTGGTTAGAGTCGCTGACCTGTCTGAAAAAAACCTGGGTTCGATTCCCCTAGTCAATTGCAGTCGAACATTCCCTTCATTATAAAAAAATGTTAAAACAAAAACAATAAATAAAAAATGTTAAAAAAAAATTTAATTAAAAAATATTAAAAAAAATTTAAATAAAAAATGTTAAAAAAAAAGAAAAATTAAAAAAAAAAAAAACCAACAAAAAAAAATAAAAAAAAAACATTTAAGCTAATAAAAAATTTATAGCCTGAAATACACAATTTCAGGATTGAATTCGGGATTGAAAAAATCAAGATTTTCATACTTGGTTTAAGAAAATCCGAGATTACCCCACTTCTGACATCGTTTCGGATTGAATTCGGGCTAAATAGCCCGGATTTTTTTTTCTGTGTAATTTTACTTAAAAACTACTAAAATATAATATACTAGTGCTTTATATTTAAATAAATTGAAATTATCGCAGGTGGCGCTATCCTGATGACCAATTTTATGCTACATTCGTTTTGTACCCTTTTTGTAAAAAATGTATTAAAAAATATCTGAAATGTTACTGATGCCATTTTTGTATCATTTTAAGAAGAATTGTTAAGAGTCAAATGGATACAAATTTCAAGGCTATAGCACAAATGGTTCAGATAATATTTAACTTTGACTGTGAGTGTAAAGGGGGGCTCTAACCTGATGACGCGCAGTGTACATAGACGGATGGTAGTGGAATCTGTATGTGTGTGTGTGTGTGTGTGTTTGCCTGCTATGCTAGCGAGAGGGTCAGAGTCGAAACTTACATGTGTGTGAGTGCTGCAGAAAAGACTCACGGTGACATTTGAATTGATGTTCATGTAAAAGTCGCTGCATTGAAAGTGCGCTCAAGAGAAGCATTATAACTAAATACGTGTGTGAGCCAACACGATAGAACAAATGCTGACTCGGCGGTATAAATAAAAAGAAACGTTCACTGACTAGACCTTCAGGAGAAAGGGATTTGAATTAGCTAGAATATGGTTTTTAGTTTTATTTATAGACTTAATTAAGTCATTAAGTCAACTATGCAGAAAGTGTTTAGTAAATTGAAGTGCGTTCTTAAACTTACTCTCAATGCTTTTCTAAGCTATTCTCGAGTGCAACCTAATTAGGGTTCATCATATATCCACACTATATATGTTACACTATTCCAGTTTGAATAATTTTTAGCACTGTCGTGCAAATTTAATGTATTTTTAAGTAATTAACACGAAACTCGCAGCTTTCTTCGTGTCGTATTATCTGCAAATTGAATCGACAACTTGTGTGTTGTATGTTGTATGTACCTGTGGGGGGTGTGAACTGAATGTGAGTGTGAGTATTTCTGTGTGTGTGTGTGTGCTTATTCGCGTACCTGTACCCGTTGGCAACCTTTCACTAAAGTCTCGAATTTACCTTAACACTCAGCCGCACTTTTGTTTGCCAATTGGGTTTGGCAGCTGCAAAAGTTTGCGGCTTCCTTTGAGCTCAAGTTAATTTGTCATTTTCACTCGCCCATATAATGGGAATTTCATTTATTTTTTTTCGCTCTTTTCATTTTTCGCATTCCATCTTTTGCTCTTCTTCTCCTACTTTTGCCGTTTTATTTTTTGATTTTTGGAAGTTTTCCTCGACAACAATGAACTTTGCCCTTTAGAAATTATTTTTTTTTTTGTTTCGGCCAGGACAAAAGCAAATAACTTATACAAGACATTGACTTGATTTACTTTCAAGGAATACGATACGACAATCTTCAGGGCTTGCACAAATTAAGAGCTTCCACTCCTTCTTGTTTTTGATGTACACACACAAATTCATGCAGTCGTGTTTTAGTCTCAAAGTCCTCAACTTGCCCCATCCCCATATATACTCCCATTCCCATCCCCATCCCCATTCTCACTCCCATTTTCATCGCATTCGCGTTGCGTGGCGTCTCGTCGCGCTGTCAGCTTTGAAGGGCCTTCAACAAACTTCTTACACTTTATTTAATTAAAGTTTTTTTTTTTTTTGTTCTTTCTTTATATTTATTATTTTTTTCTATCGTCGCTGCTTATCAGCGGACCAGCTTAGACAGTTGGGACAGTTGTTTGCCGCTTTTATTTTTGTATTGAGTCCGCAATTTGACTTTGAAGTATAGCGCCAGGGCGTTGACAGGGGGCGGTGAGCGGAAAGCAGGTCTTTGGCTTTTAAATTCAGATTTGTACAACTTATAACACAGTACTAGTTGTGTGTGCACAGCTAAATACCCTTTTTTAATTCAAGATTTAAAAGATTTTCAGAGTTTTTAATAATTATTTTCACTTGAAAGTATGAAAGTTTGTTTTTGGCGATTGACGAGGGAAACAAAAATGTTTTTTACTCGTTGTACAAAATATAAATTGCTTAGTAATTTATAATATTGCTTGCATACCAAATTTTGGGACTCTTGCTCAATTAGTTCCCGACTTCTATGAGGTTAGTAGTAAAATTTAAAGGGGTACAGAAAAATAAGTTTGTATCTAGCAATTGACGAGGTCAGCAGAGAAATATATTTAATTTTAATAATTATTTATGTTGCTTAGTTAGACAGCCGCCTGCATACCAAATATTGTGACTCTAGCTCAATTAGTTCCTGAGCTCTATGAGATTATATACTAGGTAGTCGGATAAACAGGACATATTAAAATAAGATTATAGTTTTAAATGAAAGGTCACACAGAAATAAGTTAAAGTTCCATCTCCCAATCATTTTTTTGCTGTTGTCAGTTGGAAAAGTGCATACCCCACTTTATAATTGTTAAGGTTACAGGGTATAAAAGGCAAGAAGCTGTTGCTTTTGCTTTTAGTGCTGAGCGAAATAGCGTAAAATGTGAATGAATTAGCCTTCAGAGTGCGACAGTGGAAAGTCAAGCAACTGTCAGACTAGCTAGACAACCAGACAGCTAGTCAGGCAGTCGAAAAAGGGACCAAGGCAGGACGAAGTCAGGATAAAGCTAGTCATATAACCTAACCTAGATAAAAACCGCACACTTGGCTGCCTACAAGAGTGTGGCAAGCTGAGTGCGGCAATAACAGAACAAAAGCATATAGAAAGTTGCAGCAACATGGCTTTTTATTTTTTCCCTTTTTTTGTTTTTGTTGTTGTACATATTTTTTTATTTTGCTTTTATCTCTGTCCCTCATACTCCGACTCCGTATCTCTTTCTCACTCTATCTGAAACTTATAAACAGCGTACAAACTTTACCATAAAGGCAAAAGTACACATAGAACTCGAGTGTTTTGCATTTTATGTTGCATGAAAAACGGAAAAAGGGGGTAAAAACTCTTTAAAGTGAAAACTTTTTTAATAATACAACGACAACGACGGCTACAGCAAGGACAAAGACGACAGCATTCGGTTTTTCTTCAGTGTACACGAGGAAAAATTCTCCCCCACTTGAGTCTCGAACCATTGTGTAAAGAATTTAAATTGTTAGTTTATCTCCTGACACTGATTGGAATCACGATTTAAAAATATGCTCTTGACGGCAGCTTAATGCTAAAATACCTGAAAGCTTTTGGTTTGACATGTAATAAGCGAAAGCTGTTTGAAGCTCACTGAGATTATCAGCGAAAGTTTCCAAGAAAACCAATTTAAATTAGGAAATGGAATTAGTTTGCAATTCGAAATTCTTTGAATTCCTGTGGTGAAAATTTACTTTAGTTTTAATTATATATTAGCTAAGCTGCCTTAAAATTCAACTTGAGCTTATTGCTTTATCCAGAGTTACTGCCCACAAGTTTTTATTGGTGTAAGGTTTATTTTATGGAAGGTTTTGAGTCAAATATATTTATATTTACTAAGAAACCAATAAACATGCTCCTTTTAAACGGATCCAAAGATGGATCAAATAATTCCCAGTTTACATTTTTTCAACTTATTATTCATTTAAGGCCCGTTTTTTCAATGTCTAAATAAGGTGCTTGATAGCTATTGAAAATATATATTGACGTGAAATGTATAGAAATTACTGTCAAATTTTAAATTATATCTTAGATACAGTTTATATGTACATTAAAAAAACGGCCCTAGGAATTCCAATTTAAATAAATTTTATGAACAGGATATTTTTAACTTCAAAATCCAATAGCTACACAGCAATCGACTCTAACTCTACAATGTGCTTTAGAAATGTTAAGATGGATGTTAAGATTCAATCAAGTAGAATTATAGTTAAAATAAAAATAGCTTAAAATAAGTATAGTTTTTTCATTATTTCAATCAAATTAAGTTCTGTTTTCCTTCAATGAACTTGTACACAATGATCTTGAGTACAAACTACACAATGTGCTTTTAAAGCTTTCAGCTACTTTCAGAGCTACCCAATGTAAGTTCAGTTTTATGCAAATAAAGCTCAAGTCAATTACTTTCTTTACCTACTCAACCAAACATATTCTCTTTCACTGTCTCTTTTCTTTGTATACCTTTACCTGTATCTGTATCGTTTCTTATCAGCTTAGTTGCGTCTAATAGCCTGCGACTAGAGGGTTAATTAAACGACTGCAGTGATTTCGTTCAGTCCTTTTCATGCTTTCTTTCGCTCCTTTTGTTCGCCAGCTTTATCTAGTTGAGTGAGCACCTTGGCCAAATGGAATTCAATCAGACTAATAGCCATGGCCAGAACAAGGTCAGCAGGTAGAAATAGTATCATGGTTTCATTTATGACAAGACTGGTCTGGACTTTAAGTGGACTTTTAGTAGTTTCCATAAAGTTAGCTGGGCATGTTGCACCTACGCAGCGCCCACTTGCCGTTGCTGCAACAGCGGCTGACGCGTGCCACAGTACGCGGCATTTATCTGCTGAGCCGACTCTTTGGCCTGATGGCTGCCACATTGCCCCAGACGACAACTGGCGGCAGCAACGGGGCAGAGGTGGCAGAGGTGCGTTGCAGTTGGTATTGGCGCCTCCATGGCTATCTTGTGGCAGTGTTTGTCTTGTGCTACTCGCCGCATGCCTTCTACATGATCTACACACGCATGGACTTCCTCCGTCAGAATGCTCTGCTCCACATTGTTGGCTGTAACCGTTTCGCCTTGTTGCTGGTGTCGACTATTTGCATGGTCTACATGCACACCCGGCGCCAGATGTGCTTCATCAGGTGGCTCAATAAGCTGCTTTCGTGTCGCCGCCAATTGTTGCAGCTGTCGCACACGAGACGACTGAGGGACTCTGCCCGGGAGTTGTACACACGTGACCATCTATGGATAGTATTCTTGTTGAGTGCCTCCATCGTTGGGACCTCGTCTCACTCGATTTTCGTGCTCAGCAGTGATCCGATGTCGCAACGCAGTGTCAGTTACTTTTGCAGCGTTCTCTTCTTCTATGGCCTCCAGCTGGGATTGCAACTGTGCCTGGGACTCTATGTGTTGGCCCTGCTGCTGATTAGTCACTTGTTGCAGCATTGCAATCGCCTCTTAGACCGGATACTGTCGGATGCACTGCAAGTGCATCAGTCGCTTGTTGTCAGATGTGGCATGCCACAGCGCTGGCAATTGCATGCCACACAGCAGCATTGGCTCGCCTTGGAATTGTGGCGCCTCTGGCGTCTTCACAGCCAATTGTTGCAACTAAGTCGACGCCTCTGCTCGCTCCACAGCACACAGTTACTCGCCTTCGTCACCTTCGTGTCCACCGAGTGCGTTCTGCACATCTTCTTCTCCTACTTTGTCCAATTCAGCCGCTGGTGGCTATGCAAATTCCATCGGCCTGGCCGCTTCAACGTCTACGGATTGATCACCATTGTGTCTCTGTTCGGGCAACTCTCTCTTGTCATCATGGAAACGCATCGACAGCGTCGCATCTATTGCGAAATGCGTCGCACCTTGAGAAATGGCGCGTTGGCGTTGCCACCTAGCTGTAGCAAGGCTCTCAGGCTAACGGTAAGTGTGTGTTCTATCGATAACGATAGCAGCGATAAGACTAGTTGCTTAAAAGTATGTGCCTATGCACATACTATAAAGGAAAACAACATCTATTCCATTAAACAAACGATCTTATCCATTTGAGCATAATTCTGTCTAATTTCATGCGAAGATTTCGAATGAAATCTATTATAATATTCAAAGAAATTTGCCAGATATACTGTAGACTGCTTTTATCTTAAACTGTTTTGCATCAAAGTCCGTTTTTACTTTCATTCCGATTGTTATAATTTCGAATGTAAGCTGCTCTAGTTCTTAGAAAAATTGAAAGAAATATGGTATACTATTCTCATTTTGAAAATGTTTTGCTGAAAACATTTTTTAAACTAATTTTTCAGGTTTACAAAAATAAAGATCAATGAAAACCGTTTTAATTTTAAAAAATACTCGAGAAATTGTGCAAACTATTTTAGTTTCCATTTGAAGTAAAATAATCTATAAAAATGTTCGTGTTTTTAATAAGTTTCATCCAGTTAATCAAATCCAAAATTTGCTTCGAAAACAATTAATTACAAGTCCTCAGCCCTCAAGTTTCGATTAGAAAATATATTTCCTTTGTGAAAATGAAATGAAATCACCTTTTATCATATTCGCCCATTAAAAATCGATAGCAACTTTGACCGATAACTTAACGCACTTATCTTTCGCAGCTTGATTTTTATGGGCTACAACTGCAGTTGAATGAACACATTTACAAGATGTCGGCCTGTGGACTCTTCGAGCTGAACAATGGCCTCTTATTTGGCATAATGCAAACAATATTAATCTACGTAACGATACTCATACAATTTGATAAGATCATCAACGCATAATGATGTTTGTACAGTTAATACACTGATCGAGATACAAATATTAACACATATACAGATACAGATACAAATGCAGACATTGTGAAAAGATACAGAGATAATTATGGCTTAAATAAAGTAAATATTTGGCAGACTTACGTGTCGTTGCACTGGTCACATGCAGCTGAATTATCACGTTAAATATCAGGCAAATTGTTAGCATTTGTCGCAAGCTCCTGAACTTGGGCATCGTCAACAGCATTGTTATTGTGCTTGTTATCGATAAATTGGGCTGGCAATCGATATGACCTTGGAGCGAGGCTGCAAATTTAACTGTATTTGTTGCGATTGAATTCGCGAATTCGAGAAAAGTCTTCGCTCGCAATTTGTATTTCTTGATTCCTTTATTGCGAAATCAGAACCAATTGAATTTGGTCGTATATCATCTGCAAAGAAAAGCAAAAGAAATTAAAGAATTGAAATAAGTAATAAAAATCTTTGAGTTGTCAACACACATTTTTGCTTTCGTAATTTTTTATTCAATTTTAATAGCGGAACGCAGTCACACTACAGATACAGATGTGTTTATTTAAATATGTACAGTCGAGCCTAGCTAAAAAAAACTATACTCTATCGAATTTATTGCATATAATAAATGTTTTAATGTGTTTTTCATTGTACTGTTGTAGTCAAAATAAAAATTGGTAAGGAAACATTAAAATGTACATTATCATTTTGTATAATATAGTCATAGAAATTATTTTCTGTTTAATTGCTAATTTTTAATTTTTTTTGAAACGAATTCTTATTATATTAGCTACAGATTATAAACTTTGTATTGATTTCATTTAATTCAAGTTGCATTGCACTGTCCTTATTATTATTTTTTAGAATTGGAATTTAATATGAGTATATTTACAGAGATAGTACATACAATAATAAAGGGAAATTTTAGTTTTAAATTAAAATTTGTTTAACTAAAAATTTTAAATATTGATAAGAAACGCGTTCGTTGTAGTAAAGTTTGACTGTATATTAAATTAATTGCAGTGCAAAACAGGGCAGTAAACACCGAGAAGCGTTACTAAGTCACAGACAGACGGCGGACAGACACGGACAGCGGACAGTCGACGGTCGACGATGGACTGTGAGCAGTGTTCGGGCTGTTGTATCACTGCTAAAAATAGCAACCTTTTTTGGATTTGTGCGAATAGTTTTTAATGACCGGAGGCAACCCGCCGGCAGCCCGGCACACATTTCACTCATGAGATACAGATACTCGAGCACTGATGATGAGAGTATCTCGTATCTCGTATCTCGAGCACACGCCACAAAAGCAAAAACCGAAACTGAAAAGTGTTGCCTTTTTTTGTATACCCCAAGCCCATCCACTTTGGCAATGCTTTTGTTTTTGTGGCCTGGATGGAGCTGCAAGTCCAAAGCTGATAAACGTTGCTGCCACATGGGGCAAACTGGGAACTTGCAAAATGTACAGGTAGTCAGAAAAGTCTGTTTTGGCTCAGATTGGGGACTTGCATCAATTTTGCTGCTGCTTTCATATTCATTCAATCAAATGCGAAAACGAGTCACAGCGGCAGATTCACAGTTTGCAATTTATGGGAAGCGGATTGCAGCCAAAGTCGAGTTTGCATTTAAAGTTTACTTTAGTTGCTTGGAACGAAACAAAAATGTAAGGAAAACTATCAATCAAACAGTTAATCGAATTGTTAATTAATCAACAATAACAACGACAACGATACCGCACTTCCGATTGCCACTGAATACGAGTGGAAATGTGAATGGGAACGTCTCCTTTGCTCGACATTATAAATGGCTGGCTTTCAATTTTATAAGGTATTTAAACTGGTGTGTGTGTGTATGTCTGAGTGTGTGTGTCTTTTGTTCAACCAGAGTCTATTCAGCACTTGATACTTCCAATTGAATGCACCCATCGATTGCATCAGCTGCTAGGTAAATATTTATAATAAGACCATTGATGATTCAACTCGGTTCTTAAATTCTACTCCCATTACGATAAAGTTCCTCCTCTTGTCTTATATAACATGATTCATAGATGGTTCATTCATTCATTTTACGGTTTTTGTTTATCACATGTACGTACTCCGAGTGTATTATGACAGTCAGGTTCGATTTGCAAAAGAATTTCAACTGTAAACAGCGATAATTCAATTCGATTCGCTAATTTTCGGTTAATAATAGAATTCTCCATAAAGAATTGTTTATGCCGTCAATTGAATGCAATTTATATACAACTTTATCAAAATAAAAGTGTCTAAACGTAAAAGAAAAAAAAGAGGAAAATTCTAATGAATACTTTGGATATTTATAAGCATTAGACAATTTAATTTCAATAGGAAACAGCTAAAAGAAGTGACATTAGAAAATATTTATGTGAAAATTTAGTTGAAGAATTCAGCAAATAAGATAATAAAGTTTTAGTGCAGTTTGTGCAAGATTTGTAGTTTATTTTATAAATTTGTTCTTTCATAAACCTTTAATTCAAAATTAAGATATAAACTTGAAATGGTTAATGTAAAATCTGAAAATCTCTCGACGATTCTGAGGTAAAAATGAGTTGCCAAAATCAGAGAAGAAAGAGACGAATTACATTTATACGTATGTATGTATTTAATCATTTCATAAAGAAGTTTTCGCTTCGCTTAACTTGGCTTTCTCTCTCTCCGGCCTATTTCAACTCAAGCCTCTAGTCGCTTCATTGCGTCGAGTTTAATCTAGCTCTTCCCGTTTGTCGAGTTACCAACTTTCTTATCTCTCAATACCCTCGTTCCAGGTATGTACGAGTTTGTTCATACATACATACATACATACATATATCTAACTATCTATTGTACATATTTACTCATAGTTATTTCTAGCTAATATTACTATTTGTACCAGGTGTACTTATATGTATGTGTATGAGAAACCTCAGAGCATTCTTTTCTACTTTAATCTGTCTATCTCTTTCTGTCTATCTCTTTTTTTGTCTCTTTCTCTCTCCCTCTCTCTCTCTCTCGCTTTATACATATTTGTGTAGATGACTAAACATTGATAGCGCTACGTACTACACTCGGTTCGCTCTGGGGTCTTGAGCTCTATGTTTGCCTGCTTAAAGTCAACAGCAACAACAACAACAACAACAACAACAACAACAACAACAACAACAACAACAACAACAACAACAACAACAACAACAACAACAACGGGCAACAACAACTGCGATCAGTTGAGCATAATGGAGCTTTGTAGCCCCCATCGACCCAGTGTTAAGTACTCGCAAGCTTAACTTGCCTCCCTCCCCCCTCACTTGTGTCTAGACTCAAGAGTTTTGAGCGCTACCCAATGCTAACTGTAAGTTTTTACCTCGAAAGCAAGATAAGCTTTATGATTGCCATAAATTTCACTTGAATGCGAAATCTGATGCATCTATTTCATGCCTTGGTTTTGCTCATTTTTTTTATTTTGTTGTTGTTGTTGTTGCCATTTTTATTTTTTGCTTCATCTCTTGCTCTTGTGCTCTCACTACTTATTTGCTGCTTGTTCTTCTTCTTCTTCGTCTGTTTTGTTATTTATCTCGCTACACATGCAAAACAGCAGCAGCGGCAGCAACAACGTCGATGTTGACGGTCTCTGCTCGCTTGTATGTGTATGTGTGTGTACAGTAATACTTATGCATGCATGTATGTGTATGTGTGAGTGTGAGTGTATTTACTCGTGTTCGCGTACAATAATTTCACGTTCAACAACTTTTGGCTTTTTTGATGAGCCAGCAGCAAAAGCAGCAGCACTTGAAAGGGACGTTGGCGGAGCGGGTGTTGCAGGGGTGTGGAGTTGGAGTGTCGAGGGGGGCAGGACTGGGGCACTGTTGTTGCCATAGCTACCGCAGAAAAATAAAGCTCGTCATCTCGTTTCCACATATACATACATACATACATACATACATATTACGTACATTGCAACCGGGCCACATCATAGCCCGGCTTTGGGTTTTTGACTCTGGTCGGCTCGTCGTTTATGCTCTGGACTTTGGCTATGGCTTTTTTGCTTTGACTTTAGCCTGCGGCTCTCTGTGGCCGCCACTCTGTGCCCCACTCTGCGCCACTCCATTGCACAAGCACTATACTCCACTCCACAGTGCTCCACACACTCCGCAGCACGCTCTGATCACCATTTCCATACACTTGCAAGCGGCATAATTGCTTTCGCTGTGCATTTGCAGCATGTTGCATGTTGCATGTGGCATGAAACAAACCTACCTAACAAGCAACTTAACCAGCTTCTAAATTTCTGACTAAGAATGTTGCTACGAAAATGTTGGAACGAAAATTGCTTATTTTTTAATACAAAGCTTAAAAAATTCGTTAAAAGTCAGATGGCAATTAAAAATTTTAATTTGTTTCCAATCTAATAAAGCTTCTGTTTTATGTAACATTATTTACGGAGATTTTAAATTGCAAGCGATCAATATATTTGAAAAGTAAATTACAAACATTTATTTGAAAAATTGTTAACAAAGTTTGAAAGCAAACTTTTGTGGAGACTTAACTTTTTTAATGAGGTGTTTTCTGCGCCTTTTTTCCAGACTAATTTAATTATGTTTTTTTTTCTGGCAACCCATCTAAATCGTATTTTAAGGCACAACTAATATACCAGATATTTATAGTGTACTCTACTCGTACAATATAATCTATTATTTATGATGAACAAAAAATATTATAGTCATAACTTTTAAACTGCATAAATATTTATATGACATTTCGGCAGTTGTCAGTTGCCGTTTTCAGAGATAATGTGATTATCCAATGGAATCAATGTCATTTCATTTTCATGTGAAAAGTATTGCCAAAAATAATGCCAAAAAAACCAGAGAGCTGTTATTGATTGGCATAAAGCTATGCAAATCTTGAACTTACTCGTTTATAATTAATCAAATTAATTTAATCGGATTACTTGCAGGTAAACTTTAAACTGACATCAACCAATTGAAGTCAACTTATGTCTCAGTTAAAGCTAAAGTTAATTTTGGCGAGTACATATCGTAAGATCCAAACTCTTTGAAAAGAGTTTTGCGCAGGCGAAGAGTATGAAAGCTTCGACTCTTACTGAGCGTAAGCTTTACTTTCTTGTTTCTTGTTTTTGTACGAGTATTTCGTCTTATTTTGTTTTTGGTTTTGTTTTTGTTTCTTTTTTTGTGTTTTTTGCTCTGGTTTAAGGCATGGGCTCAGCTTACTTCGCTGCTGGCGGCTGCTGATGGACGCTCTCAACTAGTAAGTAGTAGTCCACGCTTTGCGATTTTCGCTTTTCGACTTTACGCTCTACGCTTTACGCTTTAATAGACTTCCCCTGGCTCATTTTGGTACTTACGGTTAATGCTGACTATGCAGCATACACACAGATACACACTCACATCATAAGTATGAGTATGAGTATGTACACAGATATTTTTTCGATCATTGCTCGTTTATTGAGCGATATATTTATTTGCTTCCACCTTTTACGCTTGTCGCTTTGCGCTTTTAACCTTGATTTTTGTGTAAACAATGTACGCATACATAGATACAACTACAAATAATATACACACAGATATGCAGCATATTCTCAAAGCAAAAAAAAAAATGAAAAAAAAACAGAAAAAAAGCTTTTGGCGTTGTGTGCGTTTTTCATTTGTCTCTTTTGTATACATATGTATCTATGTGAGTGCGTGTATGTGTGTGTGTGTGTGCGTTTGTTTAGATTCTAGTATGCTGTACATTTATTAAGTTACCTATTTATAATTTGTTTATTATTTAGCAAATGCCAGTGCCAAAAGACAGATTGAACGAAACCAATAAAATGCGTATACGCACAGGCCATGAATTCGAATTCAAATGGATTGTTGGAACGGAACTTGGAAACCCAAGCTCTACAATATAAACAAATTGAAATTGTTTTTCATTTTGCTTATACAATTTTTTAAATTAATTTCTTTTTTTCAGCATATGACGTTATGGCTGGTTTTCTGTGATATTATTAGATATGCGCTATCTTATCTCTATAGAGCATACAGTTTTTCCACATGTGTCTCGATTTAAAGCCAACCAAGGCCCCAACTAAATAGCGTCAACATAACTGGCAATACATTGTGGCTTATATAATCAGCAAAAACAAAAAGCACTGTGTAGTTACTCGAAACAAAAACATAAAAAACAAAAAAAGACAACAAGGAAAAGTGATGAATAGTGAGGGAACCCTTTCCAGGCATGCAATATGTTCATTCTTATATAGATGATGCCTTTAGAATTTGTGGAATGTGCGCTGAGTAAGCGGTCTACACACCTGCCACGTAAATTTTGTAAGCTCTCCAACATTCAGAGCATAAATATTATTTCTTCGTGTGTTCGTTGGTTGCGACTTAGCTCCGACTTCACATGCTGCTCTGCTCGCTTGGGCGGGGGAGGAGGGACGGGGGCGAGAGCGAGCTCACTGTGCAGTTTATTCACTTTGCACCTCACACTTTATATCACCTTTTTTCTTTTTTATTTATTTTTTTTATTTATTTTGGTTGCTTTCGCGCTTGATTTTCGTCTTGTTGCGCGTCGGTTCCTTTTGGGTTCTGCGTTTTTTTTTAATTGTTGTTAAATTACATTTAGTTGGGTTTTGTTATATTGATCTTATGGCAGCTTTGCCTGCCTCTCACATCACTTCACAACACACACTGACACCGTGTTCGTTTTGATAGACTCGTGCTCGTGCCCTCTTTGGCTATCACTCGCTCACTAAAGCGTTCAAGCTCGCGACACACAATTTAAAGCTCTCTGCGCGATGCTCAAATACCTCTGCCAGCGTCGACGCAACGATCATCAGGTTGCGCAGCACATCAGTGCTGCCATAACAGCTTTTTTCCCGTCAAATCAGACTTTACTTTTTAAATTTGATAGCGGAGATAGTCCGAAAGCAGCGGCAATTCTAGCTTTTTATTATTTTTTATAATAATAACTACCCGACTTTTTTCTAAAAAACGCAGACCATTTTAAATATACAATTTGAAATTGGAAATGTGCGCATGTTGTACTATGTAGCCCTGGTATTGAGTTCCATCGCGAACTCAACATCAACTGCGCTGCTGATAACTCTTTAGATTCACTCGAACTTGTGTATATATTGAACAGCTCAGATAAAGAAGCGAAGTATTTTTAAGGTTTTCTCTTAAGTGCGGTTTCAGTTGTGGCTTTTTTCTCTTCTTGCTTATTTTTTGCGTCAGCATTAATTGTTTACATTTTGTTTAATGACAGGACCAAACACAAAAATATTTCTAATAACTTGTTTTATCATATTAATTGTTTAAATATTTGAAAATAAAAAATATAAATACAAATCAATTATTTTTATTATACAATTTAAAAATATTTTAAAGTTGAAGTGAGCCTTTCGGCAGGCAATACTTATAGAAAATTGCCAAATATTTCAAGACAAATTTTGAAATTGTAACCGCCAACAAATCAAATTTTCTTTTCAATAGTTATCAAACACCTTATTTGGACATTGTCTAAATGATCCCTTGGGTTTTATTTTATAAATAATTAACATATCAAGTGGTAAAAATAGTTACTTGACATTCTGTCTGGGTGACATTCTAAAGGATCAGTATGCAAGTTATATATCATATGCCTCATCTCTCAAGACATCACCTCACCACCTTCAGGCAGCGTTCAGCGCCTGCATTCGAACATGCTTTGTGGACTCTTACGAATTAAGCAGAGAGAATAGAGAAGAGCTTTTAAGAGCAGATTGTCTATTTAATGTTCCATATTATAGGGTGCGAGTGAGCAAACAAAATCGTTTAAGTTGCGCTAACTTAAATGTTCACTAAGCCCATCTAAATAGCTAGTGAGCAGCAATGTAGAACAATTATGAAAATTAAATGACATGAATTCTAATTGAGAGCAGTAAATGTGCTTCGATCTTCCACTGTGTGTGAGCCGGTTTGCAGTTTAGCCTCTCTCACGTACTCATGCTCTTCCGCTCTCCCACTCTCGCACCCTTTTGCTTCCATTTGAAGTGGTCGGCCGGTCAGCCGGCTAGCCGGCAACCTGTGCCTATGCTTTGCTCTCACGCTCTGACGCTCTGCTACTCTTCTAAGCATTCGTATATTTGTTGCTCTTTCGTTTGAAAGCTCTTTTAAGCTTTTTGCCAAACAAAACATGCTGACATATGTACAAATATACTGATATAAGTAGATACATAGGTGTGTATATATTGTACTCTGGCGATCTGTTGGCAAACTTTTAGCATTCGTCGTAAGCAATTTTCGAGCACGCCATAAATTTTCACACACAATACTCAAAAATGGTGCCGCTAAGGAATTTTTGGGTGAGTGGTGAATGAATGGTGAGTGCATCACACGCACTCGTCACGTGCATACATACATTTCCATTCCAATTTCAGTTCCCATTCCCATTCCCATTCCCATTTCAATTCCACGACCAACCAACCGATCGATCGATCACACTTACATATTCATACATATTCGCACTCGTACTTCACTTATTAAAAGATCGTTGCCTTCATTCGGCTTTCCAGGCCAAGGCGTGTGTGAAATGCAAATTTTAAACAAAATACAAAAAGAATCATGACAACACCCTCGGTATTTTCCCTCCTCTCAATTTTATTCCCTCGTCTTCACCCGCGTTCACAACGGATTAATGTAAAAATGCAGATATACAATCGCAACAAGTACAAAAGTGTATGTATATTATGCATGCATAATATTTCAATGTTTCGTGGCATTGCAGAGATCGCTCAGGTGACTAATTGGCCACACTTAAAGAATGACTAATCATCAGGTGTTGTCATTGCCTTAAATACTAGTAGATAATCTGATAAACTGGCAAAGGTACATGAAAGAAGTACGACAACCTTGGCAAGGGAAAATAACCCAAATTTATAGGTAATTTTCTTTAGTTTTTAATTAATACTTGCAAAGAATTCTTCATTTTTGAAAAAGTTTTGAGCTTAGAGTAATTGACATATATTTTTGGGTAATCAAAGCTTTTTGAAATAAATTAATACAATATGTTTTCATTTCATTTATTTAATTGATTCCCTTCGCTACATGATTAAAATAAATATTAAGATTACTCATAATATTTTGAAAACTTCTATGGCAGTTTCTTGTATTTCTTTAAGTACTTTTTTTACACTTTATAAGTTATAATGAAGATTTGCAAATTTGTAATATTTTTTAGTTTTTTGGAGATAAAAGTAACTGCTTTAAGTACTTTATAATAAAAATATTTAAAAATTGTTTGTAAGCTTCTACAGTTATTACATTGGAATGTTAATTCTAAGCTTATTACAACATTACTTAGTTAGTTTAGCATCTAAATGAATAATTTCGCTTATTAAGCATGAAATACATTAGTCAAAGTTTCGTCACAGTCTGTTGCTGTTAAGTTTGTTATTATCTGATAATGACACATCTTTGTAGCTTAATTTCAGTATAAAGTTGCAGTTAAGTTCAGGATTTGCCGCCCAGGCGAAGTTTGTTGGGGCTATAAATATCATTATATAAATATATATGTATATGTATATATAGTTGATATGCTTGTGCATTTGGCTTAACAATTTTCATGGTCAGTTGCCTCCGGTGTCATATAAACTGCCGCAGATAACAGCAAAAAGGCAGCCAAATCCTTATAATGAAATAAAAATACATAGCCAAATAAAGCGACGACAGAACACGACAGAACAAGAAGAAGAAGAAGAATGAACGAGAGCAGACGACAGACGACAGGACAAGGCAAAGTCAAAGTGAACGGCAACAAAAACAACAAGAACAAGAACAACATTGATTTCACTTTAACGAGCTTGTAATGTCTTGAAGACGATAGTATATAAAAAGCGTTATGTATACGACATGTGTGCAGTGGGTGTATTTCACTCTCTTTCTCCCTTTCTATCTCTCTCTCTCTCTCTCTGTGTTTGTGTAAATGAAAAGTTTGTGAGCTGCTGTCACATCCTAATAGGATAATAACGAGCCAAGGCAAGCGAAAGTTGTTGCGCCTGCAACTCCCAAATAAAATATGTAGCCAAACAATAAACGATGATAAGGGGCCAAAGAACGTGTCGGCTTCGTCTCTTCTACTTCTTCTGCAACTAACACCCGAAAAATGAATGAAGCAGAAAAAGCAGCAGCACATCCACATCCACACACAGAGTTGTCATCTTCCTTATAGTCATTATGCCAGCAGTTCACTTAGCCGTTTACTTCATCTCATTGGCTTGGGATGCTTGGATGTCCAAAAGGACGGCCAGAATAAAAACTGATAAGCAAACGACTTGCGGCAAAGTGCGCGTAATGCCCGGCAAATCCCCTTCCTATCCTGTTCCTTATTACCAAAAATAAAAGAAGAAATGGACAACTTATTTCAGGAATGCTTAAAATTTAATACTCTGCAGTATCTCAATGAACCAATCAATTTAAGGCCCTATTCTCTTTCAGCAAAAAATTTTTTTCGACTTTTTTTTTTTGCATTTATTTATAGCTTGGGTAGTTGTGAATATGCCCCTAAAAGGATTTTTAGAAATTCGAAATACTTAAGGAGATATAGCCATTTTTATCCAGCAATGTTAATGTTAATGCAAGTGAAGTCAAAACTTTAAACGCGTTTATCTCGAAACCACGTTTTTCGAGCTGGCGGCCACGATTCCGCCAGTTCTACTGAACCGATTTGGATGAAACAAAGTTTAATCGACGTAGAATTGTCACCATTCTGGCCCGTAGTAAAATAAAAATTGTGCGATTTTTTTTACTTTTTTTTTTTACACTAAACTACAAAAAAATGGGTCCAAATTCGATTTGTCAATTTCAAGTGCCGCCATTTTGTCAAAAAAAATCGCAAAATTTTTATTTTACTACGGGCCAGAATTTCCGACGCTCCGGAGACCCGGAATCGTGGCCGCCGTGACGACACCTTTTTTTTCCACCACCAACTTTGAAGTCTCATTACTTTTTGAACAGCCCTCGTATCGAGGCAAAAAAATTTTTTTTATTTTCTTTCATTCATTACTAATTCAATAAAAAATAAAAACAAAATTCAAATATCTTTTTGCGTTTTCAAATGAGAATTTTTTCAAAAAAGGTCCAAAAACAGCAAGCTGAAGGAGAATAGGGCCTTAATTTAATATAGGACATAGTAGTGAGATTTCTACAAGATACAAATTTCTTTTATACATTTTATTTGTTATACATTTTTCTATAAAAGATAAAGTATACAAGATGTATAAAGTATCAATAAATACTAAAATTTTGGCTGCGATTTCATAAGGGGTAACACCACTGTAGAATTTCAAAACTTTAGAGTTTTTTTATTTGCTTAAAAAATAGTTCAACTCTAGAATATGAAGCTTAAGTTTCAAAACGAAATTCCAATTGGCTCTGAAGATATCAGCACAAACGTAAACACCGGTCCAGTGCTATTCTTTTCAAATGCGGATTTCTCGAAACACGTTTTTGGGACGCGGCACGCAGTAGAACTCGAACAGTTTTCAATATATTTGATTGCATTTTTGGCTACATCTGAAAGATGCCAATGCCCAGTGAGCATCGTACGGAATTTTCGATAAATAAATTTGCTTTGACGATTTTGACGATCCGAAAATCTAACATTTTTTCAAATCTTAGCCAAAAACACAAAATTTAATATTTCTAAAATTTCTAAACGTTATTCACTAGCTATATTCATGCAGATGAGGAGGATTTTTTGACCAGTTATGCTGCTTGCCGCGAAGTGCCTTTCTTCAAGCACGGTCCAGGAGGATGGCTATAGCGGCGCCATTTTGCTTTTTCTTATGAAATTTAATGTAATACCCAATTTTTGTTTGCTTGTTTACATTCCTTCAGGGAAAAAAATATTCTCGAAAAAGCGGCCGAAAACAGTGATTTAAAGTGGCGTTACCCCTTAAGAAATAATAAAATATTCTAACACAATCTTAAAATTTTTACTGATCTTCGCAATAAGTATAACAAATAAGATCGTTTAAAGAAAAATGGTTTTCTATACTGAAGGTTGAGTCTATATTACGTCTTTGTTCTGATCAAGAATATATATATAAAACTCTTTGTTAACGTGTAGGCCTAGAAATCTGACGTTGTCACTCAACATAGCTGAGACCTTATAGTTACAGCCACGCTTCCCTCAATGCGTCACACAATTTATGACAAAAGTTGAATACCCACTGCAAAGGGTATAAAAGAAAAGCCCTGAGGTGAAGGCATTGCGGCTTTTGAGTTGCCCATATGGGCGTTTGGTGGCAGGAGGTAGTTGGGGGACGGTGGGCGGTGGGCGGAGTCGGACAGGCGTTGCTTGTAGCTGCCAAATGGTAATTTATGGGCGGTACACTGGCAAACTGGTAGGCGGCTTTAAAACTGCTGCTAAATCGTAGTTAGAGCCCAAGACGAATGCTGCATTCCCATACCAATGTTGGCAGGAAAATTCCAGGCGATTTTTTCAAATGGTTCCTTAGTGCCAATATTCCTGCTCGCCCTCTCGGTTCCATTGCAATTTGCAAAGTTAATTCCAAAGGGCTGAGGTGCACTTTTGGAGGAAGCTATTGTGCTGATTGCTCCTCAGTTTAAGTGAGTTATTTTTCTACACATAATGCAAGAGAAGTATGTTATCTAAATGTGTTTAGAGTCTCTGCTGGGTCGCCAACCTTGATGGAAGCTTTTCTGGCTAAAATGGACGCAGGTTGTCCGTATATTGTGGACCTTATTATTTGTGTCGTACCGGGAAAACAGCAGGAAGTTTATTGAGTTAGGTTCCAGGAAAAAAAAGTGGGAAGTTTCTTGTTGAGAGTTATTGGCTATAAGATACCATATTATAAATTCATATTCAAGTTGAACGTATTATAGCCTTTCCTCACTGAAACTACATTTCAGCATTTTAGCATTTTCGGAGCAAATGTAACATTTCACCCTATACATTTCATATGGGAGCTAGTGGTGGGAGAATAGTACATTTCTGAGAAATGTAACTGCATTTTGATCGAAATTTTCGATTTTTAGTATTTATTTTGGTATTTACTTTAAAAATCGACCAAGTGTAATCCCTAAATGTCAAACCACAACAATAATTGAAGTGTACAATTTCAAACGGTAAGAAATTTATATTATTTTATTTTTTTAATTTAAGTAACTATGTATTAATACAATTAATTGCAGCAAAAGAAGGCAAGAAAGGACGAGTGTGGTCGGCGGAAGCCACCAACCATCTGCTGGAGTTGTGGGAAGAAAATGTAGATGGACTTCGCGGAATCCGCAAAAATTCGCACATTTACCGCGAAATGGCCGCAAAGCTAAAAATAACGGGAGTTACGGGCAAAGACGTAAAGTCAAAAATTGACAACTTGACAAGGAAATACAGGTATGATTTCAGTCATCTATAAACAAATATAATACAATATTGCAATTACAGAGCGGAAAGGGACAAAATCGGACCAAGTGGCGGCGCTCCATCCGTCTGGGAGCTTTATACCCACATCGATCGAATATTATCAACATCCCGTGTTGTTAATTTCGAGGACGAAGTCGTGGAAAGTAATGGTATGAATAATTAATTATTTAATGAATTATTTTTTAAATATTTTTTATTATCAGATTTTTCAACATTATTTCAAGAGGAGACAAGCTATTTATTAGATTCGCAGAATTCAACTTCAACTTCTTCATCTTCCTTTGCATCATCTAAGCGCCAACGTCGAAATTCAGAAAAGATAAATGACGACTTAAGGACGGACGCGATCGTTAAAATGGCTGACGAAATGGCAAAGATGACCCAAGAAATGAAGAGCTTCCATAAAGAGGTTCTTGATATAATGCGTGAAAAAAATAAATAAAGACCATCACTTATAATATAATAAAAATGTTTAACAGTTTTTATTTTTATGATTTTTATTATAGTACATTACTAAGAGAAATAATTGCTGATTGCGCTTCGAATATTTTCAGCATCATTATTTGTGTTTCCGAGCTCATTTGATTCGTCTGGTTGTTCTCGTTGAACAAATATTTCTGTCTGCAAATTACTCCCGAATGAACAATTATGTTCATTGAACATATTATGCAAAATACAACACGCTATAATGATGAATTTGTTGTTTTCAGGCGAACCTTCTAGACCTTTGCCAATGCGACGAAACCTCGCCTTTAAATGCCCAAATGCATTTTCAACAACACGTCTAATCTTTGGCAAGTTGTAGTTAAAAACACGCCGCTCCGGTGATGCGTCCACAGAAAATGGATAGGGCTTCATAACATTTGAATGCCGAATCTCCCAAGATTACAACGGGAACACTTACTCCACTTATAATCTTTGAGTTCTCCTCGAATAGCGAAGATGCCTCAACTAATTGTTTCAGCTTAGATATTTCGTACAGTTGACTGTCGTGAACTCGCCCAGGAGCACCGACATTTATGTAGATGAATCTATACCTATGGAAAGCTTAAGAGGGTTCATAAATTATATATTTGCTATTACATACCGATAGTCAACTAAAGCAAAAAGCACAGTTGAATACCATTTTTTATAATTGTGGTAATCAACTTTATTTTTTGCAGGTGGCTTCACCTCGATGTGGCAGCCATCTGAAAGAAACGTAGGACCACATAATTTACTGAATTATATTATGAAAAAGACTTGGCTCACCCATTGCACCAAAACACTGTGGGAATCCCAGCTTTTCAAAGCCCGCTACACTCTCAGAAACTTTGTCTTGAGTCATAAAGTTTGATGGCAAAAATTCATTTGATAACTCTCGCACAACCTCTCGGCAGAATTCATTTAAAATTGATCTGACCATTGTCTTCGAAATGCCGAAGCTGATGCCAATGGATCGGTATTCGGATGATGAGCCCAACGTAAACAACGCAACGGCAATTCTTTTTTCCAGTGGAATGGCCAGCCGAAATGGGGTGTCCTTCCTTGTCAGGCGCGGGAGTCGAGACATTAAAATATTAAAAACACTTCTATCGCAACGAAAATTCTCTTTGAAGAATTCCGCGGAGTTTTGAGGCACCTCCTTCTCCCAAAAGATACCAAATCGTTTCTAAACATATTAAGTTTGGTTTTCTTTTAATATTTGGAAGCCATTAAAGAAAAATTAAGGACTTACGTAGGTCCAGGTTCTACGCAATCGTTTCCTTCGATTTCTTCTTAGACTCGAAACGGATGCGACCAACTTACATACTCTTCCCATTGAATTATAAAGATTTTGATCTAATTCTAATAGAGAAATAAGCTCAACAGCGTTCATTTTTTTTTCGTATTTTGTTTTTGATGTAAGCTGTCACAAATGTTTTGTAAATGCTAAATGCAAATGCTATGCTATGAGGACAGGCAGTTGCATACTTATCGATAGCACCGATATTTTTATAAAATGTACATTAGTGAGGAAAGGCTATTAAATATATTTATTAAAAGATCGAAATAAAATGTACAGCGCAATTAGACATCATTTGAAAGTGAAAATATTTATAATTCAATATGAATAAATATTTAAAAATTTTCAATTTATTTGAATTATTAAATTACATTTAAATACAAAATATTCCTATTACTCAATATATACTTTATAGAAACATCTGTATGTTTTCGAGTACATATGTACTTTTAAAGCAAGCCATTAAGATAAAAAGTCCAGTAAATTGATAAGCCCAGAGTTCGCATTCTTGGAATTCACAGACAGGTAGCACACATTAAAAATTCTATTTAAATTTCATATTTATTTAGGGATAAGAAAAGCAAGCGTCATCTTTTTATAACTTAATGCAGCAGAAGAACTTAATAAATCTCTTGAAATGTCTCTGTTTCGCTGCCTTTGCTGTTTGTTGAGAAACCCCACAGATTTCCTAGTGATTACTGGTTTTTCTTTGAGCACACACACACAACAGAACCTACACCCTTGCACCTTCACACACACACACTGAGGGAGATTCAACTGACAGCTGTACAAACAAGTCATAATTTGACGAGGAAATCGCTGCCATCGTTTTGCTGCTTCCTGCTTCCTGCAACATGGTCCCTTTCCGTCATTTTGCCGTTAGTGGAAGCCCCTAAACGTCGCTCATTGTTCAAGGGAACCACCTAACGAGTTATTTCTCTCTAGCCAAGACTCCGTCACCCGCTCCCTGCATTTCTCTGGAGTAAGAACATTTCTCTATCCTGTTCATCAGCTAGCAAAATGTCGCTCATTTATTTTGATTACCTTTTCAAAAAAAATGAAAAAGAACCAAAAAGAAGTACGGAAAATGCCAACAGATTTTCATTCTCAAGCGATGCGTTTTCATTTCATTTTCATTTTAGTAGATTTTTAATATACCCTGTCCACTTTGAGTTTATCTTAAGCTCACTCTCTTTCTCTTTCTCACTCTCTCCCTCTCTTATATGGCTTAGCCCTTTCATTTCAGCTTCCTTTTTGACCGCTTCCCTCTCTTTTCCTTCCTTACGCTGTCTCCCTCTTTCGAGCTCGCCTTCATCTGTTCTTAACTTGAATTTTAGTTAAGAGTTGAATCATGGTCATCAGCGTTGATGAGCTTAATTCCCCGGTGACACTTTTCCTTCGTACAAATTTAGTGTGGCAAATTTTACACACACTCACACACACAGTCTTACACACTCAGTGGGAAATGGCAATAATAAAGTTGCTAGAGAAGGGACATTCCCCTCCACCCCGTTTTCCCGCCAGTATCCTTTTGGGGCCTTTGCTTCCGTTACGTCTTGACTTTTGTTATTGTTAGCCCGTTCCCGCAATGAAATTCCATTATGAATCCTTGCTCATTGTTTTGTGCATCGTTTGGTCTGTGGGTTTATCAAGGGCATGTCCTTCTGCTATCCCTACCTACCCCTCTCCTCTCCCCTCTCCCCCTCTCTTGTGTCGTGTACACAAAATTAATATTACAATTTTTGCGCTGTCGACATCGTTGTGTTGGCAACGGCGGTAATGGGTCCGGGGTCTGTCATAAGAGGCGAAATTATTTCAGAAAGCATATTTCAAAATGAAAATTTTCTTGCGGCTTTCAGCTAAAACAAATGTTTGGCCTGTGTCGGACTTGGTCTTGGTCTGGTCTGGTCTGGAATGGTAAGAGTATGGTAAGAGTATGGTTTTCAGGTTCCGGGTTTTGGCCTGGTTTTATTATGAAATAAATTTCATTTGCTCATTGAGTCGACAAGCAGGCTGGCCGACATGTGTGGCCAGGCATGAAGACGTTGTGGAATTTGCATGCATGTTGGACTCTGAAGTACGAGTTGGACGCACTAGGACGGACTAAAAGTGTGTGGCCGTGTGTATATATGTGTGTGTGTGTGTATGTGGAGCGTACATTTAAGGTATTAAGTCTTGGCCCAAATGAAATATGACATGGTTGACAAAAGGCCCAGTCACTGGGACATCTATTGCCATATACACTCACACACACACACACACACACACACACACGCATACATATACATAAAATCTCTGGCTAGGACAGCAGCAGCTGACCAATAGCAAATATTTTGCCTCATGTTGCGCTCTATCGCCAGCTACACACATATATAACATCGTCTTTCCCTCTGTCCCTTTGTCTCTTTGTTCAGCTATCCATCTGTCGGTCTGTCCATCTGGCTGTGCATTAAATGCCACTCCGGCAGCCAGTTCGTTTTAGCTTCACTCACTTCCAGCACGCTGACGATGGCGATGACGACAACCAGCACGACGACGAGTTCATTCGTTCGCGTCGAAACCAAAACGAAATAAAAACGAAACGAAACGAAGCCAGAAATCGCCAAAAACGCAGCGGGCATTGCATACTTTCCAGCTTGCCGCAACGTCATCATCGTGTTTATACCCTATGCCCATAAAATCTTCAAATAATGAGTATCATAAAGTTGCGTCAGTCTTGTGTACAACATAAAAACGTGACAGTTTATTGCACATTCTGACCACGAATTCCTTAGCCATATATGGAAAACAAATTAAAAATCGTTTAATAATGGCATTTTCAAAAAATAATTTCTTTGTATTAATCTGTCTATTTATTCTCAAAATTTTAGAATGTTTCTCCAATTTGGGAAATTTACGGCAAATAAATTAACCAAATTTTGTTCTGAAATGCGACGTTTATCTTATTACAAATTATATACATAAATTCATTAGCAAAATATTGAAGAATCGCTTAAAATAAATTGAAAAACAAATCCACAGGAATTTTCAATATACATTTTGTGTTTACTGTACGTCTATATATTTTGAAAATTTCAGAATAATGGAGCGCTGTTTTTTATTGACTTAAGCGATAGATTTGCATTTAAATATTCAGTCACTTTCAAACTTTAATTTATATTTTCAATAAGTAATATTACTTTTTTTCTGTATGACTTGATTTAATTAAACACAAGAATTATTCTGAGAACTTTTCGTATTGTTTGAGTGCCAAATAGATAGTTGGAAGAAGTAAGTCTCGATATTTTTAGAGTCCACACTCGAAGTCTCTTTTAAGCTATAAAACAGTCTTAATTTTAAATAAATTCAGATTAAATTAAGTTCTTTGTAGGGCAACTGATAGTCGTATAGCTTCGATTGCAACTCTTCAAAATGCTTTAAACATAAATAAGTCGACATTTAGACAACCTACATAAATGAGAGCCAGGCATCTGAATGCGGCCAATGCGGCGGCTGCGGCTGTGTGGAATTCGCTGCTGCTGCTGCTGTGGCATTTGCTGCTGCTACCACCGATGCTGTCGCTGTCGCTGCTTCTGCTTCTGCTGTCACTGTCACTGTTGTCCGCTTTATGAAAACTCCATAAAGTTTCATCAAATAATCGAAATCAACTTTCAACTTCAACTTGGGACGCCTGCAATTTATATGCAAATTTGATTAAGACAACACTGCGAGGCTTTGGCTTTACTTGATCCAAAACTCTCCCATCCCCCTCTACTATTTTGTGTCTCTCTTTCTTCATTCCCCATCCCGTAAGTAAGTAATTGAAACAAAAAAAATATGCATTTGACCAGCATCGCGTCCCGTTTGCCTCGCTTAACTAATGTAATTTAAAATGGACGAGTGGCAAATTACTTGCCCTTAAAAACGCGAAACATTTGCGGACATTCCTTTCTCCCCACTCCCACCCCAGCAAACATTTCTTTAGCTCTCTAACGACAATACACAAAAAAAAAGAAAGAAAACAAGGAAAAATAATGCCGTTGCGTAAATTGCCCAACGCAAATCCCGTGAAAATAAAAATTGTTAAAATAAATTGTGTGGGCGGTCGCAAATTGGTTTGGCTTTCTGCTTGGCTTAATTTGTAATTCAAATGTTCTCGGCGACTCGGCGACTCGCGGCTGCTTGTTAAATACGCCCGAGCGGATGCGATCTGCCAAAGCTATGAATCATTTCTAAGTGCAGTGCTGTAAACCGCAATAAAACATCATTAAGTGTTGCGTAACGTAATCAAAAGCTGCGGATTACAGTGAGCAACGAGCAATGCTAATGATCAATGCCAAGCTAAGTGCTGTTAAATGTTCAACTGCATTATTAAGTGTTGTGAAACGTAGTCAAATATGGCGGATTACAGTGATATATGAATGCGATCTGGTAGCCCTACCCCATCATTGCTAATATAATTAATTTAAATAATTTGAAAGAATATTTACAGCTCGTTTAATTAAAATAGTTTTCAATGAAAAAAGAAGATTAAATTTCGTATTAATTTCAGATTTTTAATTATTCAGCTAATATGAGTATGGGCATAATTTCAGAAAAAATTTAAATATTATTTTCATAAATTAGCTGAACTAATTAAAGTTGCTAATAACTCGCCTGTCGGCTCACTAATATAAAAGCAATTAATAAATTAAAAATCTCTTATTAATATGCATGGAATTAAGTGTTATGTGTGCTAATTATACTTATACATATTGATGAATGCTTGTTCACAGGAAAGAATATATATTAAATAAAACTCCTGTATGTTTTACAATACTTTAATAAGCCCTCCTGATATACTCCGAAACTCCTAAGTGTATGCTTTTATTATTTGTAGGAAATTGATTTCAAAGAAAGAGAAATGTAGTAAAATGTAAAAAGCTTAAGGGAAAACATGCTTAAATAACAACAAATTCAACGAGTTTATTAAATTAAGACCAGATGTTCTTTATCCTTCAATTAGCAGCAGTCAAATCACTTTACAAACTCCAAGCTTTCCACTTAAATTCTATGAAAAATAGCCCATAATTCTATAATATTCTCATAGGATTCCCCTTCACATTCCCCATTTTCCCTGCAGCTGCATGCAGGGAAATGTTTTATTCTTTCTTCTTCCCTCTCTCTCTCTTTCGTTCGTTTTACGGGAAATATGGCCAATAAAACTGTCATCAAAAAGTTGTAAAGTAATGAAGCATTGCGAGAAAAAATGTAAGAAAAACATTTTGGGAATGAAATGCGCACTTGAGGCAAAAGTTTTGCCGTCAGCGATTCAAAAAGAAAAGGAAATAAAAGAAAAGAAAGAAAAATATTAATAAATACTCGTAGATTGTCGAAATGCACATTCACAAAAGAGATTTACATTTTAAGCGCTACTGAAAAGAAAAGTCACCCCGTCCCCTGTCCCTAGTTTCCTGTACCCCCGTTTCCCTTCCCTTTTTCGTCCATCTCTGAGCCGAGTCTCCAGCTGCTGCATCCCCACAATGTTGCACATTATTTTGCACTCTATCAATTTGAGTTCAAGTTGAGCGCAAGTTTTTCCAGCTTTTCCCCCATATAAATTCATAAAATACATCTATGTATATCTATATCCTGTAAACTGCTTGTTGTGAGTGTTATAATACTGAGATAAGGTTTGTAACAGACAATAAATAATTCTGTGTAAATTGGTTGAAATTAAAAGCATGAAAATATTTGTTTTATGCCCTGCAAAGTCACTAGAAACAGTAATGCTGTAATAAAACACGTAACAGGTTTTGCCAATCAATCAAAATGATTAATTAATGACATTATATACATTTTTTTTTATTGTATATCTCTATTTACACCCTGTAAAATTTAATGAAAGGCTATTATAATTTTTATAAACTAATGTAAAAGTCAAAAGTTAGCTTTATTGACACTATTAAAATTTATTTAATTACATAAACTCATTGCTAAATTTAATACATTTAAAAAATGTCTTTATTTCAACAATGCATTGCAGCTTAGTTACAGGGTATTTCACTCGACTAAAGCATTCTTCTGCTTGTGCTTTCATTCTTTTTTCCTGTTGATTTTATTTTTGTTATTTTGGCATTCCTTTTGGCTCGTTGTTATTGTTGTTAAAAAGTTTGCCCCACTCATAATTCCCGATTGCTCTTTTGTTCAATTGCCAAACGTGGAGTGGGGATTGGTTTTTTGGAGAGGGGGGCATGTGGTGGAAGGGGAGGGGGAGTCGTAACCAGCAGCCCGCATCGCCAAGTTGTTTTACGCAACATTTGCTGTGGCCAGGCCAAGAAGCCCCCAAAGACCAAAAGACCAAAAAACCAATGCCAACTTGGACTTAACGAAAACTCCGCATATCTGTATTTGTGCTTGTGTCTGTCTGTGTGTGTGTGTGTCTGTCTGTGTGTGTGTGTTTTTTTTCCGCTAATTGGAAAAGTTGCAAGTTGTGCGGGCTATGTGAGTGGTTAGATCCACCCGTCCGTCCGTCTGTCCGTCCGTCCTGTTCCCTGATCTGATGTGCTCAAGTCGTGAATGTCCTGCGGTCGTGGTGTCCTCTTTTTGGCCATGCGGCGGCTTTTATGGCATTTGGAATGCTTATTAGCAGCTGACACGGCGTCAAAGTTTATAAAGCATGAGATTTTACACTCGTAATTGCCCATTAGCTGTTGCCCCCATTTTGGAATCCCCAATCCCCCAAAGCAGCAGATCCGTAATGTGTGTGTCCCGTATCCTGCTCTTCTTCGTCCTCTGCCTCTTCCTCTACTTGTAATGAGATGTGTTGAGATGAGTTGAGATGTGCCTAAGCTGTGTCTTCCTGCGCTTTATGCCATTGTAATTACAATAACCGAATGACTTATATTTTGAGGCAAATGCTTTGCATCCGTCTGATAACTCTGTCTTCCAGTTCTCCCTCCCTCCCACCTCCTATCCCCTACGAAGTTTTGTAGCTTAAAACCATGAAAAGCGACTGCGCACAGAGAAGGCGAGAAATTGAGAAATTGAGAGCAAAATGAATATAATACAATGGGAAATTTTTGTTCCCATTTGGCGAAAGGCAAACTGACGAAACTGGCAAAAGGTGTTCGAGCTGCGAGTTCGGTTTAAGTTAGTCAGTCGACTGCCACAAATGGCCGCGTGTGGCAGACAAAAGCGCATGAAAAATTCATAAGAATAAATTCCAGAGAGCAACAACAACAACCACAACAACAACAACATAGACAACAACGACAACGTCATCATCATCGAATGTCGAGCGGCGAATGAACGGTACTTTCTAATACCCAAAACATAAAGCTAAAGCCAAGTGTTAAGGTGTGCGTGTGTGTGTGTGTCTGTGAGTGTGTGTGTGTGTGTTTGTAAGTGGCTAACCGAATATTTGACGTTTACTTTCCTATAGTTTCAACAACAAATAAAAGTAAAAAAAAATGAAATAAAAAGAAATGAAAGGAAAATTCGACAACGAAATTCAATGGCAAATCGAAAAGTGCTTGACAAACGAGTATAAAAAGAAAATAAAGGAAAAGCCAACAACAATAAGTGGGACAACATTTCAAGTGTATTAGTGTGTGTGTCAATACAAATACACGAGTCCTTTACGCTCAACAAATTTACGATATACTCGTATATAATAAATATTTGTATATATATAAACCTGTATAAAACCAGCGCAAACAAAGAGCAAATGTTGATTATTTGGTCAAACCCCCCTCTTGAAAACCTAACGGGATATTGCCTACTGGCCTACCCCAACCTAATCCCCCTTGATCTGAAAACCGCCTTAAGTATCATTGAATTGTTAAACACAATTAGTTGTGTTTGCACTGTTCCCAGCAACGATATCGCTTTAGTTACAACAACTTTATGTCTTGCATACTTTTTGGCGTACTATCAAAAACTAAAAAAGAGAAGCAAAAAGATAAGTTCTCTCCCTTATACGTACATATATATGTTTATCTATGTATTATATTATTATAGCTCAACTTGTTAGTGATAAAAAATAACAGCAAAAGTTTCTCCAGGCTTCAATTGTGAGTTAATTTTTCATAACAAAAGTTTTGCTTTTTCTCTGCGTGTGCGAGTGTGTGTGTGTGTTGTTGTATGTGTTGTGTGTACGCTCGCCACAAACAACGCCACAATGTTTCTCATGTGTAAATTAAATGAAATTTCCGTAATTTATTCGCTTGGAATTAATTGAATTCAACAGAAATTTCATTCCCAGTCGAAAAAAAAACACATCGAAGCAATTTAAAATACAGAAAAATATACATAAAAAAACAACATTTCTGTTGACATTTTGTGTAATTGATTTGGGAAATGCAATTTCAAGATATGACTGCATGCGAAATGGAATAAAATTAATTCAATTGGCATCTAAATTATGAAAAACGTTTTGAAAAGTTTATTTGCAATTTGCATTTTCAGTAGATTTGTGAAAGTCATAATTTCGTTTTATCAATTATAGCAGAAACTAAAATTGCTGACTTTATTAGTTGTCTAAGTTGTTTTAATTTAACAATAACATTTAATAATAACATTATAATATTCACACACATAGTAACCAAATTTTTTTAAAATTTAATTAAGAATAACAATGTTCTGTAGATTTTTCTGTTTACTTATATCATCAAAATCTGCTAAATTTTTTAAAACTATTAGCATTATTAAAAGGAGCAATTTACACAGTATGAGGTTTCAGTAGCTTTTATCAATTTTAGACAATTTAATATTTATGATCCGGCAGTTTTTTTTTTTAATTTAAAAAAAGCTCTAGAGTATATTTTCAAGATCAACTCAGAAAACAAGAACCAAATTTCGTATGAAAATTCCTCTCTAAATTTGTAGCTAAGGCAAAGTCAAATACTTGTCTAATTTGT
Source organism: Drosophila subquinaria (assembly GCA_037043405.1). NCBI lineage: Eukaryota > Metazoa > Arthropoda > Insecta > Diptera > Drosophilidae > Drosophila > Drosophila subquinaria. Next base: position 300,698 of record JBAMBL010002838.1, read on the forward strand.
AAATATTCACCACTTACTATAGTTTATCACAGTGGCGAATTTGAGAACAGCCTGTTTTGTAAATGGTAATCAGTAATTTGCTATTTAACTAAACAATACCACACAAAGTCCTTCAATTATGCAGAATTTGCAATAAACTATAATAAAAATAACACTTGAACTATGCATAGTTTATAATAATGAACTAGCGTAGAGGGAGAGAAAGAGAGAGAGAGAAAGAGAGAGAGTGAAGGAATTTCTATTGATATAAAATTCAGCTATTTTAATGGAGAGCACAAGAGTATGCTATGGAAAATGTGGTAGAGCAATTGAAAGCATTTTGTGATGCGATACGATGCGAGGTCCCAAAAAGTATGCTAGGCATAATGCGGTAAAATTAGGGAAAGTACCCCTTTACCCCGTTACCCCATTACCCCGAAAACTCATGCGATGCGTCTGTCGGCTGTTATATAAAAGCCCATTAAAGCCTTGGACACAAGGCGTGGCATAGTTTATGGCATTTTAATCATTTAACAACGCTTTGGTTTGCAGTCAACATGCAAATTGCCTGGCGAGCAACCGAACAGGACGAACAGACCCCAACAGCAGTAGCAGGAGCAGCAGCAGCAGGAGCAGAAACACAATAAAAATTGCCAATAAATGGGCGGAAGAGCAGTAGGAAAAGGAGGAGGAGGGGAAGGAGACGGAATTGTGGGAGGTGATGTAGATGGTGTTGTTGTTGTGGCTGCCGCTGTGGGAGTAGCCAGAGCCAATGGCATGGATATACGCACAAGGACAGCAACAATAAACAACAACAACAACAACAACGACAACAACGAAAAGAAGAAGAAGAGAAGCGAAAATAACAAAAACAACAACAACAGCAACAGCGAATCGACGTCAGTCAAACAGAACAACAAAGCGAAACTTCCGCATAGGATGCGTCGAAACGGAAGTTATTTTGGTCGTTTGAACGTACGGATCTATCTCATCTATTCATGCTGCTATCTGCTGCTGATAATGGCAGCAGCTGGCAGCAACAATGTGGTAAATGGACTCAAATGCTATTGCAATCCAAAGGAATGCGATGTTATACGGGCCCTCGACTGCCCCGGCAAGGGCCTAATGCTATGGGATCCATGCCAGTAAGTTAAACCACTCTACTATCTACATACATACACATGTACATACATACATGTATATACCTACAATATATTATATATCACATCAATTTTATTCGATTTTATGTAATCGCACTCAAATTCTATTCATGTGCAGATGCTGTCGCATATGCGCTAAAACATTGGGCGAGTCCTGTGGCGGACCCGGCGGCTTTTCCGGACAGTGCGAGCCGCCCCTTCAGTGTGTTACCAAGCTGCCCATTAGCAGCGGTCTGGGCGTCTGCATGGGTGAGTCCCAAGTGCATATTAATTCATGCAAAACGGATATGTATTTTAGCAGCCACTTTTTAGCACTTTTCACATGCTTTTAGTTAAAACATAAATATAAATATATCTAGTTTGTGCCTTCGATATACGACCTTTTAAGCCCACAGATCGATTGCCGTTTGGTAACCTGTGTCAAGGATATAATAGGTTTGTGCATTGTTAGAGATAGAAGGAGGTGTGGTAGATAGCTTCAAATAAACGAGTATATAAAAGATAGATATAGTAAAAGATAGAGTCATCAAAGTTTTTATTTTTTGGAGTAATAATTTTTGTAAAATTAATTATTAATATTTAACTGAATAACTTAATTAATATTTAAGTTGAGTTGTAGTAGCTGCAAGATTTACACTTATTCAAGAACTATTTTATGTTAAAATAAAATGCTTAAATGGTACTGGGAGTATTTATTTATTTATAATCTTTTTTAACGTCTTTAAAAATTAAAATTCAATCAAATTAAAAATTGACATTTAAATTTAATTGTAAAAAGTAATCTTTGTTAAATCTCTTTGAACATGAAATCGATATAAATTTATTGAAATTTTGTGTTAAAACAGAATATTCAAGCACACCTCTGTTCATTTTAATTTGGCGTATAACTATCATCATACCTGAGTACAACTTAAGTTCAGCAGCGCTTAAACTTAAAGAGACAAAAGCAATCCACGATATTCCATGATTTGTAGACTGTCTTTAAGCCCGAATTTAATATATCCGTAAATAAATTAGTTTTTATAAGTAGAACAACACTCATACAAATGTCAAATTAATGCATATAATGTAATTTTAATATGCAAATTAATATGCATATTTAATATTTGCAATTTTTCGGCTTAATGAACCCGCGTCACAACCAATTGTTGTTCTTTTGCAGATTTGCAACACCTGACAGCGCTCACATTCAACCAGCTCAGCAACTGCACGGAGGACGAATCCATTGTAATGGAGCCGGGCTGTGAGATAACGAACAAGCGCTGCCAGTGCTGGCCCACAATGCGAACCTGTCTCAGCCAGTTGTCCACTGATGGTGGCTCACCCAGCGATTCCCGTTGGCATTTCAAAAATCTCGAGGTATTTCCCATTATCCAATCCGATTCCACTTCATCAATTTCACAAAAATATATAGCATACTTTTTGGTGCTTACGTAATTGAGCGATCCAAAAAGGATGACTATGTTTTTGAATTGAAGTGGAATTGGTTAAACTCGTAATTGTTATTGATTGTGTTTTGTTTTTGTACTTGGCTTAGGACTGCCAACTGAATTTGCAAAATCTAATTAAACTCGAACTGGAATTCGATGAAGACTATAAAATCTCACCGAGCAAATTTACATACAAAAAGCTGCGCAGAAAGCGAAAATCGTTGAGAAAACGCCTGTGAGTTGAATTTTTTGATTGGAGAAACGTCTCTAGTAATTTATGCATCACATTTGATTTATCTATTGTCATCTCGATTTATTTGTTGCAGCATCATTTTGGAAGATGCTCTCATCCCGCAAACCAACTAAACGTCCCCCTCTCTTTCTCATAAATAAAATTCTTGTACAGATAGTATGCTTACTTCTATGAAATGTGGCTATTAAAAATATGATAATAAACAACATATACATATACAACAACAAATATATATACATACATTCATACATACATATGTTAAAATTAAACTATTGTATGTATTTCCCTAAGACATTCGTTAATTTATTGTTTTATGTTTTTAATTTTTTAAAACAATGTGTGCGCATACATAATGTATTATATATTGCAATTTAAATTCCTAAACTACAAGACAAAACAAATACCTAAACAACACATTTGAAACGTTTTACGAATGTCGTTGTTGCTTCAAAATAATGCGATTATGAAAAGCATCGAAAAATATATATATATATACATAAATGGCCAGAAAAAATGCAGCTGTTCTTTTTATTAGATGAGAAATACTAAATATGTTCTCATTCTACTATGTAAAATTTGAATTTGAATTTGTAGCAGTAGTAACCGTTTCGCAGTAACCGATTGCCGCTCGCATTAAAAGCTGATTGCTACAGCACTGCAGAGGACATGACATGCCACTAGAAGGCGCCACTACATTTGATGGCGAGTGTAAAGCATACTTTTACGCGCAAGCCGTAAAGTCCACGTTTTGCGCGCTAAATTTGAAATGGAAAAACGTGAAATTTTTAAAAATTCATTTAAAAAAGCTGAGAGTTAATTTAAAAAAAACAACAAAATCCAAAATTAGGTAAAATAATTAACTTTATTTAGAAATTGGTTTTGGTGGCAAAATTGAGAAAAAACCCCAAAAAAATTGAGAAATAACAGGGAATTTGAGAAACAACAAATATCAATAATTCGAGAAAAATTCTACAATATTCTGACACAAATTTCAAAGCTCTAGCTCAAAAAACAAAAAAGTTGACTTTTTCGGCCAAAAAAATTGTTCTCAAAAATTTGACATTTTACTGTCAAAAGTTGCTACGAACCAAAAAACGCTAGAGGGCGCTTTCCTGCACACTGCTATTGGCTAGAATATGCTAACAGAAAAACTGCTTAACAGAAAAACTGCTTAACAGTAAACTGCGCGCAAATTTGAAATGGAATTTTCAAAAATCAATTACAAATTAAATAAAAACAATTAAAAAAAAAAAACAAAATGCAAAATCCGGTAAATTAATTAACTTTATTTTAAAATTAGTTTGGTGTCGAAACTGAAAAAAAAGCCAAAAAAAAATTGAGAAATAAAAATAAGAGAAAAACAAAGAAAATTAAAAAGAAGAAGAATTTGGTCCGTTTTTGCCCAACACTTTTGCACAACACTTTTTCAAGTAATTAATTTTTAACAAAATAAAAGATTAGTAAATTGGTTTTCCAATTTAAAATAATTAAATTAAACAAATGCAACAAGTTTCGAGAAAATCTGTAAAATATATATAGAGTGAATTTTATTTGTAATGCTTTTATAAAAAAATAGCACAGATTAAAAATACTTTGCTCAAAAAATTTGCTACAAATTGTGGGAGTTTCAAGTTTTCAAATAAAATTCAAGGGAGACATACAATGACATTATTTTTGATTGCATATGTTAAACCCAAGTAATTTTCGCTTAGAAAACTTATATGTGTTAACACACAAACACACACTCTCACATGCACCATTTGCATTTGCCACATGACAGCACAATAAACATTTTGACAACCACACACACACACACACACTGGCACACTTACAAAGTGCAAATCTTGCAAATTGTTTTAGAGATTTATTTTATTATCTTTTATAATTTGCCCATATTAAATAGCGAATAAGAGTGTATCTTTGACAAATCAATTTATTATTTAAAAATAATAATAATAATTTATATATAATAGAAATAAAATGAAAAACTTCTGGGGCAACAACAAGTCGGCAGTCAAGTGGGGTCAGTTCTTCAAAAGATCAAAGATACACTTTGGCGCTTAAGTGTTTTGAAGTGGCGCGCCGTCGAGAAGAGTTTGAGATGGAGTTTTGTTTATTGAGTTGTTATATTTCGGATATTTAATTTCTTTTTTTCTACATTTTCTGTTTTGTTGGTTTGTGGAGTGCGTTACAAATTATTATATGTTGCGCACCTTAGTGGAGCACACAAAAGCAATTAGACGCCGTCGTCTGACAACTTGAATGAAATAGTTGAGATTGAGATTGGGAATGGGACTGGGATTGAGATTGAGATGAAGGATTGAGGATGGATGAATAATGCCAAGCAGACGTTTATCGACTGGCCACATCGGACAGGTCGATGTCGAAGTCGATGTCGAAGTCGATGTCGAGTCGATGTCTAGCTGCCAATGAGTCAGGAGGGATGGGGGATAGTGAGGGGTATGGGCCAAAGGGGGGGCTACTGTGGCGAGCGCCGAGCGGACAATGAAAGAACTCAAGTGGGGATGCCGATACAAAAAGGTGTTAAAAAATTCTACTTTTTATGCTCTTATTATGATTTTGATGGACATTTACGATACGAGTGCGAGTGCGAGTCTGAGTATGAATAAACGGAATGTTTTTATACTCGCTTTGTTTTCGTTTCGTTTCGTTTCGTTTTGTCTTATCTTTATCTTGCCTCGCCTCCCCCACGTTTACTTATTGTTTCAGTTGTTTGACAAGCGATGCGTACAAATCAAAGCAGGCAACAAACTTTGAGAGCTCAACTCTGTTTAGGCCAGCTCGCAATGGGCCGAGACGGAATGGACTTTTGGTATCGTCTCGAATCTGTTGGGCTGGAGTATTGAGTATATTCGGTTTGTTTGATTAATAGCCGCACAATTGATATGTTAAGTGGTAAATTACGCCATTGGCACGCAAATGTGTCCAGAAACGGCAAAGTTGTTGTTTGTTTAAGGCGCCGCCAACGGGGCCAGAAAAAAAAAAACACAACCGAAACAACAAGCAAACGATCTTGATCTTATCTGCCATCCAAAAGGCATAAAGTGATTTAATTTTGAATGAAGAGAAAGTTGTACAGCCTCGCACAATTATTCAATTACTCAAACGAGCAAGGGGTGGGGGCATTTTCTTGTCATTTTCCTAAGCTGTGAAAAACTTCAAAGTGCTTAAATTAATGGCCATTAAATGATCCACTTTTAACACGCTTTGGCCCAACAACAACAACAACCCGTTTGCATTTTATGGTCTCATTTATATTATTAAATAAAACAATAGCAAAAAAAAAACGAAAATAAAATTAAAACCATTAAAATCTTTTGCATATTTTAAGAGATCAATAGAGAATGCTATTAAAATTTTGCCACGCCATAAAAATTGAGAAGAAAAACAGATACAAATAAAAAAAAATCAAACTCAAACTGAAACGTCGAAGTGTTATAAAAATCATTTAAAGTCGCGATCGCTATACAGTTTTATGGCCAATACGTATTGTGGACTCGGGGGCCTCAAATCACATTTTGGTCTGCCCCATGAGATGGATATGGATAAATTCATGAATGCTCGCTCAACTGAAATGATTTAATTTCGAAACGTGTCGTCTAAATTTTATGATCAATTTTGCTATAAATACTTCGAGCTCCATTATTTTTAGATATGATATAGGGGTTGCTAAATACCTTTTTGAGAATCGATTAATAATCCAACTGGTTTTAGCGGTATTACTAATCGATCGATTGTGTGTGGGGCTAAAGCTCTGAATGTGCTTAGCTTTCAATCTTTGAATGTCTCTCTCAATTTGAGCTTGTTGTTAGTTAAGCTTTTTTCTCCATTTGTTTTATAGCGAATTTTAGCAAAGGAACATTTATGTATCAGAAATCTGTTCTCTTAGAGTAGAGTCCCGGTTTTTTTTAACAATATGCACATATTTTACGTTCAACTTCTGCTCTGTCTCTCCTTCACATTAGCTTTAATTTAAAGCTTTTACTAACAATTAAAGAATTAGAGATGTTCAAGCTCAATCTTTCTCCTTACAATAACAAAATCTGCCTTTCTCAAACTTTACCTGTTAAATAATGATTAGTAATCATAATCATTAGTAATTAGATTATTTTTTTTTAAAGTCGAACTAATGATTAAATTACGATCATTTTGGGTTTTGCCCAAATATTTAATGGTTACGATTAGAAAAAGTCCAAAAAAATCTAAAATTATTACGATTATTAAAAAATAATCAGAATAAATTAAAAATAATCTTTCTGAGTATTTCGGATTATTTCTGATTATTTTATTTTTTTTTTTAGATTATTTATGACTACTTGGTAAAAAAACAAATTATTTTAGATTTTCACAATCAAACTAGGCAAAGCTTTTGATTATAGTTGCTTTTTGTGCTGTCTAAAACAGTTAAATTCAGAACAAAGCAGTAAATAGCTAGAATATTTCCGTAGCTCACTAGTTAGAGTTGCTGACCTGTTATACTTTAAATTTTGAATGTTTAGGTTCGATTCCCCTGTTGTGCTAAAACTGGATTTTCTGAAAAATCGAAATGTTTAATAAGTATTGATGGCTATTTTGATTGTGAAAATTTAAAATAATTTGTTTTTTTACCAAATAGTCATAATAAATAAAAAAGATCTAAAAAATCAGAAATAATCTGAAATAATCAGAAAAAATCCTATATAATCCAAAATACTCCGAAAGATTATTTTTAATTAATTATGATTTTTTCTGATTATTTTGAATAATTGTAATAATTTTAGATTTGATCATTAAATAATCACAAATTTTTCATTTAGCAATTTTTATCGAAATTTAACAGGTACGGATTTAACTATATAAATTTTTAACAGATCTTAAGTATTGGAAAAAGTAATAACTTTATGACGCTTTATCAGAATTTCTCTGCTTGCACTAAAATAAGCACTTTAGAGTTAATAAATTGTTTATCTGGATCCTGTAAATTTACATAAAATATTTTATTTAAATTATTACATATAGTATGCATCTATATTTACATATTTTTTCTATGCTTTCCCCATGTAAGGTATATTTGAAGCTCAATTTATTTTAAACTAAATAGTGTTTCTATTACATTCTGCTGTTTAACTGTAAAGTGAACTCTATAAGTTATTTGTCTCCATACAATAGGTTCAATTTAAATTAATGCTGGTAGGTTTATCAGATAACAATTAACATTAACTTATAGCAAGAATCTGTTGAGAATTTCCTATTTTCTTTAAGGACTTAAGCTATTCTGTATTTATATGTGTAAGGCTTGCACAAGTCTATTTGTATAGATTTAATAGAGTTGCCCTCATTTCGAATTCGCATAATGAAACCCTCGGGTCGAGGCCATAAATAAACTGTGGCAAATTCTCTAAGCAACTTGTTGAAGTGTCATAAATAAATCGCGAGGCAACCAACAACGGGCTACAAATGCTACAAGAGCACCACAAAACGCACTTCAAGTGGTTGTCATTTAATAAACTACACCACATCTGATTCTGTATGTGTGTGTGAGTGTGTGTGTGTTTGTCGATTGCTGTTATATGATTTCATATATCATCAGTTTCTGTTGCGAACTCGTAGGGCTGCTTGCTTTTCAGCCTGCCTTTCTGTCTGTTTGTCTGCCACTCCTTTCCGCCTTCACGCCTCCCTGCCTCCAGCCCATCCCCCTCTGCTGCCTCCTCCTTCCTCTACCATCTTATGACCAACTTGTTGAGCATTGCGCAGGCGTGCAGCATTTAGTTCAGGCTGTCCGCGTGCGCCTCTTGTTGTGTATTTTTTGATAACATTTTATTGTCCGCTTTATAAATTATTGGCGTTTGCTTTGCAGCACACCACAAAAAGGCGGCTCAGAAGGGAGAGAGAGAGTGAGAGGGAAGGGAGATGAAAAAAGTATCCTTTTACGTTCATTTCACATATTTTGGTATGCAGCGTGTGTCCAAATTTGTGCAGAGCAAATAAATACTACAGAATATACTACACATTTTGTACTAAAGTCTCGGGTTCGATTTGAGGTTGATGTTTGGTTTGAGGTTCTGTTCTGACGGTTCTGCGCGTGTTTTGGCCATTTAAGGGCTTGTCGCCCAATACACAATTGAGTGTTGTTGCTGTTGCTGTTGTTGGTAGTGTGAAAGTTGCTTTAAATATCGTAGCACCAAATCAAACCATTTATGTCCGTTCCTCGATCTCGCGGCTCAAACGACACATTCATCATCGTCAAGTGGCAGCCACAACAACAACAACAACAAAAAGAACAAAAACAACAACAACAGTATACATTTGTGTGTCACTCTGCCTACTAATGCACCTGTCTGGAACTTGAAAGCTGTCCTTCAATTATATCGCACACCCGCTGAGAAGAACTCAACAACTCCTAACTGGAGCTCAACTGATCTCACTCTTTTTCTTTCTATCTATCTCTATCTCTGTCTGTTTCTACACTGCTAGATAAGTTGTGCTTATTTCCCACAACAATTCGCTTGACTGTCTGGTATTTGAATCATGCCTTAATATCGTTTATCTCAGAGAACACACGGCGCATGATCAATCGAAATGATATAATTATATCTGAAGGCAAGGAAACGAGCAGCCGGAGCTGCAGCTCTCTGTGTAAATTGATATCAACAAATTACGCGAAAATATTTCAAAAATATTAACGAATGTGATTGATATAATGATGAGCTGACCAATGTCGACTACACTGAGCGAATCAAAAGATAAGGAAATTTAATATGACGAAATTCAAAATAAAAAACACAGCTTGTGACATTATTTGTGTATATTATTTTCAGATACTTTTCCAATATTATTTACTATAGCTCTATATTGTTTGATTATATTTTGAGAGTTATATTCTTACTTACGGTCGGCATACAATTTTTATATAATCAGAAATAAATGCATAAGTATAAATAATACATCGAATATTCATTTTACGTACGTTTTAAAAATTATAAATATAATAAAATAGTTGAAATAATTTTTTAATCTTTTTCAATATACTTACATATACAATTAAAAGGCTTTAAAAATTAATTTTTGTAGTCAACAATAATTTTTGATTTTAATTATAGTTGAAAATATGTTTATGAAAGTAACGATCTATAGTAGATCTATGAAAAAAGAATGAAGGACTTTAAGCTAATAAAAATTATAATAAAATTAGTTGAAATTTTCATTTGTTGTACTTTAGCTGATATTTTGTAACTCAATAAAAACAAAATAATATTGTTATTTTAAATATAATAATATATTAAGAACTCAAAGTTTATTTCAATTTAAATGGAGAGTCTTAGTAAAAAAATTTAAAAAATATAAACATTTATTTAATTTGACTTTTGGTTTTTTATGAACACATAATTTTTAGATTTTTTTTTCTTTTTAACTATTTGTAAGTACTTAAATCTAAAAATATATTTTGAAAAATTCCTCCAGCATAATTTTCTTTACTTTTTATAAATTGTGCATAGAATGTTTGGGCAGTGTATTGGGCAGCCTAATTATGCCCAATTTAAAAAGGGTTAATTAAGGCACAAAACGCAGCACACGAAATGTGCACCATCCGGGGCGTTATTAATATGCGACATATCTGATATCTTTTTGCCGGTATGTATTTGCAGGATGGGGCATAAAGATACTCTGTACGAGAGGGAAACGAGTCCTTCTGTGAGATCAATGCTACAAAATATATACAATAATTACATACAGCATTTGTCATAACACCAGATATGGACAATGTCTGGCTCGAATGGGGCGCGAATGGGCAACAGAGTCGGAATCGAAATCGAAATCGAAGGCAGACTCAGAGCCAGAGCCAGAGCCAACGGCTTCTGGCCAGGCCCAAAACAATGCGACAAATGTACGCAAAAAATTGTAAATATCATCATTGACATCGTCGCATCAGCATCATCAGCATCAGCATCAGGAGAAGGGAGAATGTTGGGCATTTTTATAAATAAAATAAAATCATAAATGATGCGCCTGCCATTGGAACATTGGAACGGGGCAAGGACAGATTGTCTCAGCCTCAGACTCTTGTCTCTCTTCAGACTGGCAGTCCTCTGGCTTTGTTGGTCCCTTCGGGGACTGCTCGGGGTGCCATAATAATTATATATCGTATCAGGTCTTTGCAGCTCATGGGTAGACATTTCGCGCCGGAATTCGGAGCATTGTGTCATATTTAATACAGAAATTTTAATTAAACATAATTTGTAAGGAGTGCACGTCTGATGAGGCCCAGAGAACCATCACCTTCCCCTACAGTTCAGCCTGCCCTCTCTCCCACCCAGCTGAATAAGCTCGAGTATTCCCCAGTTGTTTCTCCAGATTGTTCGCTGCGATAGCTTTACCTTAAGCTGGAATAGAGTAATTTATAGCATTTTATGGCCTAGGCCCCCATTCGATGACAGGCACTTGTGTCTAGCATTCCCAAGGAATGCCTTTGATCGCATCGCATCGCATCGCAGTCCAAGTCCCAGTCCAAGTCCATCAATTGAGCGATAACAACTCAAAAGCCATTTCGACAAATGGCCAAACCATACTCGCATATCTAACTACGCCTTTTGATATATATTTATATGGACTTTGTTGTAATTATATCAATTGATTTTTGTTTAGAGCCTTAAAAGCTTGAGTGATAGACTTTTTTAAAACAATAGACATGTCTTTGGGATAAAATTATTATCTATTATACTTTGAATATTAAGTAGACTTACTTAAATAAATAAATTAAATGTTTGTTTTTTGTGACCTTTCTAATTTGTAGGAGTAAGTTTTAGTTAACTTGAGGTCTAGTAATGTCTATATGACACTAACAACAAAAAACAACTTACAAAAAACGTGCAGAACGCTAGGAGCATGGCTCGGTAAACAGCTGTTTCAAGAGATGCTAATCTCTATCATCAGTACCGTTGTGCTGACTTGACCAGCGATCCAAGCCTAATGTCACTTTTGAGAAGCCAGAACCAGTTGTGAATTCTAAGTCTCAAAAGTGAAAAAATAGCTGTGAAGCTGATCTATCTATATATCTATCTATCTATCTGATTTTTATTACAATTACAATTCTGTTTTAGTTTTCTGTTTATGTCAGTAACATGAGAGTGTGGCATCTCTTGAAACAGCTGAATACCGAGCAATGCTCCTTGAGTTCTGCAAGTGTTTAATTCTACAAGTAATCCTACACATTCTTTAGATAAGCTTTCCTTACAGTTTAATCTGTGGTTTTCCAGTTTAGATTGTACTCGCATAACATATCATCTCAAGAGTCCCGAAAATAAATTTTATATATAGTCAGAGGCCTTAGGTCTAACTATAGCCTAGTTTATATTAATTCGTATTCATTTTGTAAAATTATAAATAAAAATATTTGAAGATAGCTTTCGCTAGCGGAAATAATTGTGCAATAAATTGAGGCACTAGCTAATCCAGAAGTTCTTTATCATTTAGATAATATTCTCAATTAAGACGGTAGAATTACACAAATATTGTTAAAATTCCTTTTTAATTGTGGCCCTGAAAAAAGACGCCCCTTGAGCTCTCAGCATGGAAGGTATAAAAGTATTTTTTCTATCTTTCTTGATCTAGTGGATCTGTCTCTCAATATTTTAATCAACGGATTCCTTTACCCTACTCCATTTAAATATTTTATTATAATTCTAAGTCTTTCCTTTTTAACTGATTTCCATCTTAAAGATAAGCTGATAAGCTGAAAGTATAGGAAATAGAATAAGTAAACCATCAAAGGTATCTTTCAAAAGGACTCTCTACGGTTATAGGTAATCATCTTTAAGATAGCTAGTATTCTAACCACTTTAAACTTTGACTAGGGTTAAGCCCCATTCGTAAGTCCACTTCTGGTGATTTTTCAAATGATTTAAGTAGTTCACAATGCTGACTCCACTTGGGATTTCGATGGGCATTGTTGGGCTCTTTTGGCTTGGCAAGTTGCAGTGTGGCAGAGTGGCAAAGTTGGTTGCATGCCACTTCTTCAGTTTCTGTTTCTGCTTGTTGGCTGCCTACCAAGTTGAACTCGGTTTGGTTTGGTTTGGTTGGTTCATCGCCGGGGGCTGCATTACATTTGCAAGACAACAATGGGCATTTGGCATTGGCAACTTGCAACTTGCAACTTACAACGCGCTGCTTGCAACTTGCAGCGCCGCAGCGTTGGGCGTTTTTATTTTTACAGATATTGTTTACTATTTTTTTTGTATTTTTCGCTTCTTCTCTCTAGTTTTAGTTCAGGTTCGAGTCCAGCTCGGGCTGTGCCCTCTCATTGTTGTAGCGACTGCTCCAATCATAGCTTTTTCGTTTGCTTGTTTTGTTTTTGTTGAAGATATTCACTTGGTGATATATTTTGGGTGAGCGCTTCCGGCAAATCGGCGCAGTGAAAGGTCAAGTTGTGGCCGGGAGAAGGAGAAGTCTGCTGACTTCTGCCAGGGAGCTGGCAGATTCGTGTGCCAGCGAAATAAACAAATCAAAGTGAGCAAATGTTTGCCCAACCCCTCCCCCACTCTGTCGCTTTGTCTCTCTCTCTTTCTCTCTAACTGTCGTTCTCTCTCTTTGGCATTGTGTTGTGTGCGGTATGTGCTCAATTTTCTATAACATATTTGATCGCAACGATCTTTGCGATCGCCTGACTTTCCATTTTTCCACTTTTTCCACAGCTTCGTGTGTGTGAGAAAAACTTATCGAAACGTTGCTATCAATGGACCGCAAACGTACAAAAGCCAGGCCAACTTCAAGCTCTCAGCTCAGCTCAGCTCTGCTCAGTTCCCTCCTGCCTCAAATTAAGCGCAGGTGACCAAAGGCCAACGAGCTGACAAACCTTGGAATTTTTACCGCACGATTGCAGTGCAAAAGTGGTCACGGGTTGCTGCGGTTTCCAGTGCCATATGACAGCACCAAACACCAAACACCAAGCACCAAACACAACGAGCCCAGATAAACGGCTTTGACATGCCCTAACCAGATCATTAATTGCTGATCTAACTGAAACACTGACGCCAATTTCCGTCTCTTATAGCTGCTGAGGCCCAGCTAGACAGGCGGAAATCGGGAAGAAATGCTTCTAGCGATCAATTGGAATCGGTTTACGCTTATTTAGATCGTTTGTAGCTTATCTTCAGAGGGGCTTAAGCGAGGTTTTCTAGGTTACGTATGAAGAGATTCAGAAAAAAAGTGATCTACATATTGAAAGCAGGGGAGAACTGATCTTAATTGGGAAATTGATCTTCGATTTACAGTCAATAAAAATATTATTTCCCTCTTTCTGATTTTTAAGGATAATAAATAGATAGGTGTGAACTGATCTCTCCAAAAATGATAAAGAAAAAAAAATACAGAAAAAAAATAAAAATAGTAATGTAACTTATCAGTTTCTTAGCTGAACCTGAGCAGATGAATAAGGTAAAAATTTCCCACTGATCACTGATCTACAAAAATAATAAATTTGAATTGATCTTTGATCAATTTAAAAAAAAGAAATTGAAGGAAATTAAGAAAGAACTGAGTTTTCTGGCAAGTGAAACTCTAACTGTTGATCTACAGAATTAGATTTCTAAAAAGCGCATCTAGAGGCACATTCTCCTGAGACATTTTACTGATTGTTAGAAAAGAATAGGGAAAGTCTTATGAAGAGCACCCATAAGGTATTCGCATATTCGATCGGACATTTAGTGATCTTTGCCAACTGTTCGCATGTGAAACAAATCTAAGCAAAAGTCGAACTATAGCTAATGCCCAGATTCCCCTTGTCCCCCATGTCCTCCTTGCCAGGCTCTCACTTCAGAGGCAGAGGGGACACACCCACACTCCCACACAAAGTTTACGAGCATCAAACAATGAACAAGCATGGCGGTGATCGCGGTGGTGGTGCGGGTCGAAATTGGCAGATGGAAGTTGGAAGTTGGCAGATCGATGCTGCCTGCTTTTTGATGATAGTCAGCCTTGGTCTTTTAAATTTTTGCTGTTGTTTTTGTTTTTGTTTTTGGCTTGGCTTTGGCCCCTAAGGGCGTTGCGATTGAACTTGTTCCACATTTTGATTGTGATGCCGTTACGGACCCAAAAGACCCCAAACATTTTGTATGGGGAAAGCAGCGAGGGCAAGACAAATATGATTTTCAATTTGCTCTGATCGCTTTCACAAGATTTGCATTTAGCTTACCGCCTCACTGACTGACTGACCATTAAACACTTGGAACAACTGTTCGGTCAAAGTTCAATTGGAGTTCAAAATGAATGGACTTCTACCACTACCACTGCGAATACCAATACAATTACAACGGCAACAACAACAACAACTTGACTCATCTCAGCAGCATTTTGATGGCCCATTAAACCGTCAAATGGAAACCGCTGTGAGTACTCCAGTTGGAAACTGCAGCACAACAAATCAAAATATTTATAGCCCAGCCAAGCCAGAGTCCAAGAAGAGCCCAAGAGCTAATGAGTCTGGCAATGCTACACTCAGAAAAACATTTAGATACTCTAACTTTGGGTTCTACAGATACTTTAAATAAGTTCTATGGGCTCAAAATTACAATTTTTTTAAGCTGGGAAAATTTATAGAAATTTGTCGGTTGATTTATGAAATTATTTAAGCGATAGCATCAAGGGCGTCGGCAGCTTTTCAAGCAGGGGGGGGCCAAAATTTTTTTTCACTTTCACAATGCCGCAATAATGTTGACAGAAATTATAATAATGTAGCTATAGACCTGAAACTTGGTACACTTAATGGGCATACCATATATAAAGCCTGAGAAAAAATCGGGCCATATAAGAAAAAGTGTAAAATATTTTAACAAATCTAAATGTATAGCTAGAGACCTAAAATTTGACATACAATTTAGTTAGGCTAAAATATAATTTATACTTATTTTTGTTTTTTATCATCTGACTCCGAAAACTATTTTTAAATTTTTGAGCATAAATACACACTTGCAACATGTGATATTTCACGAAAAGAGGCAATAATGGGCAAAAAATATTAATACCATCTCATTATATTTATATTGACAATTAACATTGCGTTAATATAATTTACAACCAACTACAAGCAATCATACTTTTCTTTTTTACCACGGAACACAACAATTTTTAGGTTAGAAATGCTAAAAAACATCACTTTACAGAAGCACATAAAACAAAGTTAAATCACATAAAACAAGTAATTCATGATGACCTTATAATATAAATAGATACCTTTAACTTTGTTTTCCATCTTAATTTTCTTTAAAATTCGACGTACATTTCACTTGATAAAGATTTAAAATGTATTCTTATTTGCAACACGAGCAAAGTGAAAACCTGCGGTAAAATATTCGTTGACTTTCAGGACTTCGTAAAATAGCAGGGCTACAATTAAACTGTAACACCATGATTTTCAAGTGCAAAAAATAACTCTCTATAATATAACATATAAGGTATTCACTTGACCCTAGCAGCGTTGCAGGTTGAAAACGTTGCAAGCTTACTGCTTGAACAGCGCTTTACGTGGAAAGCGTTTCGCATAATCAGCAAAATGTAAACAAAAAACAGCCCACTGTGATTATGTGCAACGCGCTGTTCAAGCAGCAAACTAGCAACGTTTTCAACCTGCAACGCTGCTAGGGTCAAGTGAACACCCTAATATTGTTTTGGCAATACTCTTAAAAAACAAAATTGACTTTCTGCCCAAATCTGGAAGCTAAATCATGTAAAGTTATAAGTGTAGGGGGGCAATGGCCCCCCCCTGCCCCCCCCTGCCGACGCCCTTGGATAGCATTTAATTAAAAATTTAAAAATGTATCTCAAACTAAGAATTTAAGATTTCAGTTAAACTCTCAAATTTATTGCATAGTATAGCAAAATAACTCAACAATAAAATTTCAGAAAATTAAAAAGTTTTAATTAAAAACGGAAAACGTTAATCATTTAATTTCAAATATAATTGAAAAAGTACCCTCTGTTTCTAATGATTTCTCTCAGTGTTGCTGGGAGCTTAAGGTGTGTGAGTGTGCTCGATATACCACCCAAGTGGTTTGGAGAACTTGCCTGACTGAATGCACCGCATAAATAGCCACAAAGTGTGTCGTAAATGTCGTCGCGATCATATAATGATTTCTGAGGCCCCCATGGAGGGTGACAGAAGGAGAAAGATATACACTTGGGGAGGAGAGAGAGAGAGAGTGGGATAGTATGATCGTCCAGTTAATCAGGCGGCAAACAAAATGCGAATTTTAGCTATAACCAGAGAGCAGGCTGCTAGAACAAGTGCAGACCGAGACCGAGACAGAGACAGAGATTGGCTAAAACCATAACTGTGCATCCATTTAAGCCCATTTCCATTTCCACTACCATTCGAATTCCCATTTTCAATTCTGAATTCCCAATTCCCCGTTCCCATGTTGTGTACACTTTGGAGTTTATTGCGAAATTCGTTCGTATGCACCATTTGAATCAATCGTTCAGTTCAGTTTCAGTTTGAATTCAGATTGCGAATTCGATTTTTATGACGATTTTGAGGACCGGTTAAGAAGCGAACGCTTTGAACTGCACTGATATCATTTCGACTTTGACATTTAGCATCGCTAATTCATGCCAAATCACCAGAAGATTATGTTCATAAGCACGCATTACGATTACACGTTTATTATAATTTAGGAGTTTAAGGCTACACTTTGCATAGACTAGACCTGTTTCTCTGGGAAAGCGTGTGACAAACTTCAGATCAAAAGAGAGAGAGAAAGAGAGAGAGGAGCGTTTTAGGTGCTCTTACAGATCACTTAGTACATGTCGAGATTAGCGACCTAAAACGGAGCTAAGGGAAAGTTGCACTCACAAAGTGTCAGAGCTGAAACTGTGTGCACAGTTGATGCCTCCGAGAGTAAAGATAAGGTGCTGAAATTTAGCTTAAAACTCACTGATAACTCAGGAAAGGAGTGCAGATTTCATGTGCAGCTAGGGGGAAAGTTGTAGCTTAAAATGGAATATTGGAGTTAGAGAAAAGAAAAAGGTGTTGAATTTATGAGGGGAGAGTGAAAATTGAAATAGGGTTGTCAACCAAGTCAACTCTGCAGTCGATTTCGGTTGTAGCTTCTATAAAAATGTTTGTTTAGTTATCAATGTTACTCTCTGTTAATTTAACGCTTTTTAAGATAATGTAAAATAAATGCTTAAGAAAAGAGATATATAAAATAATATACATACATATAGTATATTACGTTTTTTATTCATATATATTATCTTCTATTCTTCGTAATGTATCAAATCATTTGTTGTCATTTTATTTGAATACATACACCCTGTGAAATAAGTATAAGTGAATTAAGTTGTTAAAAAAAAATAATACTTTTAACACAAAAGATTTGATGCAGATTTCTTAAAATAATCATATAATTTATTAATTAACATTGATAGATAAGCTTAAAAAACTAAAACTAACAAACAAATAATTATAGCGCTAGCTGCAGAGGCTTTCGGCCACAATCTTATCATTTAAATTCCGTTTGAATGACACAAAAATTTATTTAACCCATTAAGTACCGATGGATAATCTAGAATTTTTGTAAAAGTGTTTTCTTTCTACTTTTTTTTTATCGATTTGATTTTGTTGCCAGAAAATTCTTCAATCAATTCTAAGAGTAACTGCAAACAAAAATTTTCAAAAATATTTTTTTATGATTTTTTGAAAATTGCTAAAATGGCCCTTTTTGTATGAAAAGGAGAAAAAAGAGTTAATTTAAGGGTTTTCAAAAAATTATTAAAAATACCAGCAACAATATTTATGAATTTTTTTTTTCAATCACTCTGATTGAAGAACTTTTTGCATCAAAATAATTTTTGTAAAAATTCTAGAAAAAAAACACTTTTACAAAAATTCTAAATTTTCCAAGGGTACTTAATGGGTTAAAGAAATTTTTGTGTCATTCAAACGGAAATTAAATGATAAGATTATTTTAAGAAATCTGCATCAAATCTTTTGTGTTAAAAGTATATTTTTTTTGAATAGCTTCATCCACATATACTTATTTCCATGGGGTATTTAAGATATAGTCAAAAAAAAAAATTAAAATTATATTAAATTAAAAATTTATAATTTGATGAATAGTTTAAGATTGAGATCAAAAGTAGCGAGTTGCTGTATTTGTAGCAGTGTATGCAAGCCTTCAAAATTCAGGCTTGAAATTGATATAGACCGCCAAAGGACGTATGCTAAGTAAGGTCTTATGGGGGTGTTGCTAAAAAGCAGGTGTGTGCAGAGTTTTGAGTGTTGTTAAATGGGTTCGTTTGAAGTTCGTTGAGCTGGTTTGTGACATGCGCGCGGTTCCAGCAATCAAGGGAAACAAATGATCATCAGACGAAGCGCCCGACAAGACTCTGACTAGGAGGAGGTAGACGGGAGGGGAGAGGTTGTAATTGTTGTTAAAGTTGAAGTGCGTCGTTCTTGGTGTCGTTGTCTTCGCACTAATTGAGCATTTAAATGCAACGTAATTACTTCTCTAACACCTTCATCAGTGGAACGTCAGTCAACCGGCTGCCTTTGATGCCCACTGCAAATTAGCATATAAATTGTCCCGTGTGAACATAAAATCAAATGACAAGAGAGTTTGTCAAAAAAACAGAAAAGAAAAACTTAAATAAGAGCCGCTGGCGAATGCCGAAAGAAAAGCTGGCGGAAGAGAGAACCGCCAGGACATGATATGGTGAAAAATCCATACTCTCTCTTCACTTTGGCCCCACGGTCATCATTAGCATAACGAACGTGCAACTAATTGGAAATGGAACAGACACAGTACAGTGTACATTCGATCAATTGAACCCAAGCTGAGAATCGAGTAGAGTAATCCCCTAAATTCTAGAAAGCGGCGCCAGCCAGACGTCTTTATGGCTTTTACTTCTGGCCCTTGGGCTGCATTCTAAATTGGAAATTCGTTCAAAAGGCCAATCGATTAATTAGGCATTAAAACAGTTACACAACTCTCGCAGTCGATTCATTCATTCACTCACAGTCCCTGCCCGGCAGCTACAAATGTGTGGGCGAGTTTTTTGACCCGCGTTGGGGGCAGGAAACGCATCGCGTTCTGAATGCCAAGGCGTACCGTACCGTCAACTCAACTAAAGTCAACTCAACACAGCTCAGCTCAACCCAATCCAATGCAACGATCGTTGATCGTTGGTTTGTCTTCGACGATCGTTGCACAAATGCGCTTTGCATAACTGAGTAATTTGGTGTGGCAAGTTGAGTTTAGCTGGCTGGCGTTATGCACTTGTTGCCACAGAACAGACCTCAGTTGGGTGGGCAATCAAACGGGGCGGGGGGCGTGGAGTGCATCCGGTCAGTTTTAATATCGCTACCTGTTGCCAACTTGAAGATCATTTCAATCGATAACTGAATTCATATATTCAACATTCATCATTCAAATTACCAGTGAATCCACTCACACATGTACTCGTAAACTGATTACAATTACTTTGCACCTGTATTCATATTTTTTATAGTCTTTCGAAATATCTATTATTATAGACGCTTTCTTACCCGGAAGTCGTAACCACGATCAATTTCTGGGGATGCACAGCAAACATGAAAAGGTTTATTTTTCCCCTTCTTATGGCCAATTACAAAAATAATTTGTAGTTATACAGTTCTAGTCTGATTGCATAAACAGAATCAATAGTAACTTACATAAGCTTAGCAATAATTTAAATCGTGATCTTTCAATTGATTGCAAGTTAATTGTATCAAATGATATCATTCCATCAGAGCGTGTGATCTGAGAACATTTTAACGCGATTATCAGCATTGATCTATCTAAGATCAATATCGATTTATAGAGAGCGATATTCAAAACGATATTACAAAGTTTTACGACATTCAAACCCTCAATCAATTTTGTAATTTACTTGCAGTCATCTCACACATAAATCTAACTTGCTTACGATATTCGCTTAGATCAAATGTAGAGATCGCAAGATGCGATCACTGAGGGTCTTTCCCAGAGATCTGTTCATTGACTACGTTATTTCCCGTTAGCTTAACTTGCGTGTGGCTTAAATGGATTAACGAGCATTAAACGAGGATCAGCAGATCATGTTTTGCCCAGGCAGTCGAGCTCAGTGTTGTGTTGTCAGTGCCTGGCCTAACTTGTGCAATTTTGAAATTTCCAAAGCCAGGATCTAATCAAACAAGTCCCAGAAGATCGAGTCGCTTTCACGGATTTAATTGAGATCAGTGCGGAGAGCGAGCGAGGAAGTGTGTGAAAAACCGCGAGAGAATTTTGCGGAAAATTGAAAACCACAGTTGTAGTTTCGACTTCCGCTAGGGGGTTTTGCCCAAGCTGAAAATAATCTTCAACATGTGGGTACTGATCATCGTACAGTGAACAGTGGTACATTAACATATCGTTAGTTTGTCATGATCTGATCCGTGGGAAGTTTGCGATCTCTGGCTGCTGTTGGAGATCTGGAAACTCCATTGCAGAAGGATTTCTTGAAAAGAAAACTCTTTAATATATGTAAATTCCTTTAAAGAAAAACATACTTTCCGTTCGAACCAAATGTCATAATTATATCGTAATTATTATTTATGTCGTCATGCTCGATTATAAATCGAAATATCAATGTTTGCCAAAAGTCTAATGTCGTGCCATAATCAACCCCTTTCACTCGAACAATGATCATAATTGCCATTTGCATAATTTCATAATTCTCGAATACAATATCAATTGACAGTTGCGATGATATAACACGAGTATGAGTTTAGAAAGAGAATTTTTTTTAGCTTCTACGCATACTCTGCATTTCTATAAGATCACTAATAAAAGAAAGCTATATATTATTTAGAAAGCAATGATAAGTAACCAGTTTAGTCGATTAATCGAAAACGTGCAACGAAAACTTAACGTAATGAACATATTACCCAATTCAATTAAACATAAGTTATTTGTCAGCTCAAACCAATCTAGCAACTTATCAAATTCTTATTTTTTCAAAGTTATCAACAAATTGATTAAACGAGTTTTATTGACTTTTCTTTCGCGAAATTTTGTATCACAACTTTCGGTTAGAGTGAATCAAGTGATGAGCTAAGAAGCTTTGAGCAATTTAAATCAATATGAGATTTCTTTACACAGAATAAAATCCAAGATTGCGACTATATATAGTAGGTTTTCTAACATTTCTTACATAATATTATTTTACATAAATTTATTTTTCTTTACATAGTCTCAAGTTTACATTCTCGCTCTAGATAAGAAATTTCTATATTTTCGATTCGAATTGAGTCTAAAAATTTAAATGATGTGTTACTAACTAGTATAAATATACTAAATTTCCTAGTTTCAGCTTATGTCATCATTAAATTCGATCGTACACAGTTTATTGAATCGAAATTAGTTACATGCAGGTGAACATGTTTATAGTACTAGTTAATCAACTTTATAGTTAAAGGAGACATACAAATTATTAAGGCATGTCTAAAGGTATAACAATATCCTCGTATTGATTAGTTTTAAGCCGATTTGTAGAAAAAACGCCCCGTTAAATCATAAACTCATTGAAATAACGACTTTTGAGCGAAACGCGTTTAGGAAAAACATGAAAAGTCATTGCGAATAATGAATAAAATTTGCATTGTTCGATTATCTAACAAAAGCCTAGGCCGATGATTCGAATGTATTACAGCCAAATTTATGTATTTTAGCCATTTATATTTACTAATGGCCAAGTTAACGTATTTTGTGTGTGTGTGTAAAAATGAAAAATTGAAAAATGTTTTCACTGTTTTGTTTGTTTTTTATTTAGAGGCAAATCTTATCTTTGTGGACCAACATGGTACAACAGATTAATTTTAGCGCATCTCAAATGCAAATTATTCACACATAATTACAATAACAAAGATGACAAAAGAAAACTGAATAAAATTAGCTGAGAGTTGTCGTTCAACGAAGATACACATAGATTTATAAAAGTACTAAAGAATTTTTTCCATGTTGAATAATTTAGTGAGACAAAATTTTGATAAATTTGTATACTAACATTTATTTTATTTATTTGTAAAAGTATTAAAATATTATTTAATGGGTTTGCTTAGCATTTTTAGGAACAATGCATTTTTTTAAACAAACGAACAATGTTGATTTATATTAATCCAATCAGTTTGCTTGCAACTTATATAATTTATTTGAATAAAGGAAGAATCTGTAATAAATGTCATAAACAGAGTTCAGTCAGACTGCTAAGAGATTTATCGGTTAATCATTATACCTTCACCGAGAGTATACAACAATGTTGAGACTAAACGAAGCGAAGCGTATTTTTTGTTTTAAGACTCGCTCCAATGCGATCTATTGACAATCATCCAGCGAGCTGTTAAATCAAAAATATGCAAATCGCTGCGAGAGCCACACGAGCTACAGATACAGATAGAGATAGAGATACAGATGGAGACAGAGAAACAGATACAGATAGAGACACAGCAGCGAGGAATATACAACTTGAGATACAAAGTGTGTTGATTGATATGTGCTGGTTATATGGCCATTTGGCCAAATGATGCAATCAAACTATGTAAATGCGAACGAGTTGACTTTTTGACTTTTTCAAATAGCTCAAAAAACGAACCAGGTAATATCCAACAACAAAAGCACCAACAACTCGTTGAGGCCTAATGCTTAGAGCCATAGTCGTATTAAGTAGCTAGCTGCCTGCCATTT
Organism: Drosophila subquinaria; assembly: GCA_037043405.1. NCBI lineage: Eukaryota > Metazoa > Arthropoda > Insecta > Diptera > Drosophilidae > Drosophila > Drosophila subquinaria. The sequence continues at coordinate 324,234 of JBAMBL010002838.1, forward strand.
CCGACTTGCATTTTTTATTTGGCATTTTTATGGCTAATTAAAAAGTTGACTTTTTTGTTAACCGTAAAGTCAAAAAGTCAACTCATTTTTTTCTTTTTTACCGTGCGCACGTTTTTTATGTTTGGACTTGTATTTTTTAAGGCATGCGATTTTCGCAGTGTGTCCTTGGGCCGCTTCTAGGGAAATTTCGGCTGCATTTTTTACGCAACTTAACCGTAATTTCGATAGTTTCGAGTAACCAGATGCCGAGCAAAGAGTCGAGGACTCGAAGAGTCAGAGTGTCATAGTGTCAGTCATCCCTTTTGCACTTTTAAGCGGAAAGTGTTACACGCGGTGCCTGCTCGACATTTTATGGCTCCTGCTGCTGACTTTATGACTTGTTCAGCACTCTTCTTCACTCTTCTTTTTCTACTGTCCAGTACTGGTCGTCAATTGCTTTTTTAGGGCAATTCTTTGCGGCTACCTAAGCACGCGATTTCGTTACCTAATCGCGGGATCAGCATACCTAAGCTGCAGATTATCCTAGGATCATAATTATGATGAGCCTGCCTCGTCGTCGCGCCGCGCCGTGTTGCACCGTGCCGCACACTCTCAACTCAACTCAACTCGTCTCTCATCTCCGTCTCCGTGTCCGTCTTGGTTTTCTCAATACCGAACCGCGATTTTCCGTTGTTTTTTTTCTTTCGCTTTTCCTTTTTTTATTTGCAAAAAACTTAAGCCGAGGGGATTAAACCGGATTAAAAGTCACAATGTCATACCGTTTGTCCTTATTTTTCAGTTTTCAGTTTTTTGTCGCGCTTTCCCTTCGAGCTAACTAATTATGCTGCAAAATTACCCATTTGCTGTGGAAATTCGCGAAAATTGTCCCTACTTTTTTCTTTCCTTCCTTTTTTTATGGTTGTCGCAAAGAAAAAACGCGAAAACAGTTAAATTGAATCGATTAGAAAAGATATGTTCAGAAGGTCGTCGCGTCCGTCGAGTCCTGGGTTCTATATTCCTTGACTTTTTTATTATTTTGCAAGCCTTTGTTGAATTTACGCGGAACACGTTCTTCAGTTAAAACCATTTGACTTTTTTATGGTCTGGAATGAGGTTGGGCAGCAGCTGAGCTAACCTTACCTAAAAAACAGAGAAAAATAATACATACTGGGGAACTACGGATACAGAGTTTTCAGCAAGAGTTTTTAAACTTAGTCGTAATATTCAGTTTTAAAATAAAATTGAAAAAATAACATTCAAATAAGTCACAAATTATGTAGATATTATTTCTTTACATAGAACTTAACTTGGTTTCACGCTTTTCATTGTTCATTTTCACTACTCAAAGGACAATGCGACTTCATAAAAGGGTTAATTTGTGTGTGTGTTTGTCGGACAGGTAGAAAGGGTTGAAATATAACATCGACGCATAAAAAGAGTTAACGGCTTGATGATCTTTTTGAAGATGCTTTCAACAATTTATGCTCAAGGAACCCATAAAACAAGGGTTAAAGTCAATGAAGAGTTAATTTAAGTAAATCGGAAGGTACAGCCATAAAAGTATTGTCCAATTGGGGCTAGAAATCAAACTTAATTAGTTTTCTTTATTTATATTAACTAAAAATTACATTCTTTAATTGTTTGTTAAATAAATATTGCTAAAATAGAAACTTTATTTCTCAGCATAAATCAGCTAAGGCGAAGCACATATGAGGTCAATACTAATACATATGCAAAAGCAATTACTCAAGACTGAACGCCTATAACGGTATCCACACTTACATATGTGCATGTGTATGTACAGACACTCAGATAAGTACATATATGTATATGAGCAACTCCAACCATTTCGGTGCACAGCCAAAGGCTCCGCCCATGCTAAATAAAATGAGCAACTGTTAAAAATGAAGTCAACAACTATGTGGATGTGTGTGTGAGAGTGCATGTGTGTGTGTGTGTGAGCGTAAAAGCATCGCAGCTGCCCTTAAACGTGCGAGTTTTAATAAATAACCGAATAACGAATAATAGTAGAGCAATTCAAATTGAGAGTAACAATCGACTCCAAAAAGAGCGCCCACAGTGCGAGAGCGAGAGAGCGCGGTGTGTTCATTCAATACTTAACAGCGACTTAACAGTGACTCAGACTGTGACTGAGCTGCTCAGGTAAGCCGTCGGAGTCGTGAGAGAACGCTGCATTCAATTGAGTGCATTTGACTTGCGCTCTCTGTTAATGCCGTTGTGGTTGTTGTAGTAAATATACAGGCGATCAACTTTGATTTATCAGAGAGTCCGCTGCTAGTGGTGGTTGCTGTGAGTAAAGTGTGTATGTGTATGTGTCTGCTTGGAGTATCGGTTGCACATACATAATCGGGAGTTTAGCCAACCGAGAAACGAGCAGCAATGCTTCTTTCCAGCGACAAGTCGGAGCAAGAAATCAGTCGTCAGCCAGTAGCCAAGGTGTGCGGTTACACATCCGTGAGTACAGTGCGCGTCAAGTTGCGTGTGATCAGCAGAATAACCAATAACAACAACATCAAGAACAAGAACATTGATTCGATATCTACGTAAAGTGAATTCAAATTACAGACAAAGAGACTGATCAACAACAGATCAAATATTGTGTGCAGTGCGAAAAAAGTAAAGGCGGAAAATACTGCCGAGTGCAATTAAAAAGTCATCAGCTATAAAAAAAGGCAAAACAGCGAAAACCCAACAGAACCCAAGGTGAGTTGCAAGATCGGTTCAGATCAGATGAGGAAAACGCGCCCACACTCAAAGTCAATTCACGTTTTGTGTGTGTGTTTTATTTTATTTTTCGGGTCGCAGCCGACGGCATATTTTATGAGCCCTGTTTGCACTACTTTGATTTTTTACAGTTTCAAGCTAAACTCACACACACACATTGCATTTTTATTTTTTTATTTGGGCGCAAAAAATTGGCGAAAAATATTAGCTTGTGTGTGTGAATTTTTATGACACAACACGTCAAGGTCTAGAGGGCTCTATATAAGTAATTTTTTTAGGCGTAATGACTTCATGTAAAATAAAAAATTCGTCTACCTGCCTCACGCATAGGGTTGCATAATCCACCCGCCAGCTTTAGTTTTTTGCCTGCAGATCATAAAAGTCGACAAAAAAAGATTCTCCCATAGTTTTTCCTAGTTTCTAGTTTTTTTCCTATAAATTCCTCTGCTCGACACAGTTCAGGCATCAGTCGCACAACAGCGCAGTAAACGCAAGGAACACGGAGAAATCAGTTACGGAGCAGTTGAAAAATATAAAAAATATATTCAAAAAATTTAAAAACATTATTTGAAATATCGAGAAACTTGGCAAAGAGCCAACAAAATGGTGTTCAACTTGGTTAGTTTCAGTACACAAAATGGATTATCATCGATAAAGTGAATGAAATAACTAAAAAAGTGTTTGTCAAACTCTAAAATCTCAATAGATTTGGAATTTCTGTAAAGTCAACGATTTGAAATGTTAAGAGCTAAAAAAATACTCAAAATAGCTCGAGAATTTCAGTGCTATTTAATTTTGATAGTTATTTCATTTGTGTGTTTTGAACTATGGATTGCGAGAAGAGTGCTAATAAATGTATTTCCCACTCTTTCAATTTGCAGATGAATCAGACGTGCAAAGTGTGCGGTGAGCCAGCGGCGGGTTTCCATTTCGGCGCCTTCACATGCGAGGGTTGCAAGGTAAGTTTATCGTTAGATTATGGATAATATATACACGCAGTTTTCCTGCTCCACTTTTGGCCGTAAGCTAATTGAAATATGTTTTGTATTTTGTTTTGTTCTTTAGTCTTTCTTTGGCCGCTCGTACAACAACATCAGCACCATCAGCGAGTGCAAGAACGAGGGCAAGTGCATCATCGACAAGAAGAACCGCACCACGTGCAAGGCCTGTCGTCTGCGCAAGTGCTACAACGTGGGCATGTCCAAGGGCGGCTCCCGCTACGGCCGCCGCTCCAACTGGTTCAAAATCCACTGCCTGCTGCAGGAGCACGAGCAGGCGGCGGCCGCGGCGGCTGGCAAGGCGCCCGGTTCCCTGGGCACCGGTTCGCCAATGAGTTCACCCGGATTCGGTGACCTGGCCGCACATTTGCAGCAACAGCAGCAGCACCATCAGCAGCAGCAACATCAACAGCAGCAACATCAACAGCAACAACAGCAGCGTCATCCACATTTGCCACCATTGCTTGGATATCCGGGCTACCACTTGGCGGAACCCTTTGGGGCACGTCATCCTGCTGACGCCGCTGCTGCCGCCGCCGCGCTGCCCTTCTTCAGCATGATGGCGACGCCACAGTCGGCCTTCCAGCTGCCGCCGCATCTGCTCTTCCCGGGCTACCACGCCAGCGCCGCTGCGGCGGCTGCCGCGGATGCTGCGTACCGCCAGGAGATGTACAAGCACCGCCAGAGCGTCGACTCGGCGGCATCGGCGGAGTCCCTCAACCGCTACACGCCACCCAATGTGGTGCGACAGGTGGCACAGCAGCATCCACAGCCAGCGGCATCGCCCATCGACGTTTGTGTGGGAGCTGATGACGAAGTGCAGTCACAGCATAGTCACAGTCACAGTCACAGTCACAGCGAGAGTCACAGTCACAGTCAGAGTCCACACACGATCCACACGCCAGTTGCCATACGTGCCACGCCGCCACAGCAGCTGCAGTCGAACTCTGCCTCTGCCTCTGCCTCGCCCACATCCACGCCTACGCCCACAGCCACGCCCACGCCCGTAGCCACGCCCACGCCCAGCAGCCCCTTGAGCTTTGCCGCCAAAATGCAATCACTTTCACCCGTCTCCGTCTGCTCGATTGGAGCTGAAACCGGCGCAGCGGCAGGAGGAGCAGGCGCTGGTGGTGCTGCTCAGGATGGACCCATGGACCTGAGCATGAAGACCTCGAGGAGTTCGGTGCACAGCTTCAACGACAGCGATGTGGACGAGCATGAGATGTCAGCGATGGCGCCGCGGCGCAAGTTCTATCAGCTGGAGGCCGAATGCACCACCATCAACACCACCATCAGCACCACCGTGAGCACCACCAGCAGCAGCAGCAGCAGCAATAGCAGCATCAGCTCCACATCCTCAGCGGTGGCCAAGCGGCAGAAACTCGACGCCGATTCGCCGTCGTCATCACCGCCGTTCGGTGGTTTCGCGGTGGCTCACAACGCGGCCAGCGCCATGCGAGGCATCTTTGTCTGTGTCTAACTGTGGTTCGTGGACTGTCGAGTGTCGAGTGGGTGGAGCTAAATGGCAATCACCTCTCCACTTCATGTCATTGTTGTTGTTGCTCTTTACACATTTTTATTTTTCTCAGTTTTGTGTTGTCGTCGTGTTGTTGTTGTGTTGTTGTTGTTTTGTACGGCTCGAATTCGATTTGCGCCGTCGAAATTGAAATTGTCTATGGACTGGTTTGAGACAGAAAGAGACAGCTAGCTGCAGCACACACACAGCACACACACACGCACACACTTTTGAGAGCTCAAATCCAAAAATTATTTTTTAAAAAAGGAACAAGAAATGTTAGTTTTTTTAAAGTAGATGCCACAATTGTAAATATGTTTTTTAAATATTTAAAAAAAAACTACTAAATGCGAATTGTATTCTATATAAACGTATGAAAAGTGTCAACCCCTCCCAACAGAAAACAGAAATTCAAAACGGAAAACAAAAACAAACCCAACCCACCAAAAATACCCTTCATTGTATTGTACATAAATTTGTTTAGTCTTAGTATCATTTTAAAGACTTTAACTTTAAGTATTCTATTTTAGTTTGTAGTTGTATTTGTGTCCTCAACAATTGGCTTTTTCCATTTTTAATGCGAGCAAAATAAATAATTAAAAAAAAACAAATGTATTTTATTTCATGTGTTTTGGGGAAAATATATATATCTTTCGTATGTTTCAAATTCTTGTGAAATTAAAGACTTGGAATGCGTCATAGAAAAGAATAAAAAAAGATCCAATAAAGAAAAATAATCCAATGGGAATTACAAATATACGTGCGTAGTCAGAAAGGGAATTATCAAATAAATTGGGGAATTTTTTACTCCAGGTTTTATTTAGAAACATAAGCTGGAACTACAAGATATAAATGCTGGTTTAGTATTGTAATTATTAAATAAATCAAAAAATCTAGATTCATTTGTATTTTGCGCTCTTATCTCATCTATACATATACATATATATAAGTCGTTCCTTTTTCTAATTTTATTCGAATGTCTTTGTAAGTATTTTTGTAATATCATTTAATTTTGAGTTTTGTTTATGTTGAAGCTTTATAAATGCATCAATCATAACTGACGAGAAAAGTCAGACTTTTAAAAAATATTTCTAGTTTTATTAAATTAAATTCTGAAATTTATCTTTGATTTCCTTATGTCTTTTTCCCTATTAAATTATAGTTACTTATATGCATAAATGTATTTCAAATAGTTGTGATTTCTTTAATAGGTAATACATTATCGCTAATTCCAGATTGAAATTCAAAGGGAATTTTACAGCTCTTATTCTTAATCGGTATATAGAATATTCCATCTGGGATTCCATTTGTAGAATTGATTGCTAAGCGGCAATTTGACTTTGTACTCAAATCGTGGCGTTTGTATCTCAGACACGGGTGACAAAATGGGCGTGGCAGCCAAATGGGCGGGCGGTTGGTCGATTTGTGGTGTTGTTGTTGTTTGTGGCGGTTGGTGGCGGCTGTCGACGCCAAATGGGTTGGCATAAATTCATCAACGTAGCAGTTGAAACATTTGTTGCAAGTGGAATCGAATCAAGCGATCGGATGGTTGATAATAAAACCGATATAGTAATGCTTAAGTGCCGTCTGTCTAATGCAATGATTGCTGTAAATTGTAAATTGTAAATTATAAATGCCACAAATGTTACGCTGAGATATTTGTCCTAAGTTTGATATGCTTGATATGCCAAGGGGGCCTCTGGGCACCTATGGGTGCCACATTGGAGTGGGACTGGGTACGACTCTTATGTATATGGGGCCACTTGATGGGCCGAAAAAGAGGCCTATCGCCTGACAGTGCCACTGACCACGTGCTGCTTCAAATAATAAACTTTATATTAACACATACAAAAGTCATACGCCTCGGCGATGGTCAGAATTTTAATCACTTAATTAGGCAGACTTGACGACGCGTCGAGTCAACTCGAACTTACTTTATGGGCTGCCCCCAGACAACAGACAACGGACAACGACAGACGACAGACCTCAGCTCAATGATGAATGGTACGAAAACTATGCAGGATCGGACAATCGAGTTGATCGCTTGATCGGTGACCGGTTGATCAACTGCCTGCAAATATCGTTTACGACCATTGTAAAATGTGGCTATGTCAGAAAAGTTGACGCCTTAACGGACGACAATAAACAATGAACTGAACTCGAAAGAGCACACAACGCACACATCATCAATATGCATGATGAGCTGCTTTTCGACAAGCTGCTGGAGCAGCGGGGTGGTGCGGTGGTGCTGTGGCAGTGGAGAGAGGGGGGAAAGAAGCAGCGCACGCCATTGTGCGTTTTCTTAACTGCCGCTCGATCACATTCCAATGTGTGTATTGTCGTCATTGTTTCTAAATTTATTTTTATAGTTTATTAAACAGTCAATCGTAATACAAAACCACCAAAAATTAACAGCTAAATGCGGCTAAGCGAACCACATATACCCTAGATTTAAAACAATGGGTATGCGTGTAAAGAAATGTAGAAAATTCAATCATAAGTATTTTCAAACAACTTCTTCTTTATTTCCCCTTTCAATTATTTTAAGCTCAAAAAATATCTTATAAATCTAGTTTCCAATCTAAACTCATCATAAATATTGCCTAAACACAACAGCTCTATAATGGTTTATTTCAAAGTGCAACTTTAGACAAACTTTAAGCATAATCGTTGTAGAGCGTATGAATTGTTGGCAAGTTCGTTGCCTAAGTCTTTTGTTTATATTATTTATTTTCTTAGCTGTCCGACTGAAAAATGTGGTTCAACTGTATCGTCGCTTCAATCTCTCCAATCAAAAAGCCATTTAGAAAACAAAAGACCGAAAAACGAGAAGAGAAATAAAATCGATGCGACATAGAAAAGAAAACCAAACTTAAGCGAGCCAAGATAAAAGTATAACATTTCAAAATTTTATTGACTGTCAAAATGCAGGCGCCGAAATGCATTGAATCGAAGCGGGTCCGATCAAATTACGTGGCCCATTGGCGCCAGTCTTGGAAGTTTGGGCTGGCGAACATGTTGGAGCATGCACTGACATGCTTTATTATGTATGCGACATGAAAGATGCATTATTAATAAAATAGAGTCTCTGAAAGAGACGGGGAGGGGATAGAAGAGAAGACTCCATTGAGATGTGGGCAGTGAGTGCATCTTTAAAAATAGTTCAGAGTCAGCTGGCCTTTTAAACGAGTCGTAATAACTTGGCTCAAATAGCTGAATGGCTAAGAACATGTTTATTAAATTAAATAATTACAGAGTTCTCTTATAATGCATCACCTAATCAATTGACGTCGCGTCGGGTTGAAATTTGCATTCGAAACTGACAGAGAACGAAAGATTATTATTGACACATTATAATGGAAACATGTTTTAATGAGAAATTATGCAAAACATGCTCAACACAAACACAGCAATGATTTTTTCCTTAAACTCAGTTGGTTTCTGTGTCCGGTAGCGGCCTTAATTACCGTCCAGAGTTGCCCGGAGTTACCAATGGCCCCTGCCTGTTGTATGACCATGTTTGGGGCGTGGATTCCACTCTGACTCTGACTGACAAATAGTCAAAACAAACTAAGTATACATATGATGCTATGTCATATCTTTTTCTAGACAGCTGCCAGAGAATAGCATTAATACGTATGTATATAGATATTGGAGTGTGAGTGTGTGAATTTGTGTGTGTGTGTGTGTGCTGAAGAGCCAAGATCATATTATGAAGATAAACTTCAAGTCGTTTTAAAGCAGGTGTCAGTTAGACAATGCAGGAAGCAAGTGAAGCAGCTCTTGACTATATTAAAGATCGGTATTAGAATGGAAAATGATTTTATATTGCTCATAAGTTGAGAATTTATGAAATTAAATATAAACTAAGGTTGCGAGATACATACAAAATAAAGCAGTAATTCTATTATAAATTCATATTAAATATACTAAACAAAAGTATGAAGTTCAGAATAGTTTTTTAGAATATACATGTATGTAAGTTTTATAATAAATGTTGACAATTCGAGCTTCAAAATAATATAATAATAACTATAAACATTTTGAGATATAATAATCTTATTTTGAATGTGATACCAAAAGCTATGAAATCTAAAAAATTCCATGATACGTGTATATTTTAATTGTATGCATTACAAATTTAAAAAAAAAATACTGATTACAATCATTGCCTAAATTTCTTATAATAACAGCAATATTATAAATAAATCTATCAATCAATTAATAAGATCAAATAATATAAATGGTTGTTAATTGTTTCAAGATCACCTTACACAGAAATACCTCCGAGGATGTGCATATTATTGGTAGAATAAATGCCATATCTTTGGCTAAACAATCTTTCATCCAAAGAGAACACACATTAAATTGAGTTACTGCATTTGAATGGCAATGCAATGCGATCAGGTAACGGACAGCTCCATTGTTTCACAGCGTCGCCAGCGACGGGAAAAGCGACATTAAGGGCAGCCCGAAAGTTAAGCAAACACTGGACCCACAATCTGGGAACAATCTTTATTGATTTTGGATGCGAGAGAAACCAAAAACAAAACACCGAAGAAAATACAAAGTCGAGGTTTACATTTGGACGGCGCTTGGCTCACACGATGTTCAGGTGAAGAAGGAGTAGGAGAAGGAGCTGCAAGGGGAAGAGGAGGATGGGATTTGGAGGAGTTGGTTGTTGCTTGGGCTGGCGCTGGTAATTAGTGATCTGGTGCACTTGATATCCAGCTTAATTTAAACATTTCGTACACACCCAACCGATGCTCACACACGCACAGCACAACCCGCCCCCTCTTCCCCCTTCTCTCCTCAGGTCAGACACATGACCAAGTTGAAGCGAGTTCCCAGTGCCTTTTGGATGCTCAAATCCCTTTTCTTGAGCTGCGTGCAGCGCATGCCATTCGCTTGTTTCTTGTTCCCTCATTCTCATTCTCAGTCTGAGTCTCAGTCTCAGTCTGATTCTCAGTTGCAGTTCAAGTCTCAGTTCTGTTCTCGTTTAAACGTTTATTTAACTTAAACGAACTTTGCGTGTCGATTAAAATGCAGCGATTAAGGTACCCGATGCTCAACGGGTCCACAGATCTCCCTTCTCCCTTCCCCTTCTCCATCTCCGCCCCTCTCTCTGTCTTTGTTTTTACCCTCTTGATCAAGTCGATCTGTGCGTGTCCAGTGAACTTAGAGGTCAAGCTTGAAGCACTCTTTAAGTCGAGCTTACGCATGCCAAAAGCCACGAAAGGTATCTTTGTATCTTTCGGATTGACTGTGACCTGACTGTGAAATCCTTTTTGGTTTCCACTACTTTCTCCCCGTCTCTCGTTTCTCGTCTCTCGATTACTTTACGACAAATTTGGCCATTGTTCTCCATCTGCGTCTAATGATGTCCTTTTGTTTTGCCTGACCCCCTGGAACGCAACAGGACCACGAACAGCAACAGCTCGGACCGCACACACAACAGAAATATTAATTTGTGACTCCAGCACCCAACGAGAGAAACTCCTCTTCAAATGATCAACTGATCATCTCGATGCTTATCGCAATCGCTTGTAGATCTCTTCCTTGTTCTCTTTTCTTCTCTTCTGTTCGTATTTTTAATTCTCATTTTTAGTGTTTAGTGTTAGTCTTATCTGTGTAGTTTGTTAACGAAATTAGATTTAAGGGCCAAGTGATTTTGATAGCTCGTAAAGAACTCAAAATTTGAGTTGAAACTGAGACTGGGACCAACCGCAGCTGGAGTCGCTACACGAATTTATGTTGTACCTCATTAAATTAGTCTAAATGTGGTCTAAGGAGATGGAGGAGGGGCGGGGATAGGGGCAGAAGAAGTAGACCAGCTGTTGCAGGTGGTAAAGGGTTTAGGAATCATTAAAAAAAACTCGGAGAATGTAGTTTTTGACAACGTTTTAACCATAGATAAATTATAATAAATTTAATTGAATGGATTACTTTATGATTTATAGGGCACATCTTATAATTTGTATGTTGATTTTAAAAACTCTGCTTCATTTCCCTTCTACTCTTATATCCACTCTCCATGTCCACTGTCCACTGTCCACTCTCTGTTGCCAGCAATCAGCAGTGACACTTAAAGCTTCTTCAGCAGCAGCTCGCAACACTTATGCCAACGGTTAGCCAGGTTATTGTATGGTTAACTGATATGCTTAGTGCACCACGTCGTATTAAGACCAGACCAGGCCAGTGTCGTTGTTGCAACTTGGCCCAAACTCTGCTTGGTAGCTTGGAAGCCAGCCAGTGTCACTGTCAATGTCATTTAGTTGCCAACAGACTCCGACTCCGACCTGGCCCTGGCCATGGCCATGCACTTGGCCAAAACCAAACAGTTCGCAAGGCTCGAATCTCGCCTGTTGCACGTTGCACGTTCCCTATTGCTCGTTGGCCCGTTTCCCATTCCCGCTTCCCCCTTGCCCGTTCTCCGGACTCGCTGCTCGCCTTCAGATCGTGTGATCCATTACCAAACGTGCGCGATCGTTTGCGCCTGTGTTTAGTGAGATTATTCTTTACTTTGTTCCTTTTCTTTTGCAAAGAATACCCTTACTACTAAATGGGTTACTTGACAAGTTAACTCGGATAGTCAAGCTATATAAAAGGGAAATAAATAAGTGTTTTCTATAACAGAATTTTCTATGGATGGAAAAACAGATTTTGATTTTAAGAGAGCCAAACATTATTTTAATAAATTAGAATAATATTGTGATCTAATTTGAAATAGAGCTAGTTAAATTTAGAAGCCATAAAGGGAGAGAAAGTAAAAGTTGAACTAATCGAATAACAACTTTTCATAAATTTGCAGACCAAATGTTCGAAAGAAACAACTGGGTGATAAGGTGAAGTTTACCAGTTTAAAAACGACATAAGAAGTCAGTATTCAAATAACATTTTCTTAGCAATGTTTTTTGAAAATCCCAGCTCTTCCCGTTTGGGTCCCAGAATAATTTGTCAGTAAGTCAGGACACCGAGTTTTATTCGTATAGATTTTAAAACATTGGTTGCACTGTTTCAAGGGCAACTCAAAGTTGCTTTTGATATGCTTTTGAGGAGAATTGGAGAGAAATGTAGAACATGTATGATAGAGTATTTATAATTCATGCAAACTTGAATTATATTTATCTTATATGTGGCAGCTGAGCTGCAGCCTAAACATTTTGCATTGACATCTGGTAAATATTGCCAGAGCAGAGGCACAGCTTGAACCAGAAGAGGAGAGAAGAGGAGAAACGGAGCATTGTGTGGAAGACTCCTTCGACTGCTGTCTGGCAATGACTTGATTTGATTTTCATACTTGGATTTTGCTTCATATGCCGAGTTCGAAGCTGAAGCCGAAGCCGAAACCAAAAGCGCGAAATCCCCGAGTCTCGAGGCACTCAATCAAGCCGCCCTCAAAGGCAGGCGAATTGTTTGTCTAGCGCACTTGGCACAAACCAGCAGCTCAAGATGAAGATGATGATGATGATGATGATCGTGATGAAGAGGTTGTTGATGAGAGTCAACTCTTCGGCACATTCTAATTAACTGCTCTAGCTGGTCAACACAAACGCGAGCACATCGAGTTTGGCTTTTAACTTTTTAACTCCTGCCTCAGTTTTTTTGTTTTTTTTTGTTGTTTTTGTTTCTCCATCCCATTTTTATGACACTCAAAGTGACCGACACGACGCGTTGCACAATCAACTCCTTTCATGCCCCTTTTGGTGCCAGCTTGTTAGGCGGGATTCCTTTACAGTTTACGTCTGTCTGTCCGCCTGTTTGCACAACATGATCTGGGCGAGAGTGCGGCTTATTAGACCAACTTGGCCCTGGGTATTGTTTGCTGACCATTTGGCTAAGGATGCGCGGCGGTCAGTTGAAAAACGAAATCGACAAAAACAATATAATAGAAAACTAAAACTCAACCCGTTGCCGACAAACTATTTGACAAATGCAAACAATTTTCCACCGAGTTTTCCATGTAAAATCAGTTTTCTACCACTCGGTTCCTTTTTTTTTTTTTGGCTTGTTATTAGAACACTTTTAGAGCTGCTTTTAAGCCGTTTTCCATCTTACCAAAAAGGCCACTTAGGCACGAAACGATTCTTTTTTATTCTGTCCTCTCTCTGTCTCTCTCTCTCTCTCTCTCTCTGTGTCTGTCTGTCTTCTTGGCTTTTTGACTTTTGTAGACATGATAAAATACAAAACGTTGCGTGGCAGTTATATTGGCTAATGGCCGCGGCCTTTTAGACCATTTGTGAGTGAAGGTGTCAGTGAGGCGCGCGTTGTCTTCAATGAATGCCACCGACCCCCCCTCCCCCTTCCTCCCCCTCATTCCACAGTCGCACTCGACGCGGTGCCAGATCAAAGAGGCGACGAGGCCAAAAAGAGCTCTTGTTCTTGTTCTTGTTCGGCCCGTTGGTGGTGCCCGTTTTGTGGTGCTTTGTGGTGTGCCTTGGCTATTGACCATCGGACAGTGCCAGTTGCATTTGCCTCTTGTCTGTTGCCTGTTAGCTCTTGCCGTGTTCGCTGTTTGGTGCTGTGTTGAGTTGCAAGTGCCTCAATAATGATGATCTGTCCAACTGTCCATCTCTCCACCTGTGCCAGTTCTGTTTGCTTTAGAAATGCGCTCAGCTTGTGATTTTCTGTACGTGTTTAAGTCTTTGTAATGTATTTCAGTTTGAAACTCTTTTAATCCAATATCATATGCATATTTATCGGTTATCATTATGATAGCTAGTAATTGATGTGCACAGAGTAGTATGTCGAAACGAATGACCATCTCTCTCTGACCAAGGAACTTTTTCATTTCTCTTAGCAAACCAATTTTTTGAAATTTATTAAAAGTCTTTTCGTTTAAAGGAAATCTCTATGGAATAATGTTATCGGGTTGATATCTAGATTGGACATTTATTATCATAGATGAAGCCAAAATTTATATTAAATTCAACGTGAAAAGTTCGGAAATTTATAAAGTTTTTCGTAGTATTTTTAAAACTGAACCGATATTCATTTGGAACCATTTATGAACTTCCAACTCATTACGAAACTTATGCAATTTATCTTTTACCTTCTTAATCTCTTTACATTTATATGTAAAAGTGTAATTTCTTTCAGCTAATTTCTAGACACACTTCCCTTCCTCCCTCTAACGTGCAGTTCAATTGCATTTGCTCATTTCGAATTCGCATAATTCACGCAAAATTAAAAATTTAAATAAGGAAAAAGTAATGATAATGAAGTAGAATACTCGGATCATAAACCGCGCCCTGTTTTAAGTTTGGTTTGTGCCCTGCGCATGTCTAGAAGTTGTCCATTGATTGCCAACTTCCCCTCTGTGCCCCCTCTGCTCATTTGTATGCACGGATGAGGCTGGTGACATGTGCTTTATATATAATTTAGAGTTGTGTGTGCTACCGTTGCAAGTTCGAGTTCGTGCCATGTTTGTGGCGTGCTTTGCCCGTTGACTGTTGTTGTTGTTGCTGTTGTTGTTGTTGGCCAACGGCCAACTGCCAATGGCCAATGGCCAATGGAGCAAGCGAATTGGTGTTCGAGGTGCGACCAAGTTTGTTGCCTAAGTCTTTTGTTTTATTCACTGGAATTGGCGACTCATTTCCGCAGTTAAACGACTGTGGCATGCTAGTTTTATGTACGCATTATCAACGGGATCACAAAGGAGTATTTAAGGCAGGCTCTTTTTCTGTTCAAAAAAACAGGTGCAAAATCGGTAGCCCGTCGATATAACTCGATATCAGTTGAAGACGCTGCTTGTCTTGACTGCGACCGTGTAATGCGTGCAACTTGTGGCATGTGGAGACTGCGTAAGACGACGGCAACAGCAACAACGAAAACAACAACGGCAACAACAACGGCAACAACAACGCCAACAACGACAACAATCGAGTCGCAGCTACCGGTGGGACAACGACCATTTACAAGGCAATTAAATGCCAAGCATAACAATCGCAATCATTTGGGCTGAGTTTGACTTGACCCTTGTGCGAAAGAGTGTGGTAAGGTGATGGGAAGGGAAGAAGGTGGAATGAGAGGGCTCGATCTTTGGCTCTTATCAAATGCGGTCTATCGGTTTCACATTGCCCCATTTGACAAACAATTAAAAACGATTTAAGAAAGTAAAAACGCCTTTTAGTGTGAATGGGCACAAGAAAGCCTACCGAATATCTCCCTCTTTTCCCCTCCCCCCTAAACCGCATCCCATGTTAATTAGCTGCCTAGGCGCCAGTCTACCAACTCCAACTCCAAATTCAACTTCAAGTGGTTGTACAATTAAAACGTGATCAGGCAGCAGCTACAAATTTGTCCAACACGCAAAATGTCTGCGTGCCCCAAACAAAATCCAGACGAGCTGCAGGAAGGGGTAAAAGACAATTGTTGCATTGGTTGGCTTTTGGATTTTGTGGATTTGTTTCGTTTCGGATTCGATTCCCAGACATGGCCCTAAAAATAAAACTAGTTTTGCATACGTAAACGTTGTCGTCGCCACCGTCTGAACTACTTCCCGAGGGAGCTGCAGACGCTGCTGCCAGACAAGGCCTTTAAAGTGTACCACACTCACTCCAGGGACACAGATAGACAGTCAGACAATCCGACAGACAGACAGAAAGACAGACAGTCAGTCAGCAGGGTTGTGATATGAGGGAAGCGGGTAGAGGGGGAAGCATTTGGACGAGTGGCGTCAGTGGACACAACCATTTATGAATTGTTAAACGCTTTAAATAAAACAAAACAAGACAACATGATAAAATTATGGTTAAACCAAATGGGCTAGACGATTAGATACCCCTTCAAATGACTTATATTTATATAATAATGATAGATACATAAATAAATTAGGGCAAACTAGAAATAAAACTGGCTAAAATATTCATATTCATGAAATGGAAACCTAATATTAAATGAGAATATTTGTGCAATTTATTAAAATTGTATTATTAAGATTATTAATATTCACCACAAAATAAAATGGTAAAAGTGTTTTTTTTTTTACAAACTACGTAAAAATCAGTTTTATGATCACGGACTTATTGCATAATTTTATATTTTAAATATCATAAATTAAGGATATAAAAGGATTTTAGAATGATTAAATGATAACAGCCGTTTCGTTAGTGTATTACAGGGTATAGGCTCGTATGCAAGTGCACAACTTGTCAGGTTGTAGACGAGACGTTCTTTATTAGCTTTTTATTGCTACCGATCCAATAATTGTTAGGGTCGCTCTCACTGCTGTTGCAGAGGCTCTTGCTGCTGTTGTTGTTGTTGTTGTTGTTGTTGCTGCTGTTGTTGGCCAAATGTCATCACATCCGGTGCCCTACCTCGCGCTCGCTCCGAATTAGTATTCTAAGTTGATGACTGCAACTGCAACTGCAACTGCAACTGCAACTGCAACTGCAACGCAGCGTCTATCAAAGTGTAAAAAGTGGCAGTTGCATGGAGCAAGGGGTTAGTGGTAAGTGGCAGGGGGCGGGGGGTTTAGGCCATGGCCATGTCACAACAGTTGGTATGGTACTTTGCTTTGATTTGAGTCCCTGATTCGTATGCATTATCATTAATATTTCTTTCATTCATTCAATTCATGCGATCGTTTATTTCTAGCATAAATTTATGGCCATTGACAATCAGTTAAGACTATCGGATATCTGGGGTAATAATTTCTATTGTTGTTGCACTCGGCACAACAGCTGTGACCCTTCGTACTTGGTGCAGTTCCACAATTTGTCTTTGAGGATGCAACATAGAGTTTTTATAGAGCTAAGAGGAAGTCACAAAAGGGAACTCGGCCCTGGGGCACATTCGGTTCTTGTGCTTCCGTTAGGGCGACTTGCGACATGTGACGTTGACTTGGAACTAGAAACAAAGCAATAAGATCGATTGATCAACCATTAAGCATACTTGAGTTTAGTATTTGAATAAAAACATTATATAAATATGAACAACCAGAAAATCTTGCTAAGGATAAAATATATAAAATTATATGGCAAATAGTTGGAATGCATAAAGAAAGATACATGTGATGTTGCTAAAATATAGATATAGAAATTGAAGCTCAGATGGCAGAACTGTCAATTGCTTAAAAACCAAACGACATAGAGCTGAAAAATTAAAAAAAATGTGAAAAATATGAATAACATTGATATAACCATAGCTCTATATAAATGTATCTGATTTTCATTCAATTTTCTTTTTAATAATAAATTAAGCAAAGTATGAATTAACATAAAATATTAAAGAATAAAAGTAAGTAAACATCAATTCAAATACTTAGTTTATTCAGTTCTTAGCAACGTTTTAATCTGAATTTCCTTGTGAATGAAGTACACTGTCCGTGTTTTCAGTGTAGAATACAGAGAAAAGCAATTCAGAGCACGAGCGATTCGGACAAACATTGACATGATTCATCATTGGCATTGTCATGCTTCAGGCTGATTTTCATTGTCTGTCGCTGCTGTTGTCTCTCCTCAAGTTGGTCTCAAGTCTGGGCTGAGCCTAATTGAAAGCGCCTCGCTGGCGGGGGCACAAATACACACTCAAACACACACATTTATGTGTTTAAATGCCGTAAACTGGACCCAACCAATTCCATAAAAATTAGCTCAAAGATATGCAAAAATGCCCGAAAGCAAAGCAATAAAGCAAAACGGTGGAAGAAAAATATAAATATAAATATTATTCTTAAGACGACGACCGCAATATTTATCCAAAGTGTCTTCCCGCGCCTTTAAGCTGCCCCAGAGCCACCGCGCTTACGCAGATCGCAGATCGTCGGTTAAGCCAGGTCCCACTGTAAGGCCAAAGCCAAAGTACTTGGGTAAACAAACATCAAAGAGGCTGAAATCAATTTCGAGTTCGAGCTACTTAGATTTACTCTCGCACTCGCACTCGTATTTGTGACCGCAAATACTCGTAATTGAAAGTCAAAAATCACCGAATCGAGAGCTCCGCAAAGTGAATGAGTTGATCTTATATATAGGCATGATATAATTTGTGGTATCCCAGCTTATTATAATGTGCACAGATTGTTGACACCTAGCGATGATTAGTCATGGAATCTCTTGCGGTTACGTGCTAACGATCTAGCGATCTATCAATACATCAAGTCTATCAAAGTTTTCTAAATTTCCAGCTAAATGGTGGATGATGGGGCCTTTACCTTAACATAGTTGGGAAGCAGAGCTATTAAAATCAAACGCTCCAACAACTTGACGACATTAATAATGACTTATGACAATGATTAGTCTAAAAATAAAAGAAAAATGATAAAAATAATAACGATACACGTACGATATGAGAGCGGCTTAAGGCAATTAATTGTGTAGACTTAATAATAAATGTTCAATGTGGAGCTTTGGCAAAAATTACTGAAGCGTCGACAATAACTTCCCTAACTTGACCTTCAAATATGGGGAGCAAGTCATTAGCGAGCGAGCGAACCAACCGAACGATACGACAGACAGACAGACGGATAGACAGATCGACTTGAACAATGCACAATTTCAGTTTCTGTGTCACTGAAAACAACAACAGCGACAACAGCAGAAACAAAACTAAAATCACACAAGTCAGCCAACTATAGCCGACTTCGGAGGCATAATTGCCGGCAGTTGAAGGTGCCAGTTGATCCAAGGGAGGAGGGTGGCAGCCAGATTTAGAGATGGACTTGTCAACTTGATTTACAAATGGATTAAATGCTATAGACAGATATGAATTTCTTAAATATAAATTATCTGCTCTTAAATGTAAATTTGCCAGTTGCTAGGAAATGAGAAAGAAACTAGGACCTATGAGAATATAAAAAATGTAATAGAAGTTGATTTCTTCTCTGTGAATAATACTGGTATTTATAATAGAATCTACTGGATAAATTGAGTCATGTTTATCTACACTAATCCACATTTATTCTATATCTTTCAGTTTAAATATACAATATAAAAGCGACTGAATGATTTTAAAAATTTTTAATGCAAGTTCTATAGAAATAAATACATCTTAGATAATATCTTATTAATTCGCCTTGATTGTAATAATTTATTATTATTGATTTACAGATTAAGATATAATACTTCTGAGTTTTGCGAAGTTCTGCCGAGTCTACTATATCAATTTGACGTTATTAAGAGCACAGTTTAAAAATTCATTAAATAAGTGAAACCTTTTATTTAAATATAAATAAAAGTTTACCCTGCCAGGTCGTGTTACATTTGATACACACTCATTTCAATTGAAGTAATTTCTGGGTGTGTCACGCGACCATCTCTAGTTAACCTGCTACGTCAATTGTTGCTACAGTCTGTCAATTGCTTAGTTTCTTTGGGTTGGCAAGCGAGTAGTGTTAAGGGGGGTAGACTGTGGCGTGTGCCTGGTGAAATTGGGCACTTGTTGACTGGAATGCTGTGACCTTTTGGCGGGGGCAAATGCAAAAACAATTGTTCATAATGATAATACACATAGTGCAGAGGAATCGACCTTCATAACAGCATACTGCTCGGTCCAATCTTTGACTTGATGTCGATGTCGAAGTCTTGGGTTATTGCTGACAAATGTCATTGCATCATAATCATCGCTGGCACACTTCTAGGGTGCATTGTTATTGCTATTGTTGTTGTTTTTTATATTCTGCTTCTTCTTTATCTTCTCTTTACCGTTCGTTCGACTCATTGAACCCAAGCGCATGCGCATGACAATTTCAACAAGCTCTCTGCACACACATATCATAGCTTTAGCGCCGTTCTTTTGTCTTATTGTTTTTTATGCCTCCAACAAAAATACGATTATAATAAAAAAAAAACAATAATAATACTAAAAGAAAAAATTAAAATTTTTTTCTGGGTTAATTTTCATGTTTGTGTTTTTCCTTTCAACACAATTTGCTGTCAAGGTTGGAATAATTTTCGGAAAATACTTGGCGGAAAATTAATAAACACACACGCATTATGCGCGCCCAAAACAAAAGACTTAGGCAACGAACTTGCTGTCTTACTACGATTATTTGTAATTTTTTTACGTTTTTTTTTAGCTAAGCAATTGACTTGAACAATTTTTCCATAGAACTGCTTACAAAGTGACCTTAACGGCAACCACAAGAAATAGAAGCGAGAAGTAGAAGAAGAAGTAGCAGTGGGAGAAGGATAAAAAGTGTCACAGTGGCGCCAGGAGACCACACAGAGTAACGTCAACTACTTAAACAGAAACTGTAGGTGCGAGCTGAACAAGTGATCTATTTACGATATTATGTCTTTATCTTGGACAAGTCAGCATACACACAACCACAAACACACACACACACATAGAGTGTCAGTCAGACAGCTGCGAGCTGATCTTTTGTTAGGGAGAAACAGTAGGTGGGCAACCAAAGAAGAAACAATTAGTTTGCTTGCCCTTTGTGTTCTTTTAACTGTATGTGTTCGTGTGAGTGTGTGTGCAATACATAAATCAATACTTAACAATTTTATAAGGCTTATAAATCTGCAAAGTTGCGTAGTTGCAATCATATTTAGCCAACCGGATATGGCGCATAACTCACAAAAGGAAATGCGCATATCCTTTTGGTTTTGACATTTCTTTTGACTTCATAATTTCTCTACTCTCATCATATAGCGTATCGCAGTCCGAGGCGATTAATCTAACTTAAAGTTTGATCACGCCTCGTACGTGATGAGACTCGGCCCATAACAATTGAGGAAGAGAGTCCATTTGAGGCCGTTTCGAGACCTGAGCCGAGATCCTTTTTCTTGTACAATACAACACATACGACTTTGGGCTCAGTCTTTATCTTTATTAAGAATTTCAGTAGCCCAACGCATAATTCTGTTGATATCTTGATTCGATACGAATTTGATAGTGTATGTGTATATGTGTGTGTGTTTGTGTTTGTGTTGCGGGCATTAATCATATGCATGCATTTTGATTTGTATTACTCGTTATGTGGCTTGCTTTTCAGTTATTTGTGTTGCATGCTAATTCTCTCAGCTCAGTTACGCTTACTTGCAACGGAAGCACATTGAGGACAATGACATTGTTGTGTTGTTGTTGTTGCTGTTGCAAAAATTTCACCACATGAACTCTGACCAGCGAGTCACAGCAACAACTGCCGCATGTAGACAAATTTGTCAAAACGGATTATCGCCCATTTTCACCCATCGCAGCCGAGGCCTTTTGGCTAGTATTTAGACGAACCCATTAAGTGGGGAGGCAGCACACCTGATACACCAGTGGAAAGGGGGGTCGGAGTGGGGGAGGGGGGTTGGGGTTCTCATCGCATGAAAAATTATCATCGACACCCAAAGCCGCAGCGACTGCACAATGCAACTCAAGGAGGCAAGCGACTGACCAAGCATGTTGATAATTTGAGTATCTGAATGGCAACACATGACCAGGCCACAGAGTCTACAGAGTGTTTAGAGTCTTTAGAGTCTTCGGTCTACAGTCTACAGAGTATAGAGCACAGAGCACAGAGACCAGCCAAGACGTTGTTGGCTGCGAACGAAAGCTTTGCTAAAGTTGTGGGCTTAAGATGACACACAATCATATTAAAAATGGTTGCCGTTTTATTTGCAACGTTTTCAGGTGACCTCTCTCGTCATACCCTGCATTTGAAGAAAGTGTTGCAGGGTATGCTGTTGCGTCAGTAACTATGAAACAAATTAAAATGCATAATATTTTCGTTCCTTTAAGTTTGCTTAACCATTATTGAGATTTTAGTATTTTCCTAGGATATCTGCTAGTCTATCAGTTGTGGCTGTTTAGCTTGCAGTGCCTACCACAGCGCACATTGGCTGGCATTATTAATAATGGCCAACTCTGTGCTTGCTGTTGTCTGTTTAGTTTGTCTGTGCGGTGACCACCGCCAAAGCGAGACCCAGATGCCATAGCTCTCCGCCCCTCCGCCCCTCCACCCCTCGTCCCCGCCCCTCTCCAGTCCTCAAGAGACTGCGAATGCGACCCCGGCAAAGCAGTTTCAAATGCGACTCAATGCAATTTTATTAACGCAACGACAAATGATCCCCAAGCCGGACACTCTTGGTGGAAGACCAACCAAGAAGGAGGAGCAGGAGGAGATGGTGATGCTCTGAGCTGAACTGTGTGTGTGGGGGCGCAAAGTCGTTTTGTAAGGCTGGGAGAGGAGACCCTATTAAAATTGAAAATGTCGCGAGATCACTTATCAGACGTAATAAAAATGGTGCTTTTAAAAAACAATTTGGCTTTTGGGCCGAGCTGGATCTGTGGATCTCTGTTGGCTGCTATTGTAATTTATATCCAGCTCGATGCGTAGACCTCCAGTTGGTAGGCGAAAGGGGGCGTGGAACATTGCAACATTTTGCACTCACTTTCTTTCTCTCTTTCTCACTGTCGATCACTTTGGACTCCCCCGCAAAATGAGCTCAATGTTTGTAGCTCCCACAGAGCTGCTGTGTCTTTGGATTTTGTTTAGACCTGTCTCTGGGAGAGGTGCTAACTACTCGCATGTTCTCGTTCGACAATCCAAAATGTAAATAAACTTTTCAAATGTTATTCTAATTTGAATTCCCACAATGAAAGCTTACAACACCCCTTCCTATCTCTCTCTCTCTTCTATCGCAGTTCCAGGCATTGTTTAGGTTTTAATAAACGTCTAAATCATACTTTTGTGATGCATGTGCTAAAGACAAACGAATATCAAGTCGCCAAATGTGGATGTGAATAGCACAAGGGGTCAGTGGAGGGGTCAGTCAGACTCGAACACACTCGTTCTCGTATGTGGGAGCGGCTTAGCTGTGTGTGGTCTCCCCGGGTTCCGTTGCAACTAGAGAATCGGACAGCAGACAACAGACAACGAGCAACAACAAACTGTGTCAATGAAAATATAGAAATTAAAAATACGCGTGCTGTGCATTTGAATTACTGGGTGGCTCGACTATATGGGAAATGTCTTGGGAAACGACAAAACAAATAAATTTTAAATTGAGATGTTCCAATTAGAAGCTAGTTCCTGAAACGAAATTCAAGAGATTTAAGGTTGAACGCAAAATGATGATAACATTTTTGTGGGATGAAAGTATAAGTAGTATAGTAAGTTAGTAGAATTAGTAAGTATAAGTATCAAAATGTTAAAATCTTCGAAAAAAAGAAAATTTAAAGCAGGGATTAAAACCCTAACCAAAACCGTAACCTTTAACCGGTAAAAACCGATTGAAATTTATAACCGTAACTGAAACCGTAACCGAAAAAAAAATTTTCATTTGACCGAAACCTTTAAACCGAAACTCTGAAAACCGAAATAACCGTTTAGTAACCGTTTCATTTATAAAGGTTAATTCCGGTTTTTCATACATCCAAAAATACATTTTTATTTCCAATTTTTATAACAAAAATTGAAAAAAAGATTTATTTTTAATTATTTTAAAAATTGCAAATAAGAGTTATAGTATCACTTTTAAAAACAATTTTAAAAGATGTTTTATTTTCAATTTTAATTATAAAAATTAAAAAAAAAAACAGTTAAAAATAATTTAAAACGGAGAATTTTGAACTGTTTCTATTTGTTCCGACTCATAAGTCTTGTTTATTTTTGATATTTTTTGTTATTATTTTTGCATTTTATTTTTGATTTTCCTTTTATTTTTAATTTAAGAAAGTAATGCCTTTTTAATAATTATTTTGATATTTTTAAAATAATTATATTTTTAAAAATAATTTTTTTTTGTGAACCGAAACCATACCGGTATTTTGAAACCTAAACTTACAAAAACCGGTTCACCGTTACGAAACCTTTATTCAAAAATTTTGCGTAACCGATAACTGAAAACCTAAATGCGAACATAAACTTTGAGTTTTAAAATTGCTAGGTTGAAAATCAACTTTTATAACATTGCCAAAACTGAACAGATTTTATTGCGGATTTTTAGGTCAAATTTAAACTTAAAAGTCATTCTGCATTTAAATTTTATTAATTTTGTCAGAATCTTATCAAATAAATTTGGCTTAAATGTAATGCCGGGCTGTGGTTACTTTTCTAATTACTTTTACAAAATGTTTGTTTATTGTAAACTTTATCCCAGATTTTTGCTACATATCTAGTAAGTTTTAGAAAATTCTTGTGAATACTAGCAGTTGAATAAATATAAATTTACCTCCATAAAATTGATAATTTAAGTAAAACCAATCTATCATATTGGCTCTTTCAAATATTTGAAATATGTGAATAAACCTCCGTAGTTCCCTTAAATAGCGAGAATTACAGTTTTCTCTATAATTTGTACCTTCGATTGAAATGTGTTTAATTAAAAATGTAATCCAAGAAAATAATTGGATTTCTGGTAATTTTTGTGGTTGCCAACACCTGTAAATGCTGATCTATAATTTCTGACTAATTTCTGTGCCCCCATCCTCTGCGAGTCATTAGATTTTGATTGCGCTTTACAGTTGCAATTACGAATTGCGAATACGTTTACGTTTACGTGAACGAGTCGATGAGATACGAGTATCTGTATTTGTTGCTCTTCACACATAGTTGGCATTTCGTTTGAATAACTCAAAAAATGATTCGTTAGTTAGTACGAGTATGAATGCATTTGTAATGCATTCAATTAGTTGCAACGTTTGCTGTACAGATCCGGCTCCGACAACGGGCAAAAGGTTTAATTTCAATAATATTAGATTATCATTTTTTTGCCATTGTTTCAATTTTTAGTGCTGGAATTCCCCAATGGAAATCTAGTTTAGCAAATCACTTGGGCATGACTAAGTGCTCTCTTAAATGCATACAAAATTCCTGGATACCCTCCCAGCACAGTCCCTTCCAATCCATCAAATTTAAAGAAGATGATGCTGAGACTATAATTACAATATCAATTACAATTACGAGGTGTGTATGTTGTTGTTGTCCAGGTGTGAAATGCTGCAAATGTCTTGCCAAATCATGCAAATCATTTGCTTTTGCATTTTTATAGTTCTAATAAACATTCGAGTACGAGTATTAGCCAAGCCGTATTTGTAGCTCATTTATTAATATTTTCCCGCAGCCGCACGTAATTTCTAAACTTAAAGCCGCCGTTTTGCACCGCAATGATTTCCGGCTGACGCGCCCGCTGGCCATGCCCCTTTGCCAGTCCCAGCCCCAGTCCCTTCTCTCTTCCCCTTGCCAATGGTCACGTCCTCCCGCCAAACACTGCACCCAGAGAGTCAGCATCAGCATCAGCATCAGCGTCAGCGTCAGAGTCAGCGCACTCGTATCTCGTCGGCTTGCACACATTGTTAACGTCATTCACTGCCTGAAATATCAAGCGTGAGAAAATCTATTATTATCTATAGCTCGATGTGTGTAGCCTCTTAAAGTCGGATTCAGTTGCAGCTTTTGAGCTTCTAATGCTGTCGCTGTAAGCGGAACTAGACGGTAGCACGTAGGGACTGTTGGGTTTGGGAGCGGGAGATGGCATTGCGACGACGTCATCTAAGTGTCTAAGTATCTAATGGGCCCGTCCAGATCTGCCAGCTACCCAGTTACTTGGCCCCAGCTAGCTACGTTATATAGTTTAAGCTTCAGCCAATAAATCGGACTATTCATGTGGAAAGATATATAAATAGACATAAATATAGTTGTTGATATATCGAATAGATTTAAATATTTAATAGGTATTTATATATGTAATTGTATGTAATAATAGATACATATATTTTAATACATATGTATATGTTAGAAAGATACTGTATTTGGTAAGCCTTCAATATATTGGAGAAGACTAAAAAAGTAATCAAAAATTGTATTATATATTAACAAAAATTTTAAAAGTTGAACTTAACTTACCCAAATTTAAATCTTCATCATCTACATTTAACTTCTGTATCGATATTTTCCACATACGTATATACCGTAACAATATTTTGCGAATAAGAATTATATATATTTGTGCTTTTACTTATATTCTATCCTCTGCATCTTTCCCTTCTCTATATGTTTCTATTCTGATTTTTCTAATCAGTATGTCTTGATTTCTGAACTTAACGCTTTTGCATTTACAACAGCAACTCGTATGGTTGTAAGTAATGGCAACGAGTATTAATTAACACCCTTTTTTGTGGTAGGTTATGGTTGGGTTAGGTTGATAGCATAACATATTTATAAATAGAGACATGAGTAAATTTATTGTATGGCAATGATCTCATTACAATTTAATGCCCGCGAGCTGCGAGTTGCATGTGGAAACAGAAATTTAAATTAATTTCATTTAAAAACCACTTAGGCCCACCCCCAAGTGGCACACAAGTATTACGAGTACCACGAGTCGAGTCTGGCTCTCTTGAAGTGACAAAGTGCGGCATGGGCCAACTTGTTAGCATATGTTAATTAAAGCGGGCGAACCGAACAGATCCGAGACTCCAACTCAAAGGCAGACTCAGCTTAATATACAGATACAGGCTCAGACTGGTATACATTCAGATACAGATACAGATTCAGTTTCGGGCTGAGGGGAACTTGAGACACGTTGCCTGATGCCAACTGACTTGGGTGACTTATGGGCCCGGGTCTTGGCAGCCAGTTGGCCATATAACTTCATTTTGCACAGTGCAGCAGTCGATGTCAATGCAAATGCCAATAACAATAACAATTCACATGTACTGCACTCGTATCTTGCAGATACAATTCGATTTGCGCCCAATTTAAACGCCTCAACACAGCAACTCTGACTCATTGACTGCTACACATGTATCTCAATCTCAATATCTTGCATGTATCTATGTATCTACGGGTATCGATGTCGCTGTGTTGCCAACTAACCGATTCTTTATAATAATTTTTCAATATAGTTCGCTGCGTTGGCGCTGCAAAACAAATGCTGAAACTGATTTGTAATGCATAATATCTGAACTCCTATTGATTTATTTCCATGCATAATTCGCTCATAAACATTGTGGGTGAACTGTCAGCAACTGTGCAAGATCAATAAGCACTGTGAGAAAAATAATAGTTAGTATTTTAATAGAACTATTCGAAAAGATTAACCCACGTTGACATTTATTAAGATTTCAAAAGTACAATATATTAGTAATTAAATATTAATATAAACACTTCCTAAACTTCAACTCATCTATAGTTTTTGTGAGTGTATCTTTGAGTCTATCTATATGTTATACTTGATATCTGATGTCTTAGAGTATTCTTCTGGCGATCAGATGTTGATATTTTGTAAGTTAATTGGATGTTTGCGTGTGGCTTTAAATTCTGTTGTATTTGGAGCAGGAAGCGACCAAAAAATGAAATTAGAAGTATTTTCCTACGTTTTTTTTTTTCCCATAGCGTATGGGAATAGCAAACGTTAGTTGGGGGGGTAGCAACTGTAACAAGATGTGGCCCAAACGTAATTTGGCTCACCTTTTTGACCAAAAAGGCCTGCTCAATAGCAGGAGCCACTACCGTGGGAGCTACAGCTACATCTACTTAGCTGGTTCTGTCTGTGGTTCGCTTCCGTTGCTACAATTTCGTTGTGGTTGGCGTGACCACCGAGTGGATCCAATTCCAATTGCAATACCGAGTTGTAGTGTCGATGTCGACACTCTGGCTCACTAAATATCCCCCCTGGTTCGGACTAAAAAACGCGATGGCGATAACAATTTTGCGCCCATGGCGTTGACGTTTTGCACTTATTTATACCAAGGTCTGTTAACTGGGCTCTCCTCCATCTCCCACTCCTTCTCTCTCTCTCTCGTTCAGCTCTCAGCTCTCTGTCTTCGATTCTGATTCGAATCTCTGACTGGAGCTGAAACTGCAGAATTATGGCTGTCATCAGCCGTGCAGTTGACATAAACACTCAGTGGCCGCAGGGGGTCGACTTGCCAGTTGCCAGTTGCCCATTGCCTGTTGCCTGTTTGTCAGAGCCTTTTATTCATCATCATCATCATCATAATCATCTTTGGGCCATTTGCATGCCCTGCACGCAGCTTTGAGCCTATAAAGCGTCAAGACCTGGTGTTGCTTTGCATACACTCACTAAAGGGTCTCATCATTTCTTTGTCCAACGTGTTACACATCGAAGAATGAGTTACTGAGATCAGTATTCATTATATTTGTATTATGCAGATAGTTAAATGAAATTTGGCAAATAGTATATAAAAAGTGCCTAAATGAATTTGATGTTGTTAAAAACTTATTCGTCTTTAGATAAATACTTTCGAAACAAGGCAAATATAATTTCCTTAAAGCGTTCTTGATTAGAATTTTATTGAGACTGGATACTTTTTACTTTAAAAGTCATGGAAATAAATATTTCAAAATATAAGTTGTAATTTGAAAATAAAATTGTTCAGATGAAAATTGTTTATTTTATCATAGCAGATATTATTTTATAATAATCATAACTTTCGGAATATCTTCGACTACAAAATCCACTTAGTAAATTATAAAAAGAGCATTAGATCTTCGTCAGTTTGGAGTTCTTGGTTCTTGCCTTGTTTTCTTTTTATTAGTTTTTTATCTGTTCTCAACTAAATATAAAATATGCTTTTAATCACATTTCCGCTGTGCAGTGTTGTTGATGTTGTTGTAATCATTGTCATTGTTGTTGGATTTGTTGTTGCGACAAATAATTCCACACGAAACTAAAGTAAATCATTTGAAAATTTATGGGCCAGCAAACCAAAATGATGAACGAACATACGCACGTCTTAGCCATAGTATCCATAGTAGCCATCGTAGACCGCTTAGAGTAAGAGGAAGAGGAGATGGCAAGGGGGATGGGGAGAGGGGGGTCTCTGTGGGGCGAACTGATTAATATGCGTGCCACATTTGTTTTATAAAATCCATAATTGGTTCTACTGTACTTACGCACTGAGTGTGCGCCCCGTACGTGTTGTTGTTGTTGCTGTTGTTGTTGTATTATGATACACAAACAATCGAGACACTTATGGTCAACACTTTAGAGCCAGATTTGGGCCGCTGTCCAAAGCCAAAACACCAAGTGGCTCACAAGAGCCAATGACCCAACTGGCGATCAATCCAAGTCGAAGTCGAAGTCGAAGTCGGAATCGGAGTCTCCAATTGATTCGCGCCCCTATTTGCTTAGGTCGCCAAAAATGGGTCTGGCATACGCATAAATATCAAAGTAAGACATATGATTTCTTACTATTATATTATATACATATATTTGTATATATCCGAGTCTTTTGCTCGCTCATTTGTGGCTCATTTTTATTTGTGGTACGTGCTTCGTTTGATCAATGAGGTATCGTTCATTGTGGTTGGATTCGATTCGATTCGATTCGGTTTACATACATACATATTTGTTATATAGTATATGAGATACACGATTGCGAAACCTTTTTGTCAATTGACGATTGTACATTTTGGTTATTGGTACAATTATGAGGTTTAATAGACGCCGTTATTGTTGTAAATCAAAGCACATTGTGACACTTATGACAACTAAAGTAGAGCTCACATAACCGTATTTAAAAAGATCCGAATTCGTATTCGAACTCGTATTCGAATTTGTATTCGTATTTGTCGTCGTATTTGTATCGATGGATCGTTGAATTGTTGAATCGATTGCTCGTTATGGAAATGAAATCAATAGCTCGACTTACTTATGTCTGTCCACAATTTGACTGTCCCCGAATGCAGGTCAATTGCAGCTGGATTATTTGGAGAGTGACATAAATTGCATTGCGATATATCAGAACAGAGAAATCATATGTGAGTTATTTTCGAAGCAGAAATCTTGTAAATTTCTTCGGAGTAGTCAAAGAGTTGTAAAACAAATGAATGACTATTTATAAAAACAAAACCTACTACTATTCGAATTTCGAATTAACGAAGTAAAAAATTATTTGTAAAAATTTTAGGAAAAGGAAAAAGAATTGGAAGAAATATGAGGTGAATTCTTCATACAACTATTTATTCTGGTAGAAGATGGACTATTCCTCAGAAAATATACCTATGGCTATTAAACTAATGCTCAAAAGACATTGATTGACATCTTAATCATATTTAAACTGTTTTGAAGTTTTAAATTGATTCATGGGGCAAATAAGCCACATTCTAAATATTAAAATAGTATAAAATATAATTTCATAGTTTTATCATGACGATAAATATTCGAACAAAGGAGCAATAATTTTGGCAATGTTGTACAAGTTCATCTGTCTCTTCTATTTCTATAATTGTTCTTCAGCTCACATCTGTGACAGCCTCATTCTCTTCTTCCCAATTCTACTTAATGCTCTCCCACACATTGTTATGCTATACCCAAGAATTTGGTTCGCCAATAAATCACAGCTGGCGCTTGGCAGAAGCGAATCAAATGAATGCCGAATGTTACAACTTTCATCCATCATGGAGACATTTGTCAAAGGTCACTCAAAAGGCCACACAGAGAGAACGAGAGACAGGGAGAGGGAAGGAGATAGACCTGCAAATTGCAGGTTGCAGTGTTACCTGTACAGGTATAATTGATGTCTTACTTTATCTCACATTTTGCTACATTTTCAATTTGAAATTGAGCGTGCGAATTCTGGACCCTAATTATGGGATGAGTTCAGTTACAGTTCTCCCAATCTGTGTGTGTATTTCCGCCGGAATTAAACGTATCTTTAAGTAATTTGTGGCTACCAGCTTGTTGTGTTCCTTTTCTTTTTTTGGCACTTGCCGCCGGCGTCGCAACGGTCACGTCACATCACATTAAAGTCGATAATCCTCTTATATAAGTTATTAAGGCATTCCATAAGGTCATGACGTGGCCAGAGCGTGGGCGTCAACGGAAGTAACTGCCGAGGGGCCACCTAGGCAGCTTATGACGGTATTATCTTCATTTTGTGGGTTTCATTTCAATTACGAAAAGTGTGTGTGCCAGTAAATGAAGTTATTTTAGATCACTTGGCAAACGGATTATGATTAGATGCTGTTCCCGCTGCCTTTCGCTCAGTTTGACTTGGATTAACCGCATTTAAAATAGAGAACATAAGACTAACTATTAGTGAGCAGCGAATAGTAAGTATCCAGTACCTAGTACCGACTACTGAATCACGATTAAGCAGTTGCTGGATCCATTTACATGCAGCACATTCAATGGCAAAGAATTCCAGTAGCAAATTGTTGCGTGCGGGCCACATTTGTGGCAAACAGTTTGCTGCAACAGTCGCAACAGTTGCAGATACAATATCTTTCTCAAACAATAACAACAACAATAACAACAACAACAACTGCACCTGACATCTTACGCGCGGGGGAGCCCGGGCATCAATTGTCCACGATGTCGTCGTCGTCTTTGTCGCTTTTGGAAAATTTGCGCAAATGCTCAAATTAAATTCCAATTCATTGAGGGGCACACACAACGAAGCTGGCAAAAGCTGAAGCTGAAGCAAAAGAAAAAGTAGCAATCGCATTGCATGGACTTTGAGAATCGCATAGGAAGGCGACATTGCAGTTGCTGATGCTGTTGCTGTTGCTGTTGATGCTGCTTACAATGCGCCATGCTCAACATTAACATAAAACAAATTATTCCAACGTGACTTTGCCATAAATGAATGAGCCTCAACAAGTCTACAACTTGCTTTGGATTGGTTTTCTTCTCTCATCCGCCATCGACATTTAGAATTCTTAACCAACAAATGCTCCCAATGAGGCCCTAGGCCTAGTTTCTAAAGCCACCTACTATATAGTAAACTATTCATGGCTGATCATCCGTTTATACCCTTACAATCAAAAACACGTAATGATCAATTTAGAATCATATTTGTCGCTAGAAATTAAATGATACTGAAAATATATTTTACGTATTAAAATGCATGCAAATGGCTTAAAATATTCAATACTTATGAAATATAAATAAATAAATTTTCATTTGAAGTAGAAATGTAATATAAATCAAATTTCAAAACCATTTATACCGATTTTAAAATATCATTTATGTAGATGGGAGTTGGCGTGCGAATTTAAAGCTTAACAATTAATAAACTTACATTTTTTTATAATTCATGTTAAAAATAATTAAAATATTCATTAAAGTACACATAATTGTCCTACAATAAAATAATTAATGCTGAGCATAGATTGAAGTATTTATAATTGAATAAAATTTATATGTATCTTTATCATTAAATTTGAATTAATTCGTATGCAAGCTTATAATATTTTAAAAAAATTTGTTTACTCAAATATAAATATTTCTCTCGCTTGCAAAAGAAGGAGAAATTTTGTTTTGTCGAAATTCTGCCACTATTTATTAACTCAAAGCAATAAAAATGAATTTATTAAATTTATAATTTTGTGAAGTTATTGTTCTAAATTAAAACTTCTAATTGTTTAGTAGTAATTACGTTAATTTTATCAGATTATCTCTCATCTTTAAAAGAAAAAATCCTTAATCGAATAGTGTGCTGTTAAGTTAGAGTACTGAATTTTCGGATATGATTGGCCTTGGTCATTTCCTTGTTTAATAACTGCAGGCATGTTATATCACCTTGTGACATGACATCACAACAGAGGCAAACTGGCAGCTGGCAACTGGCAAACTGCGAACTAAGAACGCGGCCTGGAACTGGGACTCGGATTTGCGGCTGGCGACTGAAACTGCGGCACGTACGTCACGATATGAGTGAAAAAAAATCAATCGAGTGGCACACAAAATACAAAAATAAAGAAAAGATAAAATAATAAAAAAAAGAGTCGAAATATGTGCATTTAATGTGCATTGGCATTAATCGATGATGCTGAACGATCTGGTCGGTCTGTGGGTCGTCAACGGAGTTGGGAGTAGAAGCTCGCACATACATACATATATAACTGTTAGCCGCACAATATCGGTCATGTTCCAGTTGCCTGGACTTGGACTTGGACTGGGTAAACCACCTCTGACTCGGCGGGTGCAACGTCAACGGGGTACGTGCGAAGCACCACACAACGACAACAGCAACAACAACAATAACAACAGCAAACAATGTTAAATAATTTATAAATTTATTTGTCATGACATGTGAACTTCACGTATTCCTCCCAAAAAACCTAAACTGCAGTCGGACTTTTGTTGGACTCCAGATGACTCCGCAGGTACAGGACGACTCCGACTTCGACTCCAAGTCGACACAATTGCATGACATTAGCATGCACAATTAGCCCAGAGACAGAGACAGGGACAGAGGAAGAGCAGGAGGAAGAGGCATAAGGTAAAGGTAAAAGGCAATTGTCGTGATCTAACTGCACATTTATGAGCCACATTTGCGCAAATAAATCAATAGAGGCTACTGTTATTCTTTCATCAGTTAAGCAAACAGGATCAGGACTAAACACGCAGGTGCTAAATTGCCGTCTCATTAGAAAGAGATGGGAAGAGAGAGAGGGAGAGGGAGACAATCGATTGTGATTGCAACTGAGTTTTGTGTGGTCTGTGGTTTGTCCATAACAGAATCAAAGGCTTCACAGCCGAACTGTAGAGTGTAAACAACCGACAAGCGGCAAGCGGCAAAACCGACAACCAACAACCAACAGCCAACAATCTACAACCAACAACCGACAGCCGACAACAACCGTAGATTGCCGACGATCGGCGGCTTGTTGTCCTAATAATTGTGTAAACAACAATGACGCGTACGCTCCTCTAAACTCAACTCCACACTTACCTCTTCTCTTTTCGGTCTTTAAGGAGAGT
Organism: Drosophila subquinaria; assembly: GCA_037043405.1. NCBI lineage: Eukaryota > Metazoa > Arthropoda > Insecta > Diptera > Drosophilidae > Drosophila > Drosophila subquinaria. Next base: position 358,085 of record JBAMBL010002838.1, read on the forward strand.
AGGCAAACAGAGTAGTCCAGAGAGTCCAGAGCGGCATTCTTTTAACTTGGCCAAGAGGCAAGAAGCATGCCTGCCCCAGCCAGCTCAGTCCACTCGTTGTCTAGAACAAAATGCATTTGTCTGGCATTTAGAGTTTGGCTAATTTCCGTGCAGCTGCCGACGCAGTAGACTCGTCTCTTTGGGCCACTTTCGTGGCCTCTTTGGGCCACTTTGGTAAAGCAGCTTACTTCTTACTTCTTGAGCAATTCAAATACATAGTAATAACAATAATAACAAATACTAATGGTGAACAAATACGTTCGTAATCCTCATTCTCATCCAAACGATGATCATTAAAAGTGTTTGGTCATTCGGCCTGGCTTTCGTCTTCTCTTGTCTTGGCTCTTCTTTAAATAGTCTTCTCGGAGTCTCTGAGTCCAATCCAAACAAGTGTTTCAGCTGCAGCTGCTGACATAACTGTTCGCATTGCGAAACTTCAAACGGATTCGACATTGGCCGTTTGAATAAAAGTTCTTCCCCTCTGCCACCTTCTTTCCGGTATTTGAGGCGGGGCAATTAGTATGATTCATTGATTAAGTTATTACACTCGATACTTCCGTCTATTAGTTCAATAGAAAAACTAATCATAGCCCCAACGTAAGTGTCTCCTTCTTATCTGATCTTGTTGTACATCGATTCTCACGGATTGGGTGAAAACCACAACAATTTTAATAGAATCTTATGCAAACAATGAATATTAACTATTGATGAGTGCATGTGCCTTTAATGGAAGCCGGAATAGTCAATTGGAATGTTGCCAACTTTAATTGAAATAAACAGTCTCTGATCGATTTCTGAAAATCCATGTGGTCGTTAAACAAAAACTCCCAGCTCTACATTGAGAATTCAAATCGGAACACGGAGATCCGGTAATGTTGCTAGTAACGTAATCAATTCAAAAAAGATGTGCCTAACTTATTAAATTATTAAAAGACCAGGATGATTTACTCCCTGTCAACATAAATTAAAGAAAATAATAAAAAGTTTACATTTATGACTTTCAAATAATTTTTGATTATATACAATTTATTTGGGTACTTCCTAAACTTTTTAATGAAATTTTCTCTAACTCTTAAAAACAATACAATAAGATGTATTTAAACATAATTTCCGCCACGAAGTCAAACGGAATAAACTTTATTGCTTTTTGTCAGCTTTCTAAGGTTTTCTTTCGTGAAGTTTATCAATATGAATACTTAAGTTGAGCTTAACACGCACTCACATAAATCTATCAATTGACAATGGCTCGTATCATAATTCAAATGCCATAAAACGTATCAAATTTGTTGGAAGAAACAAAATGGTCGATGAGCATTAAATGTTGACGTAAATATTGAAACTTGTGGGCCAAAGCCAAGCCCAATGGCCAAGACGTTACAAATAACCTAATAGCTTCATTACCACTTCATAAAGTCACGTTATTATTGCGCTCTTCATGGATCGAAGTTGACATGCGATAGATGTTGAATTTCTTGTCATCGATTTATCGATTGGTCGATTACATCTGCCACTTTTCAGTTAAGTTGAACTGACAGTTCAATAATTGAGTTGTTGTAGAAACTTTTCGACATATCATTTATGGCCCTTTAGTTATTATGCAAAACTTGTTCGTGTTCCTTTGGCCAATGCAGTCATCAAGTTATTGAACTCACCGACTGACCGAAACCATTGAGAACCACAGAGAGAGCCCCTCCCCCCACCCCTCAATCGAACAGGTCCCAAAAGGTTCGACATATGTCAGAAGAAAGCTTTTTTGGCGGCATTACAAATAAAATGCAATAAAATAAAAAAGAAGTATGCTATCAACTGATATAACTGTAAAGAATCGACTTGTTGTTAATGAAAATATTGTTTTAATACAACTGAAATAAAATGAAAATAAATTAATACAAAAAATGCTGTCCATTTATGTTAATTCAAAGTTCTTTTCGCCTGTCAATTAAATGAACATTTCGTATGGCCGCCATGCACTTTGCCGCCCCGAAACCAAATTAATATGCAGCAAGAGCAATCCCCATTGATTCCCATTGACCATCGACCATCTCCAATCGCCCACTGGCCATTGGGGCTTTGTACACAGGAAATGAAGCATATAAAATGCATGTAGAAATATTTAACATATCGTATTATTGTTGTAATTATATGCACAGCGCATTTCGCTTACATCGATTTTAATAGTCAACTGTATCTAAATCTGAGTGCAAGTACGCCCCCAGACTACAACTATAAATACGAGTATGAGTACGAGTACGAGTGTTCGTGCGAGTACGAGTACGAGTATACCCGGAGCTTTGGTTTTTGGGGCACAGGGCGTGTAGAGGCCAGAGCTCGACTTATTTCCCACATTAAGACAACAGTAACAAACGATTCGCAAGGCAACGTTTTGTGTTTCAAACTCAATGACATGAGCTACAATATAGAAAGCTGATCGAACCAGCAATACGCTTTACTCAATGGACAAGAGTATTCGATAGTTGTGGCAAGAAAATCAATAGAATAAAATACTCGGCAAAATATTCTTCTTAACCTTTAATTTCAAATCGAATCTAGATCTATTTATTAAGCTCAGCTGTCACCAAGCATGCCTGGAAATCAATATGCCTCATGGCTAATTCAAGTATGCGCCATTCAATTGATGTAGCACTTTGCATAGCATCTTTAATCACGTTTTTATTGTTTGTTGCACAAATGAAAACGAAAATTCCCGTCAAGGCATTAACACCAGATACAGACACAGAGTCAGAGACAGACATAGGCCAGGCCTGGTCAAAACAGGCTGGCAATTATAGCCATTGACCAAGTTGTCTTGATTGGCCTTACATAGCTCCGACTTGTTGTTGTTGTTGCTGTCGTTGTTGTTAGTGCAAATAGCTTGTGTTATTTTGTGGGTGGTGTAAAAGAGCTAAATAATGATTGAATGCCGACTTGAGTTGAGGTCGTCGTGAATGGCATCCATGATGATGGATGGATCATGGGAAATAATTCACATTCACATGCGCAACGAGGACCACACAACACAACTAACATAAAAAGTCTGCGACTCGAAAGACTAAAAAGCTTTTCACCCAATTGTTAACTGAAACGTTAAACAATGCCAGTTACCAATTCGACGTAATTAAAATGCAATCGCCGACAAGCCCCAAAGGAAAACAATGCGGGAAAAGCAAATGGAAGCCATTTAAGTAAAACTGACTCGGTGCACATTCGATACGCTTGTTGCGCGCTTTTATCGATGAATTGTCTAAATTATCACACACAACACAACACTGCACACAATACAAGAATTGACACTAACAACAAAAATTATCAACAACTGATTGCCTAAGCAAACAGCCCGAACAACCCGATGAGCTCGAAGAGTCCAAACATCCCAAAAGATGCCAGCATAAAAGGCATACTTAACACTTTTTGGAGCCCAACAAACAAGCCAAAACAGTGACAAGGGAGGGGGCGGGGGGTAACTCAAACCAAGTGGGGAGGGGTGGGGGTCACACATATTGGCATTTGTTTCAGCAACGCACGAGTTGAGCGGTGCCCAACAAGAGATTGCGCATTGATTTAAATTAACTTTTTTTTTCGGGTGCTAATTTCCATTGACAACAAAAAGCCTTTAGCCCCTGCCCCTCCCTCCTCCCCACTCCCTATGGTAGTTGTTACAATCAGTTTTGAACTGATTTAGCATAAGTTAACTAACTGTACATGGCAGACAAAGAATTCATTGACATTTCGGTGTTGAGGCGACAAAACAAAAGACTTAGACAACAAACTTGCGTAGAACTCATATTTTATTTAGCAGCCACAAAATACTGATTGCCATTTGTTAAAACCAGCTACTCAAAGCTACCAGTGAGCATTAATAAATATATAAACTTGGCAATATGCAATCAATTAACTGAAATTCTTAAACGCAGCGGGTGGTCGACACTATGCGCCTCGTTAGGCGTTTGCAAAACGAAAAAACAACAATTTCATTTTGACAAATAAAGTTATTAAACGCCACGGGATGGGCACACAGTTTAAATAGACATACACACATATATATAAATTATTAAATGCGAAAATTATTTAGATTTCGATCGCAAAAAAAGAAAAGAAACGTACGAATAAGTATATGAACAATCGCATACTCAGAATTCAAACATAGGTGTGAATTAGTCGTAATGACATCATTGAACTTTAACTTGCCAACTTGGAGAGTCGCCCCTCCATATATGTATGTATGAGTGTGTATGTGCGAGTGTATACTCGTAATAACTGAAGCTTGGCAGTAACACACCTTATACAACAACTACACAACAATAGCTAATAACAACAATAAGCAGAAATAGTCTAAAATGTATCGACTTGAAGTTACCTACTTCTCAACTGCTCCTAGCGTAACTAAATTAATTCTTAATCCATTATGCTGAAACTTTAAACATTATTATTTTGTGTGCATGCCAAAAAACATGGAATTATTTGTGATTTATTTAAACAAATTTTTTAAACACTTATTCGATACCTGAAACAATTAAAGAATTTTCAATAAAGTTATGAAAGAAAACTTTATCACTTAATCTCAGTATCCTCCCATTTACAGGGTATATAAAATAATGTGCAAATATCATAGTTACAATCGTTTTCAATCAGTCTACAGGTTTATTAAAATGTAAATGGGTTCAATGTATAATTTTATAACTGTAGCCTAATGTCAAGACAAATTTCTGTGAATTGCCAATCGATCTACATTGTAAATTAATAGATATTTTTTCGCTGATTGATTTAACGGGTAACTGAGTAATTTGTGCGCTATTTAAAATTCCACGGAAACAGGTGTTAAGTGAGGATTCACATTAAAATCCGCGAAATAACGAAAATAATTATAGCGCCCAAAGTGATGTAATTGTTTGGGGCAAATCTTTCGAGTTGTTTTTCTCAACACTAGTAGATGGAGCTAATGAGTGGGTATTGAAATTGTTACTAGGTGAGAACTAGTTCTAAATTGTGTGGAATTGAATAGAACAATAGCATCTATGGATGCTACTGTCGATAAGAGTAGGAGAACCAACCAAAAGATGCAACACTGCCGATCCTTTTATGATGGTAATCTCAATGGATAACATTATAATGTATTCAAATATATATATATAGAGAGAGAGCATTGTCAAACGATTTATGACAGCTCGAAGTAAAGCCACAGACTGTTACAATTAAAAGATAAACGACCGCTTTGCATTGGAAACGCACCGCTAAATATTCAATATATATGGATAAAAGGAGAGCTCCGAGATAATGGAACAAGTTGAAGATGTATGGGAACGGGGAAGATCAGGCAAATAATATATAGTGGTAGGAAGAAACCGGTTAAATGCATTTTGTGTAACAATGTGTCAACATACAATACCATATAATACGAATAGGTGTAGAAGGAAAATGCTAGACATTAGGAAGGCTTGGCTCCCCCCATTGGGAGCTGAAGACGAAGAAGAAGTAGAAGAAGTCATCCAGCTAAACATTTCAATTTTAATTAAGCATGATAAATGATTTCACTTGGACGCATAAATCTCTTTTACAGTCGCGATGAAACAATGAAGTTCCTTTGTTTAACCAACGCGCTCCACGAAAATTTGTTCGATTCGAAGCAGTTTTCGGAGTCTGTTGTCTTTTTGGGTCTCGCTCTCCTTTCTCTGTCTGTCTTTAGAAAAGATAAGGAAGGGCCTTTAGCTGTGAAGAAAATTGATTTGAAATTAATGCAAGAATTTGTTATAGAAAAAATAACAAGCTCGCCTTTGAATCGCTCGAGAAAAAGCTGTTACGAGTCAATAAGCCAACGATTTGAATTGATATCGTTTAAGAAAATACCATACAACACCATCTATTGCCTATTGGGATCCCAACATTTCGAACAATACGATGAATAAATATGCATGCGGCAAATGGACAAACCTGCTCGATAACTTCGCCAAGAGATCTTGTCTCAATTGAAGAAGAAACAAAAACAGAAAGACATATCTCTTTAGTATTTATGTAGGTATATCGTAGTATTCGATTTAGATTAACAAATGTTTATGGCACTTGCCGATCGTTTTCATATGGATAATTATGTCAGTGCCAGAAACATAACGGATGCTACATGCTCAAAAATTTTAAGATAAAAGATAGATTTTTCAAAAATAGAGCTGAAACTTTAGAATAGTTTAAATTATTCAAACTGGAAATTAATGTATTTAAAATTGAATCTGTGAAAAAAGAAAATAATCAATAAAAGTTATACAATTTATATTAATCTGTTGCAACTCATTTTACACGATAATAAAAAGATAAAATTAAATACTAGTTTAAATTCATTATCAGTTTACTTTCTATTTAATTGTAAAATAACTAACATTTTTATGTCTTCTTCTTCGTTTAATATGCTTTCTTTTCTTGAATTTAATTTTTACACATTTTAATTATTATTCATTTCGACTAAGCTTCATTCTGCAAAAGTCTACAAAGTGAAAGATTGTCTATAAGCTGGGCTCTTAAAAAGTTTCGTTTCAGCAGTGTAGTTAAAATTCCTAAGAATTTGAGTAGAGTTGTTGTCCCTCCTCCTGGGATTTCTGGTAATGTCATTTGGCCAAGGTATTATGCCGGGCTCGGGGCTCTGTTGAGTAGCCGTAAGTGCTAATAAATTGTAATTCAAATACATTAAAACTAAAGACTAATTAAATGACTGTACTTAAGAGGCGAATGGTCTTGGGGCAGGCGACTTAATCGACCAGTTGGAGATGGAGTTGCAGTTACAGAAGGAAGTCGCAAGCAATTCTCTGTGTGTGCTCCGCTTTTTGCCAGCCAGTGAGTTGAGCTTCAGTTCGGGCCTGGTCAGATCAGAAGTGAGCGGTGGCCTGGTAAGCCTTTTGTGGTCATTAATTCGCACTTAATATGCTTTTTATGGCCCGACCAGGTCCATTTGCAACGGTGCGAGGTTATGTGTGCAAAACAATTATTCCGCAATTAAACAGTTTGCACTTCGCAAAACGCAGTCAGAGCCACATTGCCACATTGCCACAGACACAGAGACAGAGAGAGACAGCTGGACAGACGGTCAGCATACATATTAATGAAGTCGCTGCCTCTCTCTCTCTCTCTCTCCGGCGTCTCTCTCCCATGGGAAAGCTGAACAAATCACTTAAGCGGCAGCAGGCAACTGGCAACTGGCGGCAACAGGCATGTTGCAACATCGTCACCCCGAGGCAAATGACCACCAACCAACAAAATGCAACGGCGACAATGCGTCGACTGCGTTTTTCTAGTTCGCGATATCAAAAGGGAGTGTTAAATATGTTGCAAGCTCACCGCGACGCACCTCGACTTGCAACTTGCAACTCCCTTTCCCCCCGTCGACAGCCCCTTGACCCGTCGTTCTAATTGCTGCCTCATATCTGGGCCTGAATCTGAATCTGGCCTGGTTTGCTGCCTGGCCTTTAACGGCCGGTCATCATTGCTGGCCATCATTTGTTGCCCCCATGTGTGTGTGTAACTTCTGCTTCTTCTTGCCTTTGTTTTTTTGTGGCAATTATTCACTTAAATCATCAAGCATCAAGTGTCATGCTGAGTTGCAGGCTCGAGAGTTTCGAGAGCATTACAAATGCCAGTTGAGCATATTAACAGCGCACTCAACAACGGCTCAGATACCCTGTAATCCTTCAGAGAGCATAAACATAAAACAATAGTAATGATACAATATTTTAAATAATAGTAAAATATCTCAACATAATTAATTTTTATTAATAAACTACACATACATATTTGAAAAGAAAATAAAATTAAATAAAATAAAATAAATAAAAGGGTAACAAATTTACTTAAAAATAAAATAAATAAAATTAACACTTGGTTTGAATTATTAATATTGTACTGCAAAAATCGAAATCATAATGATGTTAGTATATTATAACTAAGTGAATTCATATATTTAAAATTTGTATACAATATTATTTATTATTAATGTATTATTGATGTATTATTTTTTAAAAATATTTTGATGCTCTTCGTCCCATTATGAAAGCCTTAAATTTTATAATAGGACGAAGCGCTTGAAAATATTTTTGAAAATTTATGCATCTTTATATATAATACAAATATTTTTAGTGAGCTTAATATGTAGATCAAAAGTGTTTTTTTTTATAAATAATATATAATATATTATGTGTAATTATTTCCTCTAATAACTCATCATGGGTTAAATATTTCTAAATAGCATTTCAATAAAAAATACATTTTTACAAATATTAATTAGCAATGCTAACCAATCAATAGACCCAACTTGACTCCGCTGCACTTGGCCAATGTCATTGGCCCAACAACGTTTGGGGCATCTATGACAACGGCAAAAATGAAATTGAAATAAAAAGGAAGAAGTAAAGAAAAATGAGATGGAAAATAGTAATGTTCTGTCGTTGTCGTTGTCATTGAAGTTGTCGCTGTGACCTGGCCTTTAAATCCGACAATTGTTCTATTAATAAAGCAATTCCAAAACGATTAAGAGCAACGACAACAAAGTGACCATAATACCAACTTCTCTCTCTCTCTCTCTGTCTCTGTTTCTTCCTATCTCTGTCGTTCTCTCTGTCTGTCTGTCTGTCTGCTCATCTCATGTGGTGGCTGATGGTTGATGGTTTCGCTGGACATTTATAGCCGACGTCAGTTGATGAGTGGTCACAAATGCGTGGCAGTTGCAACAGCAACAACAGCAACAACAACAACAGCAACAACATCAGCAACAGCAGCTTGACTCGCTGACACTCTCTGTGGTGAACTTTTACGAGGGGGTTAGCTTTTGGGCCATACAGTTATAAATCACGGCCGGGCTGCCGTGGCGGTGGCCAACAGTTCACACACATAAACACACACAAACACACAAACACACACACACTCACACACATGGCAGAAGGCAGGAGGCGACGCTTTCCTTTTCTGACGTTGCGGCGCCATAAATTTAATTTGAAATTAATTTTTTTGCTGCTGAGGCTGCTGAGGCTGCTGAGGCTGCAACTGCTGATGGGGCAGCTACAGCCGCACTCTATGTGCCACAGTGTAGCACAAATGGTTGGGTCATCAAAATGCTAAGCTATGTAAATGATAAGCACAATGCACGAGCTGCAAGTTACCCCCATCATCCCTCTTTTCCCCTGCCCATGCTGTTGCCTTTTGCTGCAGTTAACTTGGCTTATTTTTGCACGCCAACTAAATATGGTAAGGCACGCATTTGTTGTAAAATGCAAAATTGAATATCGAGTGCAGGAGTTAACGTGGCCCAAAGCCAGCGTCTGTGGCAGTGTGGCGCAGAGTCTTGTGGCAACTGCAACTGCAACTGCATTTTGGGGCTTTTGTAATTATGAGCAATGCACTCGATAAAAAATTGAAGTTTTCATTTCGCGAAAGTTGCGGCCACATTTGAATGCCCCAAAACGTAGCACAAAACCGAAACAGAAACGAAAACATTTATTGTTCTGCCCGTTAAGGCAACAGGAGAGAAGAAAAACAAAAGGCCCCAAAACTTCACTTCACTCCCTGCCCCATCCGGTGGCGAGTTACAAGACCAAGTTGCAAAGGCGACCGCAAGGGCATGCGAACTAAATTTCGTACAATTATGAGACCAAAATGCAGCAGCAGGCGGAGGACGAGCCCGAGATGATGATGAAGCAACTGCAGCAACTTGCCACTGCAGCAATTGTGGCAAGTCGGCAATTGTGGCAAGTTGGCGAGTTATCAAGTTGGGCAAACGGTAGCAGTTTAACCGCAACAATACAATCGAGCTGCATGTGGGAGGTCCTGCAACAGCAGCAACTGCAACAACAACAGCAACAGAAACAACAGCAACTGCAACCCCGTAATGACAACAACCGCAATGTGGAGGACCACCAGGTGAGCTTGCAACCAGGTTGCATGCAAATTCCGCTCGTTGTTGGTGCAACAGGCAGGCGACAAACTTACGAATTGCTCATGTCAATGCGCTGGGCGGGTGAGTGGGTGGTTGGGTGGTTCACAGTGGCACAGGAAATGGGCGCCACGATCATAATCTCTATGGGAAGCTACTGTTGAAAGTTGTTGTTGCTGTTGTTGTTGTTGTTTTTATATGCTGATTGGCATTAATAATGGATTATCACGATCATGGCGAATATGGCTGACTATGGGGCGTATGGAAATATTGGGCAAACAGCTTTTTGCTTTCCTTAACAGTTTCTTTTTTCTCTCCTTTAGCTGTTTTTGTTTTTGTTTTTGCTTTTTTCATATCGTGCGATCATCAAATAATGTGAACGTGTGATCAACGCTTCGCTCTTGGCTTTGGCTTTGGCTTTTGGGTTGGGGTCTCTTTATTTTGGTCTTTTGGTCTCAGGTCTCGTGTGTTACACTAACTTATTTATGCGAAATATTTTGAAATCGTGTTTGCAGTGCAGCGTGCGCTGTCGGACAGCCGGACTGTCGGACAGGGCAGACGGAACGGACAGTGCCGTCCAACTGGACAACAGACTCTCATACGTGGCTCTCTTTGGGTCTCTTTTGGCCAGGGCCAACAGCGCATCGTCATCGTCAGCGTCCTCATCTTCATAGCCAGGCCACAGCCACAGCAACAGCCACAGCAACAGCAGCAAACAACGTGACCCTCTTTTTGCGCCTGTAGATCACGAATTATTCAGAATTTTTTTCTGTTTTTTTTTTTTTTTGCTGTGATTTGCTTTTTATGCACCGTTGTGCAGAGTATCTGCCACATATGTTTCAACTTGCAACATTTTTATAAATAAACAATATAACAAATATTAATGAAATCAATCCAAATTTTTTAATAACAAATTGGTATTAGTAATATTTAAGTAAATATTTATAGCTCAATCAATTTTTAATAGTATTATGCAGAGTTTTTTTAAATTTCATATAAAGTATATAAGAACTTTTAATTTTTCAATAAATATTTTTTTACTGTTGTAATTATTATAAAACATAATATTCATATGAAATTTAAGATTTATAAACCTATGATTAATGTCAAGTATTAAAAATGTTTGTAAGAAGATCTTAAAACTAATATATATTGCATAATAATAAAAATTTAAATTTAACCTCTAAATAACATTTAAAAAGTTATGCTTTAGTATAAATCTTTGCAATAAATATAACCAGAAAAATATTCTTTTATCTAATCATTTGTTAGATTAAACAATTCAATTATGTTTATATCAAAATGTGAGTGCATATGGGATTCGCCTTATTCGAGTGTATTCAGATTTGTTTTTTATTTTTTTTCTTTTGGGCGAACGCGATTTCGGTATGTATTTGTAGCTGTTGCTGATGTTTTTGTTGTTGTTGTTGTTGTTGAAGCTGCTTCTGCTTTGCTTTTGCATTTTAAGCGTTGCTTACAAAATGCTTTTGGCTTGTTATGAGTCATGTGAAAGCGCCAATAACAACAGCAACAACAACAACAGCGAGTAAAAAGAAGTCTTCGACTCAGAAGAGTCAAAGTCTGATCCGAAGTCAAAGAAGTCGAAGGCAAAAGAAGATTTAGCTTGCGAGCGAGATTCCAGCTGATTGTGAAAATTATGTTTGCTCTGAGCGCGAAGCGGACACACGAGGACCACAACAACAGCAACAAAAACAACAGCAACAACGTCAAGCGGCAGGTTCATGTGGCGGTGAAAGGCTACCATCATCAGCAGTCGCAGTCGCCTTTGCATTCGCAGCATTTGCGGCCCAGAGAGCGAGGCCTAATCATCATTACCATTGTTATTAACATGATTATCTGCATTATGCGGCATGCCCCAAGAGCAAGTTGAAAGTTCAGAGACGGCGTTTAACCATGATTATGAATTGGGTCAACGTGCGGTCTCTCTCCATCTCCCATCTCCCTCTTCCTCTACCCGTCGCTCTTTCTCCTTCTCCTTCCTCTGCTCAATTATGCCAAAACATCACTGCATGCGTTTTGGGCCCAAATGGTTTTTGGCATTGGTCTTGACTTAAACGTAAAGCTGCCAGCCAAATCAAATGAAAATGAGACATATCGCTGGAATTTAAGTCTGTCTCTGACTCTGACTCTGAGGATTGCCTTAGCGAGGACTGACAGGTGACAGCAGTCTCCCTCTCTCTCTCTTTCTCTGTCTCTAACTCTTTCTCCGCTCTCACACTATGGCCGTATTTGGCCTGGCGGCGGTAGAATCTCAGTGAAAACGTGTTTCGCTATTAATGCGGCTTATTATATGCAAATTTGAACCACGCAAAAAACAAAACAACAAAAAACCGCAACGAATGTCCGAATGTCTGCATGTCCCTGACCAGAAGAGTCGATTCCGAGTGCTGCCCATAAAGAACAAATGTCAAGCAGGCGGTGGTCGAGAGTCACATGTTTCTAGGCTCGAATACTCTGTATTTTGAACTTCGACTACTATTTGAATCTGAAAGAAAATTGCACCAATTATTATGTTAAATTGTTCCCTTCCAATTCACTGCTTCATATTATTAAGTTTAGGAATTCAGATATATTTAGTAGTAGAGTTGTCAATGTTACATTTGCATGAGTATAGAGGTCAGCTATATCTGCTGAAAGTTAAATTCTACTCAGGGAAACTCTTGAGATATAATGCGAAACTGTATTAGAATTAAATACCATAATTAAGACAGGATAATGGCGAATTACAGAGAATGTAGAAGTTGCGTTCTTTGAGAGATTATTGAAATAATTAATATCTGCAACCTTACATCCAGCCAATGTGAAATGGGAAATATTATTTTATGTTCCTATATTGCGAAAAATTCGCTAGATTTTTTTCCTATGTGTAAATTTTTAAAACTTTAAGTATTCAACTAAAAAAGTTCTTAGTAAAATATTTACAAGTGAAACTTTTGTGATTAACTCTAATGATTTCTCTTGTAAAACAAATAAAAATAATTAATTGTTCTATTGAAATTTAAATTAAATGCGTATTCATACCACTTGACATTAATCTGTCAATTCAATTAAATTAAATCAATTAAAATCATAAGTTTGTCAAATAAATATCGAATATATTCTTAGAAATTTTTCTGTCCCAATTCTCTCTGCAGAGTATCTCATTGTCCATGGTTTTGTTAGTTTAGTTTCTGCCTTCGTTTCTAGCCTGCGTAAATTCACAAAATATTGACACCGCGACGAGGGCAGCTTGACAGTGATCGAAATGTGTCTTGTCTACAGTTAAAGCAGCAACAGCAGCTACAACAAAACTAAGACTGAGTTAGATACAAATACAGATACAGATACAGGGACAAAAGCTGTTCCCAATCCTTTTGTTGTTGCTTTCAGCAATTGCGGGCGGTTTGTTTGTGACGTTTGCTTAACAAGAAGAAAATTGCTGCAATTCTTTACAAGTTTGAGCCGTTGCATCAACAAGTTCTGGCTCTGGCGTTTCCCATGGCTTGATCTCCGACTGCGACTGCTCCTCCTTGGGCCACTTGGCCTGATCTTGTTAGCCCGTTTGGCCGTTTTGGCTACTTCAATGCGTTCGCCATGCGTTTGTCATGCCAAAAGTGTAGTAAATTGTGTGGCACTTAAGTCAACACATGCAACATGCCACAAGCGGACAGAACTTTGCCTGTGGCCTGTTGGCCTGTCCTGGCCCTGTTGACTATTCTGTTCAATCCAATTTGCATGTTCGTCCAGCTGGCCAGATTGAAAGAAGGAAGAAGGAAGAGGGAAGCAGCAGGGGAAGTGGAGTGTGGAATGTGCAAAAGATTTCTGCGCTCTATTTTGACTTTGATAGATGTCGTCGAGTTTATCCCGAGTTACGCGTATGAGTCTGTGTGTGTGTATGTGTGAGAAAGCGAGTGTGTGTTTTGTCCAGCTAGAAAAGGAGATGTGAACGCTGCGATTATTATGCTCATTGCGATCGTTCACCCGCATTTGGGTTTATGCGCTGAGCAGATGCCATGATAATATGCATTTTGCTTAGTGAAAAAGTCGAGTTGTAACACACACGATTTTTCTTTAAGATATACATATAATATGTATTTTATGTTTTTTTTTTTAAATAAAAATCTTTTTATTTATTTTTTTTAATAGGTATATTTTTTTTATTCTATTATGATTCTTTTTATTTGTATACTTAAAGAGATCTTTCCTCAGAAGCTTTAATTAAAGATACATTCAAAAACCCATTATTTTATCAATATATAATCAGAATGTACATTTTCCTCTCTTGGGCTAGTTTTTATAAAAACAACCATTCGTTGTCAGCCTGCATAATTATTTGTAGTTTTCCGCCTCTGATTTAAAGATCATACTTTCCATTTCAGCTACTTAGTATACTTAGTTTACGAGTATTGTATTTCTTTATAAAATAAAGTGTTTTCTAGATGTTTTGTATTTAAGTGGAAGCAAGCTAAGATATATATTAAAGTTAGCAGTGATTGAAAAAAAAAACAATAATGTGCATTTTTTTTACCAAAAGTATTCTTTGACTAACTGCATGTCAAATTTACTCTCTTGCTTTAGTTCCAAATACAGAAAAGATTCTTCCTGCCTCCCTGCTTATTTGGTGGACTTGTTCTTCTTACTTACTTTACTTTCGGATCCTCCCGACCATTTAACTTAAAGTCGCCACGCATAAACGTGTCTACTATTTATGTGTGCCTCTGACCTCTGGCTTGTGGCATTGTTGGGCCTCATTATGGGCCCAAAATGAATGCAAAGCGTCGGCATTAATGTCACATCGTTCACTGTGCAATTAAGTGGACTGCGTGCCACAGCTTGTTCAGGAGTTCAGGAGCTCGGCAGTTGCCTCGGCTCATGCTCATTCCTATCAGCTAGTTTGGTGCTTACCTTATCACGCCTGCCACACTCTCACTAGCTGTGTGTGTGTGTATCTGTGTGTGTGTGTGTGCTTGTCGTAGCACACAAAATTTGCAATTATAATTTTGCGCCTCAGAGTCGAGAGTCGAGAGACTCTGTGGCGGTGTTTTTCCTTTTTCCTTTGGCTTTGGCTCTTTCAGAGGCTGCCGCACCGATTAAATCTCTTCTTAGTTTTGTTGTTGTTGTTGTTGTGAGTCTGTGTTGCGGTTCCAGCCTGCTGCCAGCCTACAGAGCGTAGTTCAACAATTGAATTTTTTAAGCTTTTGGCTTAAGCCGTAGCATGTATTGTAGCTTCAGTCCAGTCCAGCCCCCCATTTGGGATCTCTCTAGTCTAGTCCTTTGCATGTCTCCCACCACAGCCGAAGCGCAGAGCCGCCAGAGTTGCCGCCACAAGCGCAGCTAATTGGATTTCTCTCCTGGGAGAGCTTCGTCTACCCTCTCGATCGAGCATCCGACCAGCCAACAGACCGACCGACCAACCGACCGAACATATCGATAATGTCTTGATCAGACAGCACTTGAAGTTGCAGTCGAAGTCGAAGTCGCAGTCGAAGTTGCAAGTCTCCTCAGACTGTGGTTAAATTGTAATAGTAAAGCACACGGCAAGAAATTGTTAGTCAATTCATAGCTGCAACTAACGATGTTGTCTGTCTGTCTGACATCACAGTCGCACATTTCTCTCAGTGCAGCGTGTTGTACTTGCATGTGTTTCCTCCAGATGAATGATTTCGCCAGCGAACGCGTGTAAAGCAGCAATTAATTTGTACTACATTGCATACAAAAGAGAGTGCGGCAAATGGAACTTGGCCAATAGAGATGACAGCGTGACACGTATATCGTTATCCGTACCCAACATAACCAATTAGAGCAATAATTAAATGTTCAATAAATAACGCATTTACAAACTTATTTATTTATTGAGATACTGTTAATCTCTCTCCTAAAAAATACAAATATTGTGTACAACTTGTGCGAATAAATAAACTTAAGAAACTATAATCCCAAATATTTTGCAGTGATGTTATTTTAAAAAAATTTGTTGTGTCCAAAATAAAAAACACCCTCTGTTTATATTTATCAAGATCTCAAAAATCTGCCCATTGCAATTCATAATTTCTTTCTTCGATATTATTTTCAATAACTAAAAAATATTTATATTACCTTTAAAGAATATATTTATAATAATAATCATCTTAATTTTTACTGGAACTCATATGCCTGTCGTTCTTAAACTCAAAGAAATTTAAAAAAATATTTGTAAAAGCTGAGAAATCGCTGACTTAGAAATACACTCGATCACTCAAATTGTTTATCGTAGCTAGTTAATTAATTCAGCTTACTATCACAAAAATAATAGCATTAAATTAGTGGATATGCAAAAGTAATCTTTTGATTGATTTGAGCTTTGATCCACTCTAAATCGCCTGTAGCCCCAGATTTGGACTCCAGTTCCATCACTATGGTACATTTCATTGGGGTGCGTGCCTCGCAGAGTCAAACATAAAGGTTACAAAGCAATTATAAAGCAAAGCACAGGGCGATTCTGTGACTCCGTTGCGCCAGTGTGTTATAATTCTCTTAGCATACTCGTATGAGACAGAGAGAGGAACGGGGAGTGGAGGCCACACAAATCTCGGACAACATCTCTCATGTAACCGCGACACGACGACCTCTGTGAATATTGAGACGACCCAGACGGAGAGGCACAGAGATGGGAGAGGGAACAGGGAGGGAGGATCGAAGAGTGGGGAGAGGGGATCCGTCCTGGCACTGACCAAGTTTGGGTCTCAGACCCCCGCCGATCGACTTGGAGTACGTTGTTGTTTTTGTAATCTACGCTATAATCATGCACTGAGCAAATTCGCATAGCCGCCCATTATTCCACCCACTTTTTGTGTATTTTATGTTTTTGTGGTTTTTTTTTTTTTTGGCTCGAGTGCAAAGCAAAGCATTCAATTTGTTTGTGTTGTTGTTGCTGTTGCTTTTATTGCAGCAAAATACACTTAATTTTGGCCTTTTTGCCGCAATTCATGCATTTCACATGGCCGCTCTACCCCTACCCCTGGCTCCTCTCTCAGTATGTTCCTCTGCCTCACATCGTTCTCAGTGGATCAATCGATCGGCGGCTCAGCGTCTCAGCGCCGCGAGATGATCTACATTAAGAGAGAGATTTTATTTTTGGTTGCAGCCTCCTCTTTCAGGGCGCATCCAACTCCTGCAACAACCACAGCAACAACAACAAAAGCTTAAAGTTCGACCTTTTGCTGTAACCGCCGTCTCAGTGGGCGTGTCCTGTTTCAACTGTGCGCCTTCGCCTCACTCTGCCCTGATCTAAATGATCCGAGCACTCGGTGCGCCAGGCCAAGTCATGGTACAGTTTTAAGTAATTGCATTATGTTTAAGTTTCAGCGATTTTTTCTCTTTTGTTTCCTTTTTTGCTTTTTTTTTGGAGCAGACTTCGAAATCGAAGTTTACCTTGGAGTTGAAGTGGGAGGTTTTCGATTTTAAGACAAATCAGTGGGTTAAGCAAATAACATTAAATTCCACAAACAAATTTCGTAATCTCTGTGAACCATTCAACGAGCTTAAGCAGCTTTAAGTTCATATTATTAGACAGAAATATTATCTACTTTGATTTATAACTACTGTAACTAGACTCTGACGAATTCTGATAACAAAATTTGGTATAATTTGAATGTTTAAGCTACCGAATATCATATAAATTTATTAGGAAACAATTATAAATTTACTGAAATTGCAACAAATTTATTTCAAGTTCTTTAAAATATAATAAACATAAAATATTTAATTAAAATTTATTTTTCAGGTAAACAGAATAAACTTTGAGTATGATCTTTAAATAAATATATGCAAAATAATTCGGATTCTTACACCTGAGTTCCACGAACTTGCCGTGATGTGAAGAACATTAGCCCGTCATTTAAACGAGACCACAATTGATGGCAATCAAAAGAAGGGACATCCCATTGATGCCCCATCGAGCGGCTATATGCTCATGAAAATTCAGCTGATTAATCGGCTGAGAAACAGGCGGAGCCATGTGGAATTTTATGGTCGGACCCCCCACAAATCGTTCAGACTAATTAAAACGCATATTACGAATGCTATTAACATGACAGCGAACACAGCGCCATCGAGAACATGGCTATTAAAATCGGGTGGACAAAACCGAAATGGCCAGAATTGGAATCAGAAAACTCAGTAACGATTCAAATCAATGTGCATATTTCGAGATCCAAGTCCAAGTCTCAGTTGATGTGGAGACTACTGCAAAATTGTTCGACCAGATATTTAATCCAATTAACAAAGAAACTGAAAGAGAACTGAGAACATGAAAATTATCGAAATCAGTTAACCCACACAGTGGAGATATTGTCACTAATGAGTTATGAGGCACAGACGACATAAGAGCGAACCCATGTGGCACCAAGCACAAGAAACCACAGCTGCAGCAACCTGACTGACTGACTGACTGACTGTTGAACATTTTAAACCATAACATTTTATTAACATAATAAAATCAAAATTATCAACAAAGTCGTCAATGTCGACGACGCAACGTTACGTTTCGAGCTGCAGACGAAACTGAATCTGAATCGGAGTCGGAGTCGGAAAATGAGGCAACTTTGGAGGTAACGAGCTGCAGCAGCAACAGCAGCCAGACCTCACTGATTGGCATCTGGTGCGAGTGTATCTGTATCTGTAAATGTATCTGTAACTGTGTAGCTAGTTCTTGGCTGAACAAAAAAAATTTGGAGTTAAATTTCTTTAGCTGGCGCTATAATATAATATAATATGTGGTAAATGGTCGCATTAATGTCTAAAGAGAAAACTTAACTGGCCCACACACTCATTGTCAGCCCAGCGCCGTCCAAACAATATCTTAGCATAGTTTAGAGTGTGGTCCAAAGACAGACGGTGGGAGAGAGAAAGAGAGACGAGTCTCGAGTCGTGTCTCTCGGGGAACCGCATGTGGCGTCTGTGGCAACTTGTCTCTTCTGCTGGACAAGAAATTATGATTTACAATAATGAAGCGTTATATTGTCAGGCGATAAGCATCTCTCAGACATCGATGGCAACTATCGTAAACCTGATGAGTTGTTATAGATTTTTAAACAGAGTTCAATAATCGTCATCGTCGTAGCTCGATGAGGTGCATTTCTGTTGAAATTAACGCCCCAACCATCGACTGTTTTTTCATTTTTCTTTCAGTCTTTGCATTGCTCATAAATATTATTATGAACTTCAGCTTCGAAGTTGAATCGCAGCATCTGATTCGAGTATGTAAGTGTATTTCCTCTCCCGTTGAGAGCAGCACACACACAGATCGATGCGATGCGATGCGATGCTCATAAACAACATGCAGAAATTACTTGTTTAAAATTTGTCACACCATTAGTAAAAAAATCGGCGGCGAAAGGACCTCGCTGGGTCAGAGAGTTCCCCACAAACCCAAAAAGAAACAACGAATAATCATAATAAGAGAGTGGAACAGAGAGGAGAAGAGAAATAAAAACAACAACTGGGCACCAATTCGAATACGAATTCCAGTACCAGTGCCTTTTGCCTTGTTTGCTCTTGATTTTATCAACCGCAAAACATCTACTCAAGTGTCAGTGTCACTCGCACAGCGGGCGGGCGGCGACGACCGACAACCGACGACCGACGAACGACTGCGGAGATGAGACCCTGGACCATCCCAGGCGCTGAAAAATGAAGAACAGACGGATCAGACACTCCAGACAGAGTTCACAAAATAACCACACGAGAGCAAAACACAACTGAAAAGACGAAACAACTTGTCGAAGCTGCAAATGAAATACCCTACGAAGAAATGATCTTTAAAAAAGCTATTAGATTATGAAAATTCACATTCTATGCTATCACATTTTGAAATTGTATTCCTTCGAATTTTTCTATATGATTTATAATGTTTTAAACACAAATGTGTTTTAATTTCAGCTTTAAGTATACAAAAATTTGAAAACTATAAGGGCCGTTTTTTCAAAGTCTCAATAAATTTTAAAACAGTAGTAGTTCATATAGGATTATAAGTCAAATTATATGTTCCATAAGAAATTTGGGTTTTTAAATAAATTTATAAATGTATACATCACGTAAAATTGTGATTGGAAAAAGTTTTCAAATTGTGACAACGCTGTTCTGTAAAGCAGTGAATTTTTGGGTGACATTGACAAATGATCTAATGAAGTGATTGCGCTTGTTACAGCCAGTTTTAAAAAGCAGAGTCTTCAAATGAATTAACTGTTATCCAACTCGCTAAAAATATTTTGTCTGGAATGGTAGATTCTTTTAATCTTGGTAACATTCATCTCTTCATCCGAATCTTTCAAAGAGTCAATTATAAGCTATATTAGATTTTTTATTTGATTTCAAACTGCTTTTACAACTGCCTTCTCAACTGCTTCCTCAACTGCTTTTACTATCAGACGTATTTGGCCACTATGTCAAATAAAGCACCCAATAGAGCTTATATTTATATAACATTGCCTACTTGGTTATTGTAAAAACGAAATTGCCTCAATTTGACAGATTGTCTAACACTTAAGGTTTATATTTTCATTGAAAAAACGGACCTAAATATTATTCAACTTGTCTGACAAATTAAGTTGTCTGATCCTGAAAAGAGAGATAGGCTTCTTTGATTTTGTCGATCTGTGTTTCTTTGCTGTCAGTGCTTTCACCTAAATTTATAATATACCCAACTGTTAGGGTATGAAAATGCCAAAACGTTGCGCTCTGCAGCAGAGTCAGCATCGAACTTTATCCACATAATGAAAACACCCTCAACTTAAGTGCATAATTTATAACGAACGAGGCAGCGAGACAATGAAAAGGTTGAAATACCAAACAGATCGCGGACTTGGACTTGGACTGCGAATTGCTCTTGGACACGTTGTATATATGTATAAGTATGTGTGTGTTTGTGTGTGTGTGTTAATAAATTTCTTAATAAAACATGCAAATTCAAATGCATTTATCTAGATCAGCGAAAAGCGACAAAATTTTACGCTCATACCATTTATCAGAGCGATTCGCATAATTTTTTTGGCACACGTCTCATCTGTATCTGTATCTGTATCCGTATCTGTATCCGTGGGTAGGGCCCAGACCCTGTCGAA
This sequence comes from Drosophila subquinaria, assembly GCA_037043405.1. Lineage (NCBI taxonomy): Eukaryota > Metazoa > Arthropoda > Insecta > Diptera > Drosophilidae > Drosophila > Drosophila subquinaria. Next base: position 379,124 of record JBAMBL010002838.1, read on the forward strand.
GACCCAGTCCCAATTCGTTGCTGAACTGACCAGAAACCAGTTGAACTCAATAAATATTTTGACTCTTGACAAATGCGCGAAACAATGCCAACAATGCCAGCAACATGCCAGGAGAGTCAGTTCCTTATGTCCTCGTCGTACAGCGTATAGCAAAAAGGGCAAGGACAGTTAACAGTTAAGCCCGGAGGCCATTACCTAACCGCAAAATGCCATAAATATATCACAGAAATTAACACAAAGCATACAAATTGTTATACATATTGTAAGGGGAGGCAATTGCTACGAGTTCATTCCGAAGGAGGGCAAAATCTGGGCAATTAAATGTCAAAATTGTTTTGCTGAAAACATGAAAAATTGCAGAATTGTGAGTTGCGAATTGTTAAGTGAAAATGGGTGGACAGGAGAGTTTGGTTTATGTGTGGGAAATGTGAGTGAAAGGTCTGGGAAAAGTTATAGGGTGAAATTATAGTAGGGAAACTGAACTGAACGTAAAGGAAATCCACCTATTTTTGAGAACGAGACCAAATTATATTTAAGATGATCCCTTTTAAGAACATACATATAATATTTATTAGCGTCATAAAGAAGATCAAAAAATCATATAATAATATCTAAGATTAAAATAAAATATTCCATATGCGAGCAACCTTTTTTGAATCATTTTACAAACATACGATGACTACTTTAAATAAATGGAACTAAATAAATGAATCTTCAACGATCGAGTTCAGCCTCTAAAAATGTGTGAGCTTCACGGAGAATTGAAAATTATGTCGAGTCAATTATTAATTGACACAAGCATAAAACGTTTATAACATTTCCGCATAAAGTTAACACCCGTAAGATATTATAAAATTGACAAACAAAAACTGAGATGAGATTCGACTCTGTCGACTGCATTTGCATATTTCGTATGACAAACCAATACTCGGACCGCCGCGGTGGGTCTCAGAGACCTGGACGGATGGATGGATGGATATCCAATGCGACTCTTCAAATACACACACAAACACAGTGAGCGTGAACTGAAAAGCGTGTTAATTTTCACTGTGCATTTATTGTGGCCATATATCGGATGGTGAAAGGGAGTCCAGGGGAATAGGAAGCAATTCGAACGTCTTATGTTAATGGGCGGCTCGGATGCGACGCCCCAAAGTTTCACCGTTGAAAACGTATTGCTGTAAAGCTGTTAATTAAAACGAAAAAATGTACCAAAAACAACAGCAACAACAACAACAACGCTGAAAAATAAAAGAAGACCACACAAATGTATTTGATTCCCACCAAGCCAGTTTGTTGCCTATTTAAGTCTTTTGTCTTATAAATGCACTTGTCGCTCCGACTGTCTCTGCTTCTTTCCCTGCCAACCTGACTTAGGCGAAAATTTGAATAATTTTGCAAGCTGTACTCGTTTTATTGATTGATTCTCTAAGCACTCGCCACTCCTGCAGTCCCCGGACATTGAGAAAGGAAAAAACAAGATACGACCAAGAGTTTTAAGCAAATATCGAAGATGCAATGCTCTTCTTTCGTATAGCTAAAAGAAATTTTAATTTAAATGCAAGTGAAGTATTTAAATTAACTAAAGTATAGATCTTAAGGCTAAATATTTTTAGAAATTTTCATTAAACATATTAAAAAGATTAATGCATTCATAAGATTATTGAATTGCGTTGATGAAGAACAGTGAAGGGTTGAAATTAGTATACATAAATATTGCGATAAAACTATACGACCCTTTAGCCAGGGTATAAAGATAAATAGGAGTGAGGAAAAAAAGCCAACACGAAAAGCGAACATGTTGGAGCAGGTTTGCATCATTTGTGGGTTATCAATCACACATAGAAATTGTTCGAGCATTAGATGAAGCGCGAGTTTGACTGACTACGCCTGGGCCGAATGTTAGTCATTAATTATGCGACGAGCAGAGTCACAATCACAGTCCAACAAGTGAAACAGCTGAAAGCAAGGCATCAAGAATCCAACTTCGACTTCGACTCAGACGGATCATCGTCAATATTGACAGGCGGCGAACGAACCGAACGGCACGAACATGTTCTTTAAACTTTAGCCTTGAGATGATGGCAGGCAGCTTCACAGCATCGCAGCATCACAGTTTGCACATTTAGTATTAAGTATATTTATATATTTTTTGTTAAACAATTTCTACGTTTTTTTATTAACATTTTTTGGTGGATGCAGCAGGTCTTACCGGGTCCAAGACACTGCGTTTGCTTTATTCAATTCACATAATTGTTGCTAGTTTTTCAGCTTTTGCTGTTTCGTTTGTCTGTTTATATTTAATTGCTAAAAACTATAATTCTGTCAAGTTTATTATGAAAATAATTATAATGCACGTTCTGTTTGTTGTTTGTGGATGTTGTTAGTTGTTGCCATTGTACTGGGACTGAAGTTTATCTCAGTGCGCATATCTTAAGATTCTGTGTCTGAACAATGGTCGTGGCTTGGCTGATTTAGCGTTATAATTACCCCGCCGAAGACTGTGCACAACAAAAACACCACACACACATACACATACATATACAGAAATTCTATGTAAAGTTTTGTAAAGAACTTGTCCATTGGGTCATTGGGTTAGTGTTAAGTCATTTTCATTGAAATTAACAGAAAAAAAAAACTCTTAGGAAAAAAAACAGAAAGTGAGTTTTCAGTTGACATACTTAGTGGGTTGGCATGAGTCAGGAAATTGATGGTACCATTGGACAAACAAACGCTACTTTTGCTGAGTTACAGTCAGAAGCCTCAATAAGCCAAACAATCAAGACAACAGCATTGCGTGGATATTGCTACAAAAAATACTTCTATGCTGAACTAGATACTAAACTTTTCTTATTAGGCTAAAAATAAGCTCGCTTCAGTTACTTTTGTACTGTTAAAAGAAAAAGAGAAGAAGATTATAGCTAAAATTAGCCAAATAATTTGGGTGGTTTATAATAATCTAATTGTAAGCTTTCTTTTGTAATAAAATATTACAAGTCAAGTCTAGATGGAATAACAAATCATACCTATCACGAATTATTTAACGTTTACAACAAACACATGACATTTTCGCTACATCGTTGAGCAATATTCTACACCTCAGAGTTTTCTATCTACATTTTCCCCTTTACATTACTAGAACACGCTTCCTTTTTCCAATTTCTTTCCCAGCTCTGACTATTCGAAGACTCATTAGCTATCCATATTTAGTATGAACTAAGCCCCATATAATATAATTAACGCCTTTTTGCTTGGACAAACGCTCTGATCAGTAGACCACAGACTGCGATTGAGTTTGAGTGTGAGGTGTGTGTGTGTGTGTGTGTGTGTGTGTGTGTGTGTGTGTGTGTGTGTGTGTGTGTGTGTGTGTGTGTGTGTGTGTGTGTGTGTGTGTGTGTGTGTGTGTGTGTGTGTGTGTGTGTGTGTGTGTGTGTGTGTGTGTGTGTGTGTGTGTGTGTGTGTGTGTGTGTGTGTGTGTGTGTGTGTGTGTGTGTGTGTTGTGTGTGTGTGTGTGTGTGTGTGTGTGTGTGTGTGTGTGTGTGTGTGTGTGTGTGTGTGTGTGTGTGTGTGTGTGTGTGTGTGTGTGTGTGTGTGTGTGTGTGTGTGTGTGTGTGTGTGTGTGTGTGTGTGTGTGTGTGTGTGTGTGTGTGTGTGTGTGTGTGTGTGTGTGTGTGTGTGTGTGTGTGTGTGTGTGTGTGTGTGTGTGTGTGTGGCACACCTTTTGAGAGTGTTGCTTATAATTACAGCGAAACCGAAATGCAGTCATAAATCTCAAATCCCATGAAACACGCAACAAATTAACATTATTAAAATTTGTTTTCGACACTAAAAACAAAAAACAAATACTAATATTTTGACTTGGACTAAACTGTGCTAAGTGAGGAAGTAAACTCGCTCTTTTCCAACTCTTTTCTCTCTCTCCAAGAGTTTAAGGAAACTCAAGGGAAACTTAGGTGATGGAAAAACTTGCAGCAGCTAAGACTTTTTCCTAAGAGTTCATAGTTTTGCTGGAATTTATATGAGGATAAGGCATTTGCTTTACGCTTCTACTTTACTTTGTTTTATCGAGGTATAAAATCTACACTCTATTGATGCCATTTGGCCTTTACTCAGCAGCAATTTACGATTGATAATAAATCATTGCTGAGATCTGTACCAAGAGCTGTACCTGAAATCCTGATGCACTAATTCATTTTTTATTAACGCCCCGGGGCAAATGTGGAAAAACATGAAATACACGTAACAAAAACCCTCGAGAACTCGGAAAAGAAAGAAGAATATTGTATATGATTTTATATAGATGGGTATTTATAATCAATAACAAGGCACAGTTGGAAATCAGGACACCAATAAAAAGTCAAGAGCAGTCTCAGGCTGGGAAACGAAACTCATCTAAATAAAATTTTGGTTAATTCTGTTCGTTTTTTTGATGGTTATATGACGGCGATAACTGAGAGCGAGCTGTGAGTGAGTGAGTCACATGTAGAGACTCTGCGAGACAGAGAATGGGAGAAAGGACTGAGAGAATACAAAAGAAACTGGGTGCTGTCTGTATACGAGCATTGTCTGTATAGATTTTATTTTATTTTTGTTCTTTAGGAAGGCTCGTGATCTTGTTGCTAGAATGATAAATTGCTGATCGAAGCCAGACGCCAGTTCTAACAATTGTTATGATCTGTTTATGCCTCGAACTGAGCAGCTGAGCCCGCCCGCCAATTAAATGGAGACGGAGACCAGGAAAGGGAGACTAAATACATACATATGTTTATTTGTAGGTACAGTTGCTACCGTTGCAATCAGAATTCAATCAAAGTCCTTTCACACCTCGAGCAGCTTATCGCACGCATCGATCGAGGAAGTGCGCAATTTATAACTGAATCCCGAGTCCGGATTGCCGTGTCCCGCATCAACTGCAACTCGTACCATAACAATCGTATTAATCGTGCTGATTGTAAATTAATGCAGTCGATTGTGGGCTTCGACACGATTCCTGTTAGTAACGCTGATTAGAATCAGCCAACGGCCTCACGCACACACACTACACACACAACACATGGAGGACATTAATGTGTCAACATGTGCGATCAGTCTAAAGACAACAGAACAGGGCATTCTCTAAGAGAATAGAACTCACACAGTAGTTGAAACAAATAATACGGATGTCTAGTTCCTGGTACTCAGATATTCCACACAAAACAATCTGATAAAGATACAGATTGAATACACACAACACACACGCATACACTCGTTTCATGCGAATGTCAACTGCGACCACAACAATGTGCGCATAATGAGCAGGGGGCATGAGACAGCAGCCTGGAGAGATTCACACTCAGATTCAGAATCAGATTCAGGAGAGACAGGAGCCAGCAGGATCGCAACTCCCTTAGGTTCAATTCTAAAAAGCCATAAACTACTTCTTTTTTTATTATTTCAGTTTTTGAGACAATTTTATAGCCCCTTTCTGTGATATTTTTGTTGGCAACCTACATAAATCTTTGGCAGGACATTCATTGTTTTATAGCAATATGCAAATAGTTTGTTTCCTTTGCGCTTTGCTGACCTTTAACCCCAAGGGATTCAACTCAATTCAACTGCGGTTGACCGCATTCTCAAAGGGTTGCATCAAGTTTTTATTTGGATTTTCTTTTCTTCACTAACAACTTGATTAGAGCAAAACTGCCGTACATTATTCTTGATTAAGTCACATTAATTATGATAATGATGACGACCGGCTCGAATCGCAGCCTCGGAACAATAAGGGAGGGCAATTGAAACGGGAACAGGATATTGACTGAGGACAATGCCGGCGACGTGTGCGCGAATAAAAAATGAAACTAAACTGGAGAATGTTGAGAATGGTGAATAGAGAACCCAAGCTGAAAACGAGACCCAAGTATTATATATGTCTGTGATAAATGTCAATTTCCTGCTCAGCATCCGACACGCCTGAACTGAACTGAACTGAAATACTTCGTGATGACTTCATCTGTAGGATATCCAGATTATATACGGAAGTTATCTAATAGCGGCTGACACTTCTAATCCTTTTATGGAATTAATCAAGTGTGCCCATGAAAGATCAGAAAGAACAAATACCCGAAACGGACAGCTGCTTCTAATGCAGATTCCTCACTAAAAAGAAGTTCATCATAGTGTAGAGTATGATATAAATATAAATAAAAGTCTAAAAATAAGTGGAATATTTTCTTAAATTTATTTACTTCCTTCTGGAGGTCAACAGCCAGCTGAGCATGTTACAAATTGATTGATTAAATGCAATATAAAGATTATAAAATGAAGAAAAGTCATAAAATGCAATTTGAATTATTCAGCTCACATGATAAGCGAGGCATTCATAAATTACCCATAAACCATAAGACATATCCCAAAAAACAATAACAAAAACAACAACAAAAACAACAACAAAAACAAAGCAACAAACTTACAAAATTTATGGACATTCATTGATCGGTGCATGCATTTTATGCTTTATGTTGTGTCGTATGTGATTTCCGTTCGGGAACTGCGCTAGGTGGGCTGAGGCCATCAAAAAATACAAATAAAACGAGAGAAATGAAGAAAACTAACTGAAAAAATATCAAGCTAGATATGCAGTCTGCATATTAAAACAAAAGAACAGAAAAATGCCAGTGTTCAGTGAGTTTTCCAGTTGCCTGACAGCTGCTGTGGATCCTTTTGGCAGTCGCCTTCAAAATGACAAATGAGGATCACAAATCCATCTGAAGGCTGAGAAAAAACAAATGCGACGGACGAAATTCTTGGACTAAACAATTAGAAAACAGTTGGAAAATGTGCAACTACTTGAACTACCGTTTACCGTTGCGATCATCTTGGGATTAATCATTAATCATGCAAAAACCCGAAAAACAAAACACAAGTAAAGGGAACACTTAACGCTCTGAAGCAGATGAAAACTTGAATTAGGTAGTTTCTTGGGTTCCATTGCAGTTGGATCGGCAGAACCACTTCAGAGAGTCAAAGTTTCTATGCTATTGATTATGTCACCGCATTGTCATTAATTATGGCATTGTTTTGGGCCCGGCCTGTCACTCTCATTGTGGTTCAACAGAGCGAAAGGAAAATAATGTCGAGTGCATTTTGCTGAACGGGTTAACCTTAGGTCGCCTCTAGGTAGATCGATGCTTATGAATTTCTAATGCTACGACTTCGAGTACATTCATTAATCACACCGTCAAAAGGTGTTTTGATTTTGGCATACGCTCAAGGCTACCTAACTAGGAGCCCAAACAAACAATTGCCATTCAATCACATACTCTCACATGAGTGACATTGGACTAGGCGAGGCCTCTGTCTCTGTCTCCGTCTGCCTCGGAATCAGTGGCAACTTTACAACTTGCCAAATGCAACATGCAATTGCCACCGAAACTAGAACAGAATGAGAACTTTTTTCAAGTCTATTATCTTGGGCTTTGTTTGGCCAAAAAGACATAGGAATGGGCCAAAATGCAGCTAAGGTCGATTTTAATAGGGTTCGAGGCATTGAGGCATTGAACTTGTTGCCTGGCAACACCTTGACTTCATTTTGGCGAACTACACTCAAAGAAATACTCGCGCAGTATGTGTGCAGAATTAAAAAAAATATATGAACATTTTAATTATTTGTAAATTAAAAAAAACTTAAATCATATCATTGGACTTTATCAGGCCTGTTCCGGTTTTCACTTTCGGCAAGATTTTGCGAAAGTGAATTTCCCTCACTTGTTCCGGTTTTCACTTTCGGCAAGATTTTGCGAATTGAATTCACGTGACATTGAGCAAGTGAGATTGAATTCGGAAGGGTTAAATCGATGATTTTGGCATGCTTAGCATAAAATTAAAGTGAAAATAAAATATTTATAAAATACTTCAATGTTTTGGGAATATTACTACATCATCAGATAAGAAAAAAAATATTTTATTTGATTTTTAAATAATTTTTCTTTCATCATACCCCAAAATCGAAAGGACTCTAACCTAACATTTTTGTCGGATTTGCTCGACCTGTTCTGGTTTCCGCAAATATTTGTGAAAATGAATGGCAGCTTTATTAGGGCTGCCCTTGTATATGAAGAAAGTAGTAAATACTTTGGTACATATTTTAAACCACAATTTAAGTGTTTTTATGTATTGCGTAAAATAAAGAATTAAATTTCTTGTTTTTTAAATGCAAGTTTGGACAAAACTGTTTGTAATTTAATGCAAAAAAGAACTGTTTATTTATGTAAACAAACACTGTGCAACAATTGACAACTCTGCAAAAAGACATTTCCAGCACTGAAATCAACCCGCGCTTTTAAATATACAAAAGTTATAACAAAAGTAGGTTTTACCTTTGAAAAATGTTTTGACTCATGATTAAATAAATATTTGATGAATAAATTACACAATTAATAATTATTTTAACAGGCGAAAATTCTTTTGACGCAAATGTCTGATTCGCTTAGAACATTTTCCAGCACTGTTCTGCAAAAAATTACTCAACACAATGTGGAAGGGAAATTCGGAGGGTAATTCGTAGGAAATGTAAAGGAATTTTAAGGGAAATTCGGTCAAATCTTGCGGGATTGAAATTCGCAAAAAACAAGTGAAAACCGGAACAGGCCTGTATATGACAGTTTGTTTAAATTTTGCATATGAGATGTTTGAGATTTCTTTTTTTTTTAAGTTTCTTATACAAAATGAAGAAAATCCTATTGACATTTTAAAATTTATGACAATTTTATTTTCCTGTCTTAGCTCGGGAAATTGTCAAGCCGACTTAAATTTATTATAGATTTTTTAGAAACATTTAACAAAGTATTTTCTATTATATTTCGTGTAGTGTAGGGAACTCGCATAAGCACATGCTATTAATTCTTCAACGGTTGCATTGTTGTACGTCTGTCGGCCCGACAGTGGGACAGACAGTTGTTAACAAGCCAGCGGCATGAGGCCTCAAAGTTAAGACCAGGCTGAGTTAAAAACAACAACAACGAATTGAAAGAGAAAAAAGTATCTCATAGTTACACAACGCACAAAATGCGTTAATTAACAGAAATATGCAGCGCCCACTTGGCAACTTGGCAACTCTGGTCGGCGGAGCTACGCCCCACGGCAGCATTCAATTTGGATATAGCCTGGGTTATATGTACCCAATATGGTCTATAGACTATGCCTTCGGCTTATTATTTACGATTTTTCGCATAAATTTACGCGAACGCTCGTAAAACTGCGTGAAATACGACATTTTGAGTTCTGTGAAAGTGTAACACCAACAGCTTTGGGATTGGTATTGCCTGGACATGACCAAGAGATAGACAGAGAGAGGGAGATGGATTGAGAGAGGGGGCGAGAGAAGTATAGCTAACTCACCGTGAAGAATAAGGCAACATCTTTGTGATTTGTAGCTTTCAGCGTTAACTTGGCAACATTGTTGCTAATAGATGTTGCTAAGCTGCCCACAGACATTCGCACAAGCTACAAGAGCAACAAAAGCTCTTAAATTTCCATTTGTATCGCCCATCGATGGGAAAGCTCTCTCCTTGAACTTGGCATTGCATTGGTCAGTCAAAGTGCTGGAAAAGTGCTAAAATCTATGGAAACTGTAGTTGATATCAATTTAATTGAAAGAAATAAATTAAAAATGTTTTATGGTAATGAAGTTAAAATGTAATAATTCCAAATTGATAAGATCTAAATTTGAACACAATCCTCATTGCTAGGATTCTCTTCATCTCCCGTCCGAATTCCTTAAAGTTGTCTCTGAATATCCATTTTATTTTCCAAATCTATCCAAAATGTTTTATTACTTTTTCATGGATATAATTTTACAAAGAAAAACTTAGACTATGTATTAGTTATTGGTTTGTGCAGCTGGTAGAAATTTGGTATTACGGGTTGAGTTAGTATTTAGATTAGTTTTTAAGTGTATGGATTAGTTTCAATCATCAGCCAGATCTCCGACTGTTGGAACTGTAGCTGGAGGAGCTGTCGCTGTTGCTGCGGTCACCCTAAAGGGCAGACCGTGCTGCGTGGCCGAGGCCCAGCTGCGTCTGGGCAAGATGCGACCAAAGTTGAAGTACTTCTGCCTCAACTTATCCTTGATCTCGTCCTCGTTCATAATGGCGCTGGCCTCCCGAAAGTTGAGGAAGATGCGGCCCTTTTCATCGGTCTTAATGGGCAAGATCTCGGTGCAGACATTGCGGGCCTTGAGGAGGAAGCCCTCTTCTTCCTGTTGACCCGTGATGATGGTCTCGCCATCGCCGTTGCTCAGCTGATCCTCGGGCAGCACAACGACTGTGTCCAGGCGGGAATCCATGGACTGGGAACGCGGTGCCTTCGTCATGGATGTCCCGGGATTCTTCCTCTTACGCAGACAGAAGGGATCCCGGTCGCTGGCCTTGACGTACTGGACAACAGGTCGGTTGACACCCCATTTGGGTCGGTCGTCCATCTTGTTGGCATCCTTATCCTTGCCGAGATTCTTCTTGTTCTTCTCCTTCTCCTTGTCCTTGCTCTTCGCCTTAAACGTGGTCGTTGTGGTTGTCGTCGTCGTTGTTGTCGTCTCGTGGTCCTTCTCCGCTGTGGATTCCTTGGCCGGCTGCGTCTGCGTCTTCGATGTTTGTGTGGTGGTCGTCGTGGACACTTCCCGCTTCAGCAGCACCTTGTAGAAGTTGTCGTGGAAGAGGCACAGATCGCAGTTGAGCGGCAACTCCGTCTGGGTCTCCACATCCGCCTGGCTGCCACTGCGCTGCCTTCCGGCGGAGATGCCTCCAGTGGTGGCTTGCACCGGCGTCCTCAGCGGCATCAGTGCCAGCTTGTCCTCCTCGCCGATAACTGGCGCTATGTCCACCTCCAGGGAGTCCGGCGAGAAGCAGCCACTGGCCGTCTCCAGAGCCGTGCGTCCAGATCGCGCCGTGTGCGGCACCTCCTCGTCCTCCTCCTCCTTCTCGGCCTGGTAGCCGTCCTCCGTGCAGATGGAGGTGTCGGTTCTCTGGGTCATCGTTGCCTTGGAGTAGCTCTGCTCCATCCCAGTTGAGGGCGGCTTCATCTGCGGCTGCTGCATGAAGTAGGTGGCGATCTGCAGGTTCCCAATGGCGTTCTGCAGTCCAAAGATGTCGGTTGTCACGGGCAAGGGTATCAACGTGGCCGGCTGCATGAGCAGCGCCAGATTCTCCTTCTCCTCGCTGAGAAAGGACTCCTTGGGGTCAGTGGTTCCCTCGGGAGCGGGTTGCTTGATCGGTTTCGTGATGGTGCGTCGCAGATTTATGGGCGTTCCAATGAGCACCTTCTCCTCCGTGATGAGAGCTGGAGCGGCAGCTGGAGCTGCTGGCGCTGCTGGAGGTGGCGGCGGAGCTGCTGCTCGCGGCGTATGGGAAATGGTCTCTGCGGCCGTGTCCAGCTCGGCAATCTCCTCCTGGTCCAGCTCCCCATCCTCCTCCTCCACGGAGAGCACTTGCAGCAGCTCTGGCTTGCCGGCCTGCTCCGATGTCCGGCCCTTGTCCAGGGGCGGCACTCGCTTGAGGCGCTTCTTCTGCTTCTCCATCTTGGCCGCCACCTCGGCCTTGGCGATGGCGTCCAGCATCACCTGCTGCTTCTTCTTCTGCACCTCCTCGCGCTCCTGCAGCTGCCGTCGCTCGAACTCCAGACGCTCGTGCTCCAATTGCTTTTGGCGTCGCATTCGCTGCTCCTCCAGCTGCTCCTCCTGCCGGTGCCGCTCCAGCTCCCACTTGCGGATTAGCTCCCGCTCGTGGAGCTGCTTCTTGATCGCATTGTGGTACTCGGCCGCCTTCCTGCGCTTGTCCATGCGCTCGGCCAGAGTCTGAGCGTCGAGTGGAGCATTCTGTCCCCTCAAATAGGTCGACGAGGATTGCACCGACTGGGCATCGTCCTCGCTGTCCTTGAGATCGTGCATGCCACGATTCAACCAACCCGGCGGTGGCATCGTCGGTTGTGGTTGCTGTGGTTGTTGTTGTTCCCGTTGCTGTGCATTGTAGTTGGCCCAGCGGGCGCGTTCCCTCTCCCTCTCATGCTGCTCGTGGACGTAGTAATCCCCCTGCTCCGAAGTGTTGCTGATGTGCACCTGGTATGTGTTGGACGTGGACACATCCCGACTGAGACTCATGTTCGACGAACTCGACGGCGCGGCCAGATAACAACAACTGCAACAACAGCAATTTTACATTCAGTATACAATCATTTGAGGATCTGTTATGTTAACATTGCAACTAACAGACTGTTAACGATTTTTCACATGATTGATTGAAAAACTTAAATTAATAAATTTAATCCTATATTATAGATCACAACAATAACAACTACAACAGTAGACAGAAAAATAGTTGGGAGCAGTCGCTGCTCCCGGAGCCACTGCGTGCCCACCACTGTTATAGATAATAAACATAAACTGAACTTATTTATTTATTTATAAAACGTCACTCAAGGGCATTAAAAATAATTATTTACAATTAAAAGTAAATAAGAAAACCAAACTAAAATGATTTATAAATAATAAGAAAGTTATAACGTTTATGGGTACTTGTAAAACTTACAACAATCAAAAGTGCAGAAAATGTATATATTCTTGTATTAATTTTGCAACGAAGTAAGTGAACGCTGATTTTGAAATAATAATGTTGTTGTTTAGCACCTTTTAGCGTAATGATTAAAGGCGTTAAACTTGAGTTGAGTTTGAATTGTTTACACTTCAAGCCAAAAGTTGGTCAACTCACCTATCGGCGAGGTAACCGTCGGCTGCCAGGGGCTCGTAGCTGTGACCCTGCCCTGACACACGTCGTCCCTTGATGGCGTATGCATGGTTCAATGCCTGTTTGCACTTCCCGTTCCCGTTCCCGATGCCCTGAGGTGTTGCCTGTGGGTTGCCCGTTGTCGGAGTGGGCGTCGGAGTGGGCAAGACTGCACCCTGTATCGATCGCCTTAGACGTCTCACACCTGCTCCTCCTACACCGACGACGACTCCACCTCCACCTCCGTTGCCCGCAATCGCAGCACTGAGGAGACTCTCGTCGGCCTGGCTGGCGCTTCCCATGCCACTAATGCTCCCATTTTGACTGGCAGCGTCGTTGTACCAAATGTCCGGGGTGTGGGTGTTCTTGGGCGTATCGCTCAGATAGCCGGAAGTGTCCTCTTCCTGGCAACCGATGCCAGACGCCTGGTTCGGATTCGCAACTGGGTTGTTTAATCGATTGCCGTTACCAGGATCAATGTTTGTTCCCTTCCCGTTGCCAAGATGTTGATTGGCCGCCTTTTGTTGCTGCCTCACCGCATAATCCCGCTGCCGGATTGTGGGCAAACTGGGACTCCTCAGTCGTTGCAGTTGCTGTTGTTGTTGTTGTCCTGGATGTTGCATGCGTCCCTTGGCCGTCTGCAGGGATGTGGGCACGAGTTCCACATAGCGGCCAGCAGCTTGAAGGGGCAACTGCCTGGCGGACATCCCAGGGGCATAGCTGCCCCGTCGATTGCGGCGATAGAGGAGCTCGTCATTCTCGAAGTCCGCGTCCGCATCGCCGTCCACATCGCCATCCACATCGGCATCGACGTCGAGATCGTCGATATATCGCTCCAATTGATTCATATAATCCTCGCTGCGCTGCCGCTGCATCTGGCGATAATCCGAACCGGGACCGGGACCGGCACCCGGAACGGGACCGACGGGAGGATGACGCACCAGGAGCTGCATGGTCTGGGGAGGCGGCGGCTGTTGGCGGGAGGCGTGGCTGGAGGTTTGGTTCGAGGAGGAGCTCTGGCTCAGATCCAGATTGGAGTAGTAGGTGCGGATGGAGGTGCGTTCGATTTGGTGTGAAGTGTGCTGATGATGGTGATGATACATCTGATCCATGCGCGCGATTTCCTCTGTGGAGACACATTAAAGAAGATTGGATTGGTCAGATAGGTAGATAGATTGGAGCCCACCTCGTTCCTTAGCCCATTGCTGTTTCTTCAAGTCCAACAACCTGTGCGTTTGTCTTGCTTCTGGCCCTGTAATCATGTCCTGGCTTCCACATTCAGTTCATTGCACCACAATTGACGTCACACAATCCAAGAAAAGACAGCGGAGTTCAGGTGGACCTGGAGACCACCACCACGGGGCAAGGCTAAAGCAACTACTGAATGGAAGACACTCCATGAAATTCCTTCAAACTCGCGACATTCGATTTTGCTTTGCTTTGCATTGGAATGTCCTGGCCACGAACGACGTTTCCCTGGCAACCGAAGCACGTGTAAACAAATAACTTCCTCAATGACTGAGCCAGGGGAAATGACCGGGGAATGGGGCGAGGAATGGGGCAAGTCCTTGCACTCCACGCGCACTGGGTTAATGCTACCATGCGGTGAATTGGATGGGGGAGGGGTAGAGGGGGGTAGGAGCAGGGGGAGTGTAGAGTGCGCTTCGCGTGCCACTTGCCAATTGCTTTTTAACTGCTGTCTGCTCGTTCTCTTGCGCTTCGGATACCCCAAAAATAGTTTGGGGTTCTATTTACATTTGCATAAATTAAAGAAAATTTCATGTATTGGCCAGTTATTACTTCTATTAATTACACTGCTCAGCATGGAAATCGGTTAAGAGAATGTTTAAAACTCTTTTCCAAATTAATTAATTAAATTCATTTATTTCATTTCCCATTTACCGACATATCGAGTTTTCCCAAAACAAAAATCAAAATCATACCAGCATTAAACTTTCATATCTCCGCCAACTGATCCGATTTCAAAATGCCATTTTGATCATTGTTCATTCATTCAGTCTAAATTAAGATTTTATTTATTTTTCTCAAATTTATTTAATCTTTTATTAACAGAAACTAATTCTATTACCCAATCAAGGAAATAATCAATATGTTTCGTGTAAATTTTGAACAAAAATGCCAGAATTTTGTTAATAAATTTAGGGTGTTCACTTTGCCCTAGCAGCGTTGCAGATTGAAAACGTTGCAAGCTTGCTGCAAGAACAGCGCTTTACGTGCAACGCATTGAACATATTCAACAATATGTAAACAAAAAACGGCCCACTTTAGTTATGTGCAACGCTTTCCACATAAAGCGCTGTTCTCGCAGCAAGCTTGCAACGTTTTCCATCTGCAACGCTGCTAGGGCAAAGTGAACACCCTAATTGTATATTTAACAAACTGTTACTTTGTTATCAAGTGTAAGTTTTAGTTATGGAATAACTCGATACTTATGCAAATTTTGTCGTTAGGGAGCGTAGCAGCAACAAGTCAACCCCAAACATTATTAAATAACTAAAAAGTTAGGCTGGAAGTTTGCCGGAGTAGAACTTTTAAAAGCGTAGGTGTAAAATGCGGAACGTCCTTCGTTTATAAAGCGAAAGGAATGCAACTCGATTAAGTGGGAGCAACCTAGCAAAGGCAAAGGCAAGAAGACAAAAAAGAGAGAACAAACTGACTCAGAAATTTATTTCCCATGGTCAAATAGAAATGGCCAAAAGATAAAAGGAAGAAATATCTCATAACCCATTTTCCATAAACATACATAAACCACAAAAAGCCATAGCAAAACAGCCAAAGTTAACCGAGAGGCGACTCATTGTTGTTGCTGTTGTTGTTGTTGTTGCTGTTGTTGCTGTTGTTGTTGTTGTTGCTGTTGGGTCTGGTTTATACGCGTGGGCGTAGAAATCACTGCCAGTCAAAAGGTCATGTTATGATCTTGAGCGAACTATGTGTCTAAGTCGACGATGACGCTGAGGAGCATGGGAGCCCCAGACTCCGATTCAGATTCAGACTCATAGTCAGAGTCAGAGTCAGAGCCAGAGCAGTTGCAGTTGTTGCAACAACGAGCAGAAGAAGAAGAGGCAGCAAAGACACAAGCTAAAGGCCAAGAGCAGGGCAAGAAAACGGATCAGAGCGAAGCTCTGAACGCTGCGGAACGGCAATCAAGAAATCCCACTTGATACAAGTGCATTTATAAGACATTATAATGAGTTTTTATAAACTTAAACAGGGTTGTCCACTGGAAGGGGCAGGGGTGGAGGATTTGCCTTTAGGGCGTCACTTATAGCTAGAGTTTGAACTTGGACAGGCACTTGAATCGGTCACTGGCACCGATCACATGTCTGAAGATGATAATTGCTTTGTGCTGGGTCAACAGTTGCCACAGAAGAACACAACACACATGTCACCAATTGCGATCAGGTTTACTATCCTATAAAAGAAAGTGATCGGTGATCAGTGATCGGTGATTGGTGATCGTTGACCGGTAATCATGTCTTATGGCCTGGTCATTTTGACAGCAATTTTCATACATCTCTTTTATATTTTTTAGCGGTTTTCACTCGGTGTCCAAGCGATCGAGCGATCGTTGGAATAGAGCGATCGATGCATCATTTAGTGTATAACCTCAATTCGGCGATCAATAAACAAACAAGCCAAATGCCTAATAATTGTAATTTACCATATTTTTGTCGACTATATGCCGATCGATAGACGAACCCGATCGCCACGATCGGACCCCAGAGGCACGCTGACGCTGTGTGGGAGTGGGAGTGGAAGAGGCAGCTTCAACACAGAGAAATCGAAGAGCGAGTATGAATATCAGTTGTGTGTTTTCGAACATGAGTATGAGTATGAGTATACTTATCATGGGCAATACATATTGATCAAAATTGATGATGTTGACACGAACTTTGAACAAGGCGCAATTGCAACGAGGCAATGTCTTTACGATCAGCTTACGATTATTTGCTGCTCTGCTCTTCACTCTTCTCTCTTTGCTCTTCATTTTTCCTCATCTTTCCCTCCAACTCTTCTGTTTTTCAAGGGTTCACTGGCGATTTTCGTCAGCACTCGAAATGTTGAACGATTTTCATGAGTGATTTAGGTATCCGAAACATATTCAAGTGAGAGAGTATCACACACTTGCTTATTGAATGGCTTTTTGTCTTAGCCACGATCTCATCATCATCATCGTCACTGTTAAGAAACTATCGATGGATAAGTTGAGCTAATTGAATGACGTCTCTTGACTCTTCCACTCAATTGACATTTCGTAAACAATAACAACAATAATAATTGAAGAATTTAATTGTTATGCTCTTGTTGGCACCTTGGCTTGCCACTTGCCACTTGCCACAATTTGTTGTTGTTGGTGTTGCAACATTGCGTATGCACTTTCAATTCACTTGGATTTCTGATTTTAGACTTAGACTTGGCCACATCATTGCCAAAAATGGTTAACCAGACGTCGCCAACAACAACAACAACAACAGCAACAACTAACAACAACTTACAGCACTGACAGGCAACAATGGCAACAACGTCGACGTCGTGGACCAACTGGCTGCTTGGCCACATTATAGCGCCAACACTCGACAACAACTGTCAGGTGTTTAGATGCCTGCCTCAGATCTGCTTCTCGCTGAGTGTGTGCAAGTGTGCGTATGTGCGAGTGTGAGAGTGTGAGAGTGTGCGAGTGTGCGAGTGTGAGAGTGTGTGTGTGCGCCACGAGTCGCCTCTGTCATCCACCCAATTCGGGATCCATGCACTTTGCCATGTCACTTATAAGGTCTCAGTCATATAAATCTACATTCACATTTAATCTCTTAGCTTTTAAACTCTCTTGAATATCCTGATTAATTGAACAAAGTGAACCAGAAAACTTTCAATTGAAGCATAATCAAATAACCATATGCGGAGAAAATGTAGTGCAGAATTTCAGACTGTTCTTATTTGCTAAATTTTTTGTATTGTGTAATATGTCAGTTGATATATGTACAATAAAAATTGTTTTTAGTAAACATGCTCTGCAATATACATACATATGTTCTTGAGGTAATCAAAATAGTTCAATTTTAAAATTTCAGTCTAATAAATAGAAAATCTTAATTTATTTGACAATGCTTACACTGTAAAAGATTTTGATACACTGATATTTTCAGCATTTGAATTTCAGATAAAAGTATTTTTTAAATGTTTTCCTACATCAATTTTAACCTCGACTTCTCTTAGAACTCCCTTTCATTCTTTTATCCATTTATTGAAGGAATTTTTCACCTTTTCTTAATATATGTATGTATCTATAATTTCTGGAAAAAGGCTGTAAGATATTTTAAAGATTGCACTTATTATGCCCCACACACCATAACCAATTTAATTCTTATAGGGTAACCGAGTTGCGACTACATGTTGCAAGCGTAAATTGCATGTTGCAGCTTGTAATTGCTGCCACTCGCTGTTGTTGTCATTGTCGTTGGTCGTCACTGGGGCTGACGGGGTCCAAAATGAGGATACCGTGAGCAGCGAGAGGAGAGGGGAGGGAGCTGGTGTTGCTGTTGTCCTCCAGTTGACAACATGTTACACTTTGGTCACTATAATGAGCCGTAATTAGTGCCAATGTGTGGACAACTCAGATGATCAGCTACGAGTGCGAATGCGATGTTAGAGTATGTGCCATGATAGGCTGCGTGTGAAAATTTGCGCGCTTTTTGATAATTGCGGCAAAGAGTTGCCATTGTTGTCGTTGCTGTTGTTGTTGTTGTCGATGCTGCTGTTGTTGTCGGTGCTGGTGGTGTTGTGGCACTCGACATGGCCATGCATCAACGTCGTTGTCTGTAAATGTCTGTCGAAATGAAAGGAAAACTGATTAGCCTTGACAAGTTCAAATTGTTTGGCGTAGGGTTTCCACGCGGTTCCGATTGTTGAAGAGTGAAAGCAATCGATGAAAATTGCCAGCACATAGACAATTCAACAAAAAACCCAAAAAACAAAAAAAGGAATATGAAAAAAAAAAAACAAATATCAAATTGTCCACTGATTGCCAGTGCTTGTCGTACAGGCCAAACAGCCGTGCGCGAACAGCAAGCCAGCTAACGGTTAATACAGTCCATCATTATCAGCCACCAACACCGCCTAGCAGTAAAAGAAATGCGTTACCAACGACCACAACAACCACAACAACAACTGCAACATCGAGCGCTCTAAGGTCAGTTAGAGACCAAAAATTGTTGTGCACACACATGGCCAAAAGATTCTCACAAAGCAGCGGCTGGTTCTGCTTCATTCCGTCCACATGTCCATGGAGTCAAAGTCGCTCTCAGCCTCAGCTCTAGTCTCAGCCTTAGCCAAGAGCCTGCAACATGAAACAGGTGTGGCACAATGCTCATCGTAACTACCAGGCCAAAAGCAAAGCCAAAGCGAAAAAAATGCTACGAAAACTGGGAGGTTGCCGACCATTTGGCCAGGCCAACACACAGAGGATTGGCTGCATCTGAGGCACTAAGTGTGCACTGAGAGAAATATTCAGGGAACTAGAGTATTCTGTTGGAGTGCTTCAAATCAAGTTCATATGATACTTTACTATTAACTGGCTAAAATATCTTAATATTTTTTGTGAATAATAATATTGTAAATAATATAGAATTTAAGAATATTTAAAAATATACAAATATTATTCTCCATTTTATATGTGCCATGTTTTTTTAAAATGCTGGATTCATATTTTTAAAATAATATAATTTTTTTTAAATAATATAATAAAATTGTTTTTTTTTTAAATTGGAAAATGTTTGCAATGGATTCGGTTGTGTGGGGCTATTTTTCTGCATGTAGCTTTGGCGACGCTTTTACCGCACGTTCGTTATTTTTTCGCAATTTTTGAGGTCACAATATGCCCGACGACGACGACGACGACGCGGATGATCATCGCTGGAAATCTGAGGCCGGGTCTTGGTTTGTTGCTGTTGCAGTTGCTGTTGTTGCTGCTGATTCTGTTGGAGGTTTCGTTGTTGTTTGTCGCCTTAATGAAACACGCGACATACACTTACACACATGGCCAGCTAGCCAGCAAGCGAATGTGGCCAGAGCCTGTAGACCAGTCCAGCAATAACAACAGCAATAACAACAACGGCAACAACAACAACAACAAGACTGCAACAGGGCACACATGGCACTCTCAACTTTGACCCGGGTCAGGCCAAGCTGCAAGTCGAAATTATGTAGCGTGGAGCGTGTAGCATGGATCGAAATTAAAAAGATAACTCAGATGTGAAAACAATTGATAGTCACAGATATTGAGCTTTGACAGCCAGCCGATAGACAATGCATGATAATTTTCTAGTATTTCTTCTTTATTTTTCGGCTAAATTCTTGCGTAAAGTCAATTAAGCTTGAAGCTGTAGCTGTAGCTGAAGATGATGACGATGATGATGATGGTAAAGATGAAGGCTTCAAGATGCAGCTAAGTCTTGTTTTGAAGTATCTTTTAGCTGACATTTGAACTACTGACTCTGCTCATCGTCGCCATATTTGGACATTTGGACACTAAATGGCCAAAAAGCAGCCCAGATGCCAATTCCCCTATCACCTTTCCTCTCGTTTTTTCTTTTTTTGTTGCCTGAGGCAGTTAAACGAACTGTCTTTGAACTGCGCATCCAGTTTGTATTTATACTATATATTTATATATTTTTTATTCAACTCTCAATGATTGATGGCCGTGTTGCATTGTTGTATCTGAAGTTTGAGCTAATTTATAACAATAACAACAACTGGAGATTGGCCAACTGAGAGTGTCTGAGTCTGAGTCCGAGTGAGACTCTGAGTCGCATCATCAAGCAATTTGTATGCCCGCCTGTCAATATCGAATCAAAATCAAAAATATTGAACTGATCCTTTTGTTTGCCACATTTTGATTGGGCGTTATTTTCTTCATTTTAGTATTTCTGTGTTTCTGTTTTTCTGTATTTAATGCTACACCTTCAAAAGCGGAAATCCCATCAACAATGCGTCGTCAACTCTGATGAGTAATGATTTTGGAAAGTGCCAAGGGGAGAAGGGGGCTAAGGGGGAGGGGTTAAAGTCAAGCTGTGCAAAAAAAGAACAACAACTAAAAAAGGGAAGGTAGACAGTTGTAGCTACCCCTCAGACACTTTACACCTTCGATGATCCGTCATAACTTTTAACACATGATATAATTTTGTAGCATTGTCTGCAGGATCGCATTCTCTGCTTGTAAACATGATTGATGAGCTCCAGTCTCCCTCTTTTTAGAACCCCCCTCTCTCCTCTCTTTTCTCTTTCTCTTTCTCTCAACTTCTATCTCTTGAAATTAGTACAACAAACTGTCAATGATTTGTAATTGCATTTTCAATCATTCATACTGAGTGCTCATTTCCAATTCGTCTGCTTGAACAATCCAATTTTAAATGTTTCCTGCCAGCGAATGCCAAAAAAATAATAACAAAAATAAAAACAATTTCAAAAAGTACAAGAAATTCGTGAGTTAAATCAAAGCACTTTCAATATTGATACCCTGGCATGACAGTTATCAAATAAAGGAATGATGATGCTTGAAGGAATAACTGCTTATTGACTATAAATATTGCCAATAATAGCATCTTTTAAGGCTTATTTGTATAAGTCAAACTATCAACTGTTTTTTGAACTAAGCAATTTAAATTGACTGTTTTCCCTTTCAGTTAGTAGTCGTCTCTTTATTTATTTACAGGGTATTTCAGTAAACGGCAACGTCACCTGCTCGCCTCTAGTTGATTTTGGTGTGGCGCCCATTTCGTTTTCAATCGCTGATGCACCAC
The DNA here is from genome assembly GCA_037043405.1 of Drosophila subquinaria. Taxonomy (NCBI): domain Eukaryota; kingdom Metazoa; phylum Arthropoda; class Insecta; order Diptera; family Drosophilidae; genus Drosophila; species Drosophila subquinaria. The sequence goes on from JBAMBL010002838.1 coordinate 400,689, forward strand.
AATGATAAGAAATTTAATTGATTACCTTTTGTTTTTCTTTTTGGATGATTGGCCACCTCTCGTTAGACTAAAACTATTTCGCTGTTTTCAATTCCCACGCCAAGTCATCATATACAAAAAGCATTTGATTTATTATTGGAAAAAAAAAAGAGAAAATACTATATCATAACGTGCTCATAACTGATTGGATTGGGTCAATGTCTGGGGCAGTGAATGGACTTTCTGAGATTGGGAGATGTACATGAATTTGATTTTGATTTGGATTTCGATTTTGATGTTGTTTTGGGCAACGAGCAATGCGGAAATTCAGCTAATACGCAGGTGTTAGCTACCGCCCCGTTAATAACTCGTTGGTTGGCCCGCATGATATATGAGCTATGGAAATAAATCCATGGCATGACCTCAGCTATCAAACTTCACACGAAACGTGAATTTATCACCGCATGAAGTGAAGTGAAGTGAAGTGAAGAGCAGGCTTAACTCATCGCATGGCTCATTAACAAGAAGCTGGCTCTTGCGGCTTATGAATAATCAGTTTATTAATCAATGTGCCGCATGATTGCAAATAAACGATGATGCTATTATAATGATCGCACTATTTCGGATTACAAATTACGGATTAGTTGAATCCCAAACCTGATGACCTACAGCATCAACTAGCTGCAGACCTTAGAATAAAATGCAAATATATCTATAACTATAAATATTATAATAATTTGAATTCTACATTTGTTTTTTATACTATATTTTAGTTCCTAATGAAATACAGCATCTACTCAAGGAAGAAAAGGAAAGAATATATTTAAAAATACATCATTATATCTTTAAATATAATTCTTAATTAATGTATAATTATAGTCGCCGACCTGCAACATTTAGAGCTTTTAATTCAAAATTTGTATATCCCTTTTCAATACATACATATGTATCTTTCAGTTGCCCGTCCCAAAAAAGAGATTGGACATCAAATTTTGTAGTCTTTTTTCTGGTGTATTACCAATTAAGATGTATTTTAACTGCTGCTGTTTTATCTTTTGACCCTTACGCTTGGTCACTCAATTAGCTGGCCACACACTAAGCCATGTTCCCCTCTCCCTGTCCCTCTCCCTCTCTCTCTCTGGCTCCTGTTGGCCAACAGCTGTTGCCGTTCGCCCATCAAATGGTTCCGTCAACACTTTTGTGCCGAGCATTTGAAAATGAAATTTATGATGGGCATTTGGCCAGTTGTGGGCGTGGCCGAGAAAGGGCATCATTAAAATCGAAAATGCGAGCCAAAAATGCGAGGAGAGAAGTTGAGGGAGAAGAACAAAAAACGATTTACAGCAAAATGCAAACAAACCTGCCTAAGCCAAAAAAAAAGAAAGAAAAAAGATCGTTTCATGTTCAAGGATCATTTTTGGATGAGCGATCTGCGACGTGCGTGTGTCGTGTGTGTTTAAATCAAAATCAAATACGGAGGAAAAATAAAGAAAATGCGAAAGGGAGAAATATGTACTTATAAAGAATAACAACAATTGGAATTACCAATCGCCTGCCTAAACAAGCATTAATATTTCCATATTTCCATATTTTCACATTTTCAGGCAATTTGCCGCATTTGGAGCGCTCACGCATGTAATTAGGAGTTGCCCAGGATCATCAGGACCATGGTCGAAAGCAGTGCCAAATGTGGCTAAGCCGCTGTGCGTGTGCTTAACACGGAAAGTGATTGAGACTGAGACTTGAGAGAAGTCGACGGATTTGTAAACCGCACACAAAGGACTCCAAACAAAAAGTGAACAGAAGGCTTATTTAAATTCACATTAGACTGTTGTTGTCGCATGTTCTGTCCCGTCCTGTCCTGCCTTGTCCGGTCCTAAGTCCTGTCACATGTCAACAGTTCCAGCAGTTGGCAATTCTAACTTCCTGCCAGCGATTAGGAAGTTTACTCATACCACAATCTTGAAGAGAAATTAGTAGTATCCTAGTTCAATACTTTTTCTTTTCCTACTTTTCCTGGGTTATTTGGGAAATTTTAAAGTCAGAACATATGTTACGCACAGTTGGCATCCTGTGAGTCCTGCGGCAATTTCATGCTCACTCACACGGTACTTAACCCAACGTGCAACGTGTCCGCTAAACAAACATGCTCATAAATTGTATCTCTTACATGGATCTACACAACATTGATACAGTCATTAGACCCAACTGCGTTTTAGCCGGGCTACCGAAATGACGACCAAATTCCAAATACCACACCGATCGCTCTTTCAATCGATCGATCTATCTATCTATCCCCCTGCCCTTTACCTTGTCTCGCTTAATTACCCAGCATGTCTGAAATTAGGCTGTCATCATCATTTAGTATGAGTTAGGAGCAGTCCCTATAGAGGCAGACTTAGAGAGAAAAAGATACCCTGTAAACTGTTCTAAGGGAGCAAAATTTAAAGAAACATATCTAGAAACCATGTAAGAAATAATCGACTGAAAGAAAGTATCGACTATGGAGATTGTGGCACAATTATCTAGATAATCGGGGGTGCCACAGAAATGGCTTTCGCTTGAATTTCACTTAAGTTTCATACAAATTTAAGTGAAATTCTAGCGAACGCGATTTCTGTTGCACCGCAGAATAATGATAATAATTAGAAAAATTAAATATATTTATTTACTCTAACGAGTATACTGGAAAAGTCGAAATGACTAATTATACTTCTGAAACGATAATATAAATTTTAATTAATCTAAGAAATGAAAGTAATATTGCAATTTTAAGAACATATTAACATAGTAAAAATTAGTTTTTGTTATGAGCTTATATTATATATGTATGTTTTGAATATTTCAGCTTAAGTGTTTATGTTTAATGATCAATCAATAATATTTTGAATATTAATTATCGCAAATACTGTTCACGCATAAACGAAACGAAGTGTAATTTATTATTAATAGTTACGAGCTTATACTTATTATATATGGTTTTTTTCTAATAAACACAAACGACACACCCAAAAGTGCATCATTTTCATTTAAATTTTCGCGACGATCGCGACTGTCATTAACAAAACGCTTAAAAATAAATATAAAAATGGTAGAAAAATATTCAAAATTTGCATTTGCTATAAACAATAAGGCATTTAAGCATTTAAACATTTAAGCATTGTATCGATATCAATGGAATGAATTGAGGCAGATGAAGCCATCGGAGGAGTTGCAAATGCGAATGCGAAAAGCAATACAAAAATGGAGCTCGATCGATCGATCGATAGATCGATTCAAGTGTTGAGGCGAAACGGTCGAGCTGCATCACGATTTTAGAGAAACACAACAAACACACACACACTCACTTACATGTGTGTGTGTGAATGTATTTTAATTCTAAATAAAAAAATATCTTATTAAAATTTTATTGCAACAAAATGGAAAACTGGCAGCGCCTAAACAGCGCGCGAAAAGCTGCAGCTAAAAACGGAATTCGTGCGCATCAACAGCTTCAATTTGTTGTCGTTGTTGTTGTTGTTGTTGTTTTTGTTGCTGTTGTTGTTGTTGTTTAGTGAATCTTTTGTCTAGCGGAACACCTGCTGGAAGTTGGCGATGACGTCCCAGCCACAAAATGCAGCTGTGTTGTGTGTGGCAGACTCGGAGTCAACTCAACTCAGCTCAGCTCAGCTCAACTGAGTTGAAGCCAAGTCAAGACAAGTCAGAGGCTGTCTCGACCTTCTTACCGCCCGTCCAAACTGAAACCGCCCCTCGACAAAGGCCGCATACGACCTTAGTCATTTGTCAGCCAACTCCAAAGCTGGGAAACTGTTGATGCTGCTGCTGGTGGCACTTTCTTAGACCAAGATCAAGACACCAGCCTCAGCCTCAGTCTCAGTTCGACTGCCTGACTAAATATCATTGGGTCAAGTTCAGCATTGCGCACATTTAAAACAATATTTTCTCAACAAAAACCTTTAAAATTGCTTATATACATACATATCTATCTATTTATTTCTATTTTCTATGCACATCTGCTGCCTAAGCAGGAAAATTCAATTGCAGCAGCTTTTCAAATATGATTTATACATTTCCATGCGTTTTAATATCGACACTCAAAACGCCTCTTTCTAGCACCTGAGTTAAAGTCGAAGTTAAAGTCGAAGTTGTATTCATGGCTATGAATAGTACGAGTATATCTGAATATGATTCATTTTGGTGTGATCTACAATGGCAGACAGTGAGTAAGTGGCATGAACACTCGCTTGCACCTGCAACCAAAGCTCCAAGAGACGCCCCACTTTGCTGCTCAGATATGGGTCTTTTATTATCCCCCTCATCAACAACACCAACACCAACAACAACAACATTGAACGCCACTTTCTCACATAACCAAATTTATAATGGGCTTGGGTGAGTAACAATTGGCCAGACTAGCAGATACTCTCTATAAAGAAATTTGCTTAAATTAACTTGTAAAACTTTTGTTCATCGAATTTAGTAAATTACATTAATGGAACTTTATAGCTAGAGCTTTAAGTAGAATTAAAAATTAGTTTAATTAAAAATAATAAAAAAAAAAAAATATAATAAGCAAAAATTCACTTGATAAATATTTTAAACGGGAAAAATTATAGTTATGCTGGTTAAATATCGATTTAATAAAGCCAACAGCTTTAACTAACTCAAGGAACTAAACAAATAAAGCTTAGCCTTTATATTTCTAACCCAGTTATTGTTTTACTATAAGACCAAATATATCCCTTAAAGAATTTCTCTACAGGGTATATACAGCACCTCATACCGAAGATCACAATTAGGCCCCGCGGCCAAACAGGCAACTTGGCACTAGGTTGAAATAGCTCTGAAACTGGGCAATTGAACTTGGGCTGAGACTCTGAAACTGAAATTGGGACTGTGTGTGAGAATGAGACTTCGAATGAGACTCGAACTCTGCCACAGTGCTGTGGCATTCAGTCGGGCACATTTCTCACAATCAGCTGTGAAAAATCTTCCCATTTATGACCCACTAAAAAGAAACCGAACCCAACCGAAGACCGAAAACTGAACTGAACACTTCTTCTGCAAGTTCCATATCCAGTGCTGAGTTCATTTGTCGGCGTTATGAATCTAATGTACATCCATTATGCATAAATTCACGAATTCCATTCCACTTTTGTTGTTGTGAATGTTGTGGAGAATGAAAATAAAGCAAATGCTTTGTTTACACTCAACGATGAGGTGAAACACCTTCATCCCCAATTTCATAGTCCATTTGGTTTGGCAGAGTTTTTTTTGGAGGTGTTAATAACAACCAACCACAAAGACGTTACAATTACGCATTGAAATCGGTTCGAAAGCCCGACGTGTGATGTGTGATGTCAACGTTGTGCAGGTTCCCACAGATCTCGAAAGAAGAGTGTTGAACAATTGTTAAATTGGTATTTAAGAGCGTCTATTTTACGATTTGTTGCCACAACAATGCTCAGCATTTGTCCGAGGGAGGGGAAATGGAAATGGAAATGGGCTAACATCAGAGAGATATTGTCAGAAAGATATTGTCACACGGAAGCTGTTCTTAACGCTTTTACAGTAGTTTCTTTCGGTTAGATAAGCTTTCGGAATTTTGTTATCTATTTAGCTTTTGGACCCTAAACCGGTTGAGCCATAAAATGTGGTATAAGCTCTGCTTTCTACCCGATCGCGATCGTGTGGCATGTAAATGTTGTCACATCAAAAATATCTTTATGATTTTTGGAGCAATTTGTTGTCGTTGTCGCTGTTTGTGCTTTGTGGCATATGGTCAATCCGATCTGTCAATTTATCAATGTCCGAAAATGCAGAAGCCTCAATTCATTGACAAACATAATTAATTTGATTAAATTCAAATTCGCGGCATTAACTGAAAACTGGTAACTGGAAAATCACACAACGGTCACACACGACACGACACAACACAAAGCAAATCTTGATCAAAAACACATCAAAAAAAGTCAACTTTTGTCTGTAGTTCAGGAAATTAACATTTCTGATTTCATTTCTGACTTTATTTTTTATTTTTCGTTGCTTTTTTGACCCCTTAGGGTCAAATATGATTTGATTTCATGTTAATGTTGTTTTTATTTTGTATTTTTCTTCTGTTCCTTGCCTAGGTTTAGTTTTAGATGTCTTCAAAAACGAATCGATACCAAAACAGATCAATGATCTCATTTGCATACAGCTCAAAGCTGCCAAATGTGAAACATGCCGCAAGGTGGAAATCAATTTTTGGGGGCTTTCAATCAAAATCAAACTCGAAAAAAATACCGACCAACAAATGTATGTATAATAATAATAAAGGTGGCATTTTGCACAACGACAAACAAGAAACCATATACAATAGTTGCATACGCTTTACAGATACTCTGTAATAACGATCTTACTTATAAAAATTATAAATATTTTTGTGATATTTCAGATCATTGTTAAATTAAATTCTGCATATATTTTAATCAAAATATATTAAAACATATCTTAGACTGACTGACATTTTAGGTCACACTTTTCAATGTAGAACATTTAAATAAATTAATGATAATAAAGAATTAACTTGCCACTGTATACAAAATGTTAATTAATTTCATTTCGCAATTAAATGATTGGCATTAATTGACTCGCAATCGTCAAACAGAATTGGTCACACTTTTCGTCACGTTTTCACCCATTTAAATGTTAAATTCCAGGGTATAATTAAGACGAAAGACTTTTTTGCATTGACGCAAATCGACTGAATGATCAGCTCAAAGATCAGAGTATAAAGACAACGGACGAATCGAACGCATAAATTAGTCAGAAATAAGCGAGAAACGTGTTTTAAATTTGTGTTTTCATATCACGAGAGACAGAGCAAGAGAAAGAGTGAGTGTTAGAGGGAGAGACGAAATGGGATGGAATGAAATGAAATGAAATGAACGACGAACGCTCATGTCAGTATTTGTCAAAGTTTTTGGCAGTGATTAATGCATTTATAATTAATTTATTGTATACAGACACATATACAGACACATATACAGATACAGTTACAGATACAGATACAAATGGCATGGAACAGATCCCCGATCCCCAGAGGAGGCTATCCCAGCTATTTTCTGGGCATGACATAAGTTCAAAACTGGAACTCCGAAAGTAGCTCTTCTTCTTGTTCTCATTGTTGTTGCTCTTGCAAGCCTTTAACCTAATTTCGGGTGAAATATTTATATTGATCCCGTCGAATGATTGATGGTTGCTGATTGACGGCACAGGACAAAAGCTGGCAACAACAACAACATTTTTCGCCAAGTCACTTTAACGGCGGCGGCAACAACGTTTGAGGCGCGATTTCTGTGAGGATCTGAGCCAAAAGTCACATACATTAGAACGCATTAAAGTGTAACCAAAAAGGGGCGAGTCCCAGAGATCGCTGTAGTTGCAGTTGAACGTTCCATTGTTGCAAGTTGTTTCTGCAGAAGAAGGAAGAAAAGAGAAGGAGCTGCCTCAGCTGGAGCTAAACTGAACTGAAGCTGCGCTTCCATAACAAACAAATCAAGCAAACAATTGCAAGGGATAATCTGTTGCTCAGCAAGGATTAGCCAGGCCATCAGGGCACAAGGCACACAGACTCACACACACGCACACACACTTTCTCCATATGCAAATTTCGGAAATTAAAGCATGAAAATTTGTCAAAGGCAACCAAATCGAATCGAATTGTTTGAGTGTGTGTGTGCGGGTGTGTGTATGTGTGTGTGTGCGGGTGTGCGATGTCCTGCCGTCAAAAGGTAGCTCAAAGGATAACCGCAAAAGCAACCGCAGCGCCGAAAATCATAGTGAAGTCGAGTCCTTGTGCCTCTTGCCTCTTGCCACGCAACGTAATGGGTTTAAACAGCCCCTTTTTAAATTTAGAGAATTGTGAATTCAGAATTCTCAGTTCCTGCTTTCTTCCTTGCCTTTTTCCTGTGTTCGGGGCGTTGCCAGCCCGCCTGTTTGACTTTTCCCTTTGACTTACCCTTTCACATTGTTGTCCAAAGGGTTAGAAAGACAAACACACACAAAACACATGATAACGAGGCTGCGGGTTTTCGCCGGGTTTTGTTGCCTATCATAAAACTCGAAAACTCGACAAATTGGATTAACTTCTGTCAAGTTTTGCGCTTATATAGAAATCGTATTTGAGCATCGATACTTTGCTGGCGTCACGCCTCTAGATGTCTGAAGAAAAGGCCAAAACATCTGCAATGCGTTCATTATCAACTAGGAGATCGGAAACTGACATTACACCCAAGTTTAAATGAAAGAATGGAAATTTCTGGATAGGCAAAAAATGATGACGAAGTGGAAAATGTATAAGACATTTGAACTTTTTTATATGATTTCTGTATATGATCAGTCGACACAGTCGAGATGGAAAAAAGGTAAAAAACTATATGGATGACAAAATATAAATTTAGTAATGGATATAAAAAATTGTCAGACTTTAGTTAAATATCTAGAAATTTAAAATAGAATGTAGACAGTCTAGGAATAATTAATTTTGTAGATTGGTCGAACACTCGTTACTAGAAATTAAAAAAAGAAAGGACAGTAACTTATAAGAAATCAAATTTAAGTTTATTGTTCTGAATTGATTTATATTAAAAATATTTCTAAATATTCTTACAATGAAGTACATTTTCTAGTTCGACTGTCTATAATTTTCTTATCATTCATATTGTGAAATGTGTTTAAAGCATACCTTTTCGATTTCGATTAGAATTACTAATCAATTAGATTATTTATTTTTTAAATCTAAAAAATCAGAAATAATCAGAAAAAATCAGAAATAATCCGAAATACTCAAAACGATTATTATTGATTATTTTTGATTTTTTCTGATTATTTTTGAATAATTGTAATAATTTTAGATTTTTTTTTATTTTGTCTAATCGTAATCATTAAATAATTGGGCAGAACCCAAAATAATCGTAGTTTAATCATTGGTTCGACTTTTAAACAATAATAATCTAATTACTAATGATTATGATTACTAATCATTATTTAACAGGTATGGTTAAAAGTTCAGAAATAAGATGACCTCAAAATGCCGTTTAATCAGTTTATGAACTTGATTGTTTCCATTAACAGTTCATCAAGTGGAAGTATAACGATAAATCTGGTTGACTTAATGATACATTCAGCTCATTATGAAGATCTTCTTCGTTTGTAACGCGGACATGTTGAACAAGTGTTTCTGGTGTAACTAGTGTTGAGAGGGGGTGGCGGGCAGTTTACAATGCAACTAATATCATAAAATGTCTTATGGCTATCAACAGATAACACTTTTAACGATCAATACTATGACAGCTTGACAACTGGCAAATGGCAAAAAGATGGCGTGAGTTAGCCGAAGCAATTATTGCGGAAAGGGGGGGAGGGGAGGAAAAGGTAAACGAACAGGTAGATGTCAATTCAACACCGTTAGCAATGGGGAAGTCTGGCAAAACCAACCAACTAACTAACTAACAAACTCGCGTGAGTGTTGCCCCTGCCAACGGCAATTGAATCCAGTTCGTGTGCATGCAAAAAAAATAGAAATAAACTAAGGAAAAAAGCTATTTACGCCAAAGCGAGAGCACAGCAGAAAGAGAGGGAGCGAGAGAGTGTGAGATAGAGATGGAGTGGGGAGCAGCAGACGCCACAACTATCGATCGATACATAGCAACAGTTGTGCTGCATAAATAGACCACGCCCACATGCGACGGCCAACTGGCTGACCAGCCGAGCAGCAAATGTGTTATCAATACAAGCAAAAACACTCACAGTCACACACACACACACACAAAGGCACTCACTCACTGCGGTCTGTCACTCTTATTTTGTATATGAATATGTACTACATATGGGCGAGTGTGTGTATGTGTGTTGTGCTCTGCATTGGTCAATGAAATGAGTAAATAAGTTCGCGTTCACACGAGCACAAGCAACGCCATCTAGCGCGCACTCGCTCTCACGCACGGCCGAAGGCAGCAGCGCAACTGCTCTTTATTTATAGCAACAACGACAGAAACGAGCGAGCGTCAGAGCGAGCGATCTTCGGCTATATTCGTGTTTGCGTGTGTGAGTGCGCTGTTATACTGGTTTATAACCGGGTGCTCCGATTGTGTTAATCGAGCCAATCAAATGTCGTAACGCTCGCCTTGTGCTCAGAGAGCATCCGCAAGAGCAGCAGACAGCGAGAGAGAGAGCGAGAGCGAGAGTGCGCGCTCGCTGTAAACACTTGAAATACAAAATGGAGTGAGAGTGAGCGGTGCATTAACAATTATTAACTAATATAATTTAATTTAAATAATTCATGATTTAATTAATTTGATAAATATTATTTTTATTTAAGCTACAGCTTTAATTTATTTAATTAAATGCTTGACATTCGTTTTTGTATACAGCCGCACACCGCTGTTAAGTGTTAACATAACAGCGCACTGTTAACTGTTAAAATCACTCAAAGCTGATCGCGCTCTCCCGCTCTCTCACTGCTCGCTCCCTTGCTCATCAAATTTGTGCAGCACCGTTAGAGAGAGGCCCAAACGAGCGTCGCGTCGTCTTCTTTGCTTTGTTTGTCTTTGATGAGACACAACAACCAGTTTGTTGTTTTTGTTTAGAGTAGTAGCTTCTTGCAGTGTTGTTGTTGTTGTTGTTGTTGTTGTATGGTAGCTCCGTGTGGTAGCCGTAGCCGAAGCCGAAGCTGCCTGTCGCTTCGTATTCGCGCCGTTGATTGCAAAGCATCTCTGTAACTCGTGAGCATTTTGCAGTGGCCTCAGCAGCAGCAGCAGCGGCAGCAGCAGACGTCGCAGCAGCAGCAGCAGCAGCCGCTACCAGGTGCTCGTTGGAAATACGTAGAGTCGGAGCATTTTGCAGAACTGCTTAACATCACAGTCTTTAGTGATAGCTCGTGCTTCTTGCTCGCACACTCGAATCGCATGTCGCACGCTCGCTCGTCGCTCCGTCGTCGGCATTTTTACGATATTCAAAGCATTCAAAACGGACCGTACTCGCAACGTGCGTACCACATTTGTTATTGTTTGATCGGTTATCGGTTTGATCGACTTATCGGTATATCGAACCATACTGCAAAATTCATTGACCCACAAATGGCCTAATAGTAACAATCATAGTGCAACTGCAAAGTGTATTACTTTTCACACCTTTCACACACACACTCACACACGCACACACACTCAAATGATCGTCATAAAAAAGAAAACAGAGGCGCGCGCTTGTTCGCCATTTGCCCGAGTCCAAGTCGAGTCCAGTCCAAGTGCCTTTTCACCAAATAAAGGTGTGGCCTAAAGTGACAACAACAAGAACAACAACAACAACAGTAGCAGCAGCAGCAGCAACAACAAAAAAACAACAACACTTGAACAACTCAAACTGAACAACAAGTCAAATAAAAATATAACTCATCTTTCACTATGTTCTAAATAAATTGGACGGCAGCAAATTGAAAAGTTACACACGCTGTGTGTGTGTGTGTTGTATATACACAAATACACACACACACTCATTGTTAGGTGTGTGTGAGTGTCTCAGTTATCGAGCGCTGAGATCGATATGGTATGTGCTTATTATATACTAAATACATATGCATATGCACACACATATGTATGTATGTGCAACTCGTGCATGCTTCACGCTCATCTAAAGTTCTAAAAGTCAAGTGCAATTTAGCTACGACTAACAACAACAACAGCTAACGTTTTATTGGCGCAAGGTGAAAAAAAATACGACACAAGTTAAAGTTAAATGATTTTTCTATAAAACAAAAAACAACAACAACAACAACAAACTACAGTTCAGTGCGCAACGAAAATTTGTATCTGAAAAACGTGAAAATTGTTGAACGGAAAACCGCTAAAGGGATATTCTTTAGCGAATACGATAACGGCATTTCGGCATTTTATTGGATTAACAAAAGTTCCAAACGCATTTTATCGGAGCAGTTCAAAGGTACGATTATTTGACTTCCTCTTAATCTTTGACTTAATCTTATGCTTAAAATCAATTTTATGGACATGCTAAACACAAGCTGTCCATTCATAATTTGGCTAGGAAAAAGGCTTAAAGCAGCGGCTTCTATCGGCTATTAACATAACCATAATATCTCATAGAATTGAAAGAGCTGGCGATAACTTTTGATTGGAAGATTGATGGCTGCGGGAGAATAAAGCTATAGATACGATACGATCCGATAGATTGAGATACATTCATCATACGTATAAAAGATGGCATGGCATAAAAATCAAAACATGTGAATTTCATTAACGTAAAAATTCCAAAAACAACAACAACAACAACAACTACTATAACAACAACAACAGCTACAACAAACAATAAGAGACACGAGCAATGGGAAGATGGCGATAGCTGATAAAAGACAAAAACAAAAAGCTGAGCAAACTGACGAACTGACTGACTGCCTGTCTGTTCGTCTGTCCATCTGTCTGTCCATATTGACGATTGGCGTTTCTGTGAGAAAGTTTTCAGTTTTGTTGGCCAGTGCACTTTTTAGTGTGGCCATAAAACAGCAACAACCAAACAACAACAACATGAACGACAACGACAACATCGGCGAACAACAACAAGGGCAGGCAAATAAACTTTACGACTATATAACAGAATCAATGTAAGGCAAAGCCTATACACTGCGCGAAACTAAGCTTACCTATAATTAAAGCACAAGATTTTTGATAAATCAATATATGCATCTGTACTTTTATAAACATGGAAAACTTGATTTGATTCGTATAAAGAATGCTTTAATATAAATAATAGATTTGCAAACCTTTTTAATCTGTAAGACTTGTCATAGTTTGATTTATTTAAAGATTATGATGATAGTAAGAAATAATTTAGCTCAATTTTTCTTAAGTATATGAAAGAAATAGATTAAGATGAAATAGATTGAATTTCAAATTTATTCAATCTATTCAATCTTTCCACCATACATACTTTTTGGGCTCCAATTTTGTACAGTGCTCATTATTTGCTTTATTAGACAAATAGCGTGTAAAGCATTATTTGCTTAAATTTGTTACAAAAACCTTCGAACTATCGACTAGCTTAGCAATCAAAGAATTTGCGTTTGACGATGACTTGGATGCTTGCTTGCATGTGCCGCAAATATTGACAATTGCCCCACAGTCATTGCGAGTGAATTGCAGGTCTCATGTTCCACAAAGCGTGCACTTATTATGCCCTGTAATCTATAAAATCGATGGGTAGGATTAGCTCAACTAACTGAAATAACAGCAACGATAGTTATGACTTTTATTGTGGGAATTACATTAAAATTCTCAACTATATTAAGTAAAATAGAATGTTAAAATAATCTGGATTATATTCAAATAAAGTGTGAAAATTAAAAAAGTTAAGTTAAATATTCATCTTTTTTACCAATTTTCCGCAGTACCAAAAGTGCTAAATTTCATTTCCAAAGTGTATTGTGCTTCTATGTAGCTAAGAGTATTATCTTCTAAGCAATAATTAAGATTGAAATCTATTGTATGTTATCTGTTCGGTAAGCCAAATGAAAGAAAGTTCAGATTTGTGGTGCTGCAAAGCAAAAGACTTAGGCAACGAACTTATTCCTTCTTGCTGATGCTCAAGCTCGTTGCCTAAGTCTTTTATTTTATCAACCAGCTGCCAACTTAATCTGGTAAATAGAGTGTAAATAGAGTGTTTAGTGCAGCACGCCAGGTGTTTGCAGATCGACAAATTAACACATCAAGGTCGTTGCAACACCCCACGGCAAATCCAGCTCCAACTGCTACAGCAACTGCAACTGCAAGTGCAGCAAACGGCAGCATCCTTTGGCAGCCGGAAGACAACAATTGCCGCTTCCTATTGCACTCGGCGGAGTGTTGTGAAGTTGAAGCAGAGAGTGTGAAAGTATTTAGTACAAATGCGTTAAGTTTTCTACAGAAGCTAAAAAAAAATAGCACACAAATCTGAGCAGAGCAAACACCTGTTGTCGTTGGGTTGTTAACACACTTCTTATGGCTCAAAGCAGAGTAAGGACAAGTTCAACTGGGGGAAATCCCAGCAAAGGTACCTCTTTAGTAGCTCGCAGCAACTTTTAACATTTAAATCGTAGAGTTATCATTAATGTTTGTTGTTGCTGTTGTTGCAGTCATCATTTGCATATTACATGCCAATAAATGTTGAAATAATGAATATAACTTCAGTAACTCGTACTAAAAATCTTATGCAAATGGCAAAAGTTAAGCCCATACTAAATTATTTAATTTGCAAATAAAATTATATGTAATAAAATATAACTTGATATCCATCTTTTTTTCTCGTTTACAGCACAAATTGGAGCAGAAAAGCTCCATCTATAAGCAATTCCAATGATGAATCAGGATAATCCATATGCGGTAAGTGAAGCTCAAGGGATGCGAGATCAATTATATTTATTCTGTGGAGTTCCCTTTACGCTCAGTTCTCCAAGTTTAAGTTTATGAAACTGTTCGTTAAGCTTTACATGAGCAGATATTCAGTCGATTTCCCCGTCAAGTTTCAGTCTGCATCCCTGACAATTAAATCTCTTAAGATAAGTCCCAGCTCACTAATCCAACAGATCATATAAATTATATTGATTTTATAACAAGTCTGGTTGTTCAGCTGTAAGCTCAATCGTAAAACATCGCATATTTTAACACAAAAGCCAAACGCATGATAAATGCAGAGCGCCAAACACAATACTCCAAAAAAAAAAAAAGATGAAAAAAAAAAGAAAATCAAAAAATTATAAGAAATGAAAAAATTTTTGTATATTTTACGAGCTAAAAAGTGGACAAACTGATATAAAATCAGATAAAAACGTTTTTATGATCTCCCCAGTCGAAAACACATAGGAATGCGCTACGCAAGTGTGCTCGATATGGACATACCCTGTGAAATAGTCAAAAGTGCATTTTAATAATTTGCAGTTTCCCACAGATTTTAAAGAGAATATTGTTTTAATATTATTATATACATATATCAAATAAGACATTATGGTTAAAGTTAGAAGAATAATATATAATATTAATATCGATGTAAAGTATAAGTTAAATATTTCCTCAACATTTAACAGAAAAGTTTATACTCCCATTGCAAAGTTTAACAGGGTATTCGAACAGATTAAGCCAAATCAAATGCAAAGCATTTATTTTTTTTTTCTTGAAATGGTTGATAAAATTTATGAAAAATAAAAGAAGAATAATTATCATTGATAAGACAAGGTAATGAAAATTAAAAAAAATCTAAAACGAAATCAAAAGTCAACATGGAATTTAAAAGCGCTTCCGGATCTCGCGAATGGGCGCAGAATTTATGAAATATGAGTTTTTGAAGTCCGTGCATAATTACCCTATACAGTTTTCTGTCTGTCTGAGGGGGAGCGAAAAATTCATAAAGATCAGCATCAGTGGGAAGAAGAAGACGAGAGATGAAACGGTGGCCTAAACCAGTTTATACAGCAACTGGTGGCGAAAATATTTAAATGATGTCATAATTTTTAGTAGATATAAATATAATAATCATAATACACACACTAAACACACACACACACATACTTGTTGCTTCGATTTTCGATCTTCATAAACGGCAGCCGCTTCACCTGTTTTGTTTCTTCAAATTGCGCTTTTTGTTGTTGTTGCTGCTTTTTTTTTGGACTTCATGTCAACTTAAATTAATGCAGATCAATTAGTTAATATTATTAAGCGTCTCGAATGCTAAAAACTGCGTATTTTAAATAGATTTCTATGGACCGAGCAGCTAGATAGAAATTGACGTTGTTGTTGCTTAAAAACTCACGTAAGTTGTTGCTAACATGGCACTAAATGTCAATATTTGAATATTAAGTTTTATTTAAGTGCGTTTTTTATGACTTTAAGCCGATATTCGTTTGCTCCGAGAAACAGTCGGCGGTATCCAATGTTGGGCCCCTCCTTGGAAATGAGGTTGCCGAAAGAGGCGGGACCCATTTCTAGTGTTAATTAGTTGAAATGTGAGACGATAAACTAAATGTTTGATTTAAATGAAGTCAACGACAACGCACAGATTAAGATTAAGACTAAGTCGGGTTTTAAGGCAAAATCTTGACTTATCAAGTCTAATATGTGTTGCAATAAATTAATAATCTAATCCGACAATTTAATATGCGCAGATACTTATATTCATTATAAGGAGAATGCGAGTAAAAGAACATCTTTGCTTACTTAAGAATTGCATTCAGAATTTTGGGTAGTAAGCTGACTACTTTATTCTTAAAACAAATTTGCACTCAAAAAATTAAGTATGTAAATAAAATAAAAAAAAGTATTTACAATTAAACATGCTCATTACTTTCCATTTAAAGCTTAGAAATTTTATAAAAATAGCTATAAAATTTCCAATAGTGTGTAGGAAAATTCCATAAAATGCTAACAAATTTCTCATAAAGCTACAAATATTTATATTATTTAAATATCCATTTACACTTCCCTTTTAAATTAACTTAAAAGCGTTAGAGAAACTCAACTTAATACTATTTTCCACTTTATATATCAACTTTCATCAAGCTGCAACAAATGCCACCATGTCATTAGTGTAAGCTGTAGATTGTCTATAATTTAGTTGGAATTCGAAACGATTCCAATTCTAATCCGTTTTGAAGTAGCTTCTGTTGTAATTTTATAGCTTTCTGTAACTTTGTAAGCGAATAATGCGATTTTTACTCGTGTTGACTTGAATTTTGTGGCTAATCAAACAAAAATGCATGTGTTTGTGTGCAAATTTGTTTTAAGAATAAAGTAGTCAGCTTACTACCCAAAATTCTGAATGCAATTCTTAAGTAAGCAAAGATGTTCTTTTACTCGCATTCTCCTTATAATGAATATAAGTATCTGCGCATATTAAATTGTGTGTGTGAGTAAATGTATGTGCAACTGTCACGCCCTCAACAACATTCAGTTGAACAGGGAACTTAACATCGGGTGAAAATCAACTGAAATTTGTATTGGCAGCTGGAGACAGGGAAACGCATTACAATGTTGAGTTGCTGCTGCTGTTGGTTGCTAGTTGCTGGTTGCTGGTTGCCTGTGGCATGCCCCAAACTGGACAGACACTTGACTGTTGTGGAATTGACTGTGGTGGCTTACAGTCAAATGCACTTCGACTTTGGCTCACGCATCTGCCAAACAGGCAACTCCATTTGCAGCTACCAACTCTAAACTGCAAACTGCAAACGGCAAACTCTTTGGCATCTTTTCTATTTGCATTGCAGCAGCGAGCAGTTAGCAGTCAGGAGGCATGTGGCAGGCAAGAGGTTGCAGTGGCAAGCTGCAAGTTGGCTGGTTGCTGACCATTTTGGTCATAAACATTTGCGTAATGGATTTTTTCATATTTTGTTGGACGCTGCGAACACACAAAGTAAATTAATTACGAGCTAAACTTGAGGTGGTGCGGTGGTGAAGTGCGGTGCGGTTTCTCGTTGGAAAATTCTTTTGAGAGGGCGAGCAAACAACGAAACGAACGAAAAAAAAAGTTATAAATGCCTAAAAATAAATAAGCCAAAGCCAAGGCTAAACATGGCCAAAATGCAGAAAAAACAGAAGCAGCGAGCAAATTAGCAAAAGCCCAAAAAGCATTTGCCGCGTTTCAAACACACACACACACACATAAACACACTAAATGTAATTACAGCAAGGCTATGGTTGTTGTTGTTGCTGTTGCTGTTGTTGTTGCTGTTGTTGTTGTTGTTTGCGGTTGTAGCCATAGCCGGTTGCAATTTTTCACATGCGTAGCCAGTTTTGTTGCTGTAAAAGTTGTTCATCTCATGCTGTCGTCGTTTTGTGTTGCTGTTGTTGTTGTTGTCGCTGCGACTCCTTGTTGGAATGTGTTGTGTGTGCTCGTGTGGTGTACATGTTGCGGTTGATAACTCAATTAGAATGTGAAATTTATGTACGCCACAAGAAATTAACTTGCAATTAGAAAATGTTGGCAAAAAAAACGAAATGAAACGAAAGACTTAGGACACGAACTTGATATGTTAAACTCTGCACTTGGCAATTAAGAGGCAACAAAACAAATTGAAACAATTTAACAACTTGAAATGATTTGTCTTACATAATTGGCTCCGCCAACATGAACATGAGTCTTGACTGAGTTGTAAGGGTCGACTCGACTCCAGCCTGTCTTTTGGCTAGACAAGTCTATTGGCCTGGCCGAAAAAAGCAGCCAAAACTAATGATGATGATGCACTGCACGCATTTGCACTATTTATAATTTCGTGTACGAGTCGAAGAAGGCAGCAAGGCCCACACGATGGGGCTTATGGGGCATGGGGCATGAGGCAACATGTCTGTCGAGTGCCAAAAGATCAATGATCCAATCCTGAAGCTTGTTGCTTGCAGCTAGCAGCTTGATGACTTTACTAGCTCGCTCAGCGAGTGAGTGAGTGAGTGAGTTGCACGCAGACAGACAACTTCATTTATTTGCAGATACATTTCAGGCGCCCCCAAAATGCAGCCTCATCCTGTGGCAGCAACAGCTGCAGACATCTATAACTTTATATATTTTTTTTTTGCTTTTTTGTGCCTTTTGGCAAACAACTCTTTGATTTGGTGGGTTGTGCTCATGTGTAATCCGTTTTTCTCTCATGATTAATGAGCGAAATTAGCGAACTGAAAGTTGCAAGTTACAAGTTGCAAGTTACAACTTGGCTAGTTGCCATCAGAGTTGCCAAATGACTTAGGCAACGAACTTGAACGAAAACCTAAAGAACAACAATTACAATACGAACTTCCTCTCTGTGGCAAAAGATGCTGCTGCTGCCGTCGCTGCCGTCGCTGCATCGCAGTCATTATATCCGCCCGCCGTAACTAGCACTAAAGTACGAGCACAAACAACTGGCTAACCTTGACTGAAAATCCTACACAGCTGAATGCATTAGTAGTTCAACAAAGCAATGAAGAAGAAGAAGCAGCAGCAGCAAAACTAACGACTTGCAAATGCGGCAAAATACCGACAAAGTACGCCGAAAACAAAACGCTATTAAACTTCTATTATTTAAGTACTACATTGTGCACTGATACTGAAAACGAAACAAGCCAACGAAATGAAAACGAAACGAAAATGAAACGAAAAATGAAGCGCAAAAACCAAAAAACCGAAAAAAACAAAACTAGAGAAGATCCGATCCGGTCAGCACATAACGATAATGAGGCAGCATTGTATAAAGAGAGAGACAGAGAGAGAGACTCCAACTCTCGAGACTCGTGGACGTACTCGATCCTAACCAATAACTTGGACTGTAGCTAACAGAGCATAAATCCCAAAGCCAAAGTACTTTGCAAATTATGCAATATTATGTAATTATACAGACAATCAGCCAAGGCAGTTGCACGAGCCAAACTGGTGGGGGAGGGGGGCTTCGACTCTTAAACTTTAGTTTTGTATTTGGATCATGGAGAAGTTGAAATGTGAAAATGATTGAGCGCATTATTTTCAAATTAACGCGTGGCTGTAACACAGATAAGAGATAAAGGGTGAGGGGCAGGGGAATATATAAGTACTATGTACTCCCCCTTTCATGTCACGCTTCGATGACACACACACCTTTTTCTATGCGCCCAGTTAAGATCAGGCGCGTGGCCTTGCCAAGGTTTTTGCCTACATATGTGTAGACTCAAATGGAGACTCGACGAAGTCTTGTTGCATTTGCAACATTCCCTTATCCCAACACATAAATAAAACAAAAATAATATTTAAATTAAAAAAAAAACAAAAAGTATTATATCCCTAACTCAAATCACCATTATCCCAAAAACATGTTATTTTTCTTAATTTTATTAATTTTACTGCCACTCAATAAGCTTGATTTAGAGAAAAATTCGAGTAATAAAAGTTCGAGTTACGGAATTTCAACTGTATATTATATTTAACTTATATATTATTATTATTTTTTAAGGACCGTCTTTACACAGAATTAATTTTTATATTTTCTAACATGAATTTACGATTAATTAATTTTAAATAAATAAAATAAAATTAGCAAAACAACAACAATTTTAGTCGTATTCTAGTAAATAAATATCAGGCAGTAGAATGTTTAAGAATAACACTGAAAAGAGGAATTTGCAAATACAGTTCTCCCTTGAGAGTTTTACTCTCATTCACGACTTCACATTTAAATAGATCGCACAGCAAGTGCATTCGCTCTTCGACTGAAAGCCACAATCATATTTAAGTATCGCAATTTACTTTGTTGTGGTTGTAGTTATCTTTGCCCACTGCTTTTGGTCTTGCTTTCGATTTCAAGTTCAACACTTGCTGACAGACGCCAATGCGTTCCGAGTGGTTGCCCCGCAATACGCCACTTTATTACGTGGACGGCTGGCGCCCCGTTTCTTATAGCCGAAGAAGGGACAGAGGAGAGAAGAGAAGAGGGGGAGAGCTTTCCTCAAAGAAGCGTAACAAAATTGTTATAATTTCGGTTTGTAATCCATAATAATAATAATAATAATGATAATGATAATAACAGTTCATCGGCAGAAATGTTTGCCTTAAGGTCAAGGTTGTGAGCTGTTTATTGGAGTCAGCTTTGCGTTGTGTGTGGAGTTTGGTAATGAGCTGCCAAATTGTTAGAATGTGGTTAATACAATAACAACAACAAAGGCACAACAGTAACAGCAACAGCTGTTTGGTTTGGAGCATTCAATTAATTGGCCAGCTGGCCATGTTTATCGAAAATAGTTAAGTTGAGAGAATCCAAATGCGACGACCTCTGCACGACTCAGCAGCGATTTAGCGCAACAAATTGAATTAAATTTATATAAATTGCATAGAGACCAGTATCTCCACATACTTATATATGTATATTGTATAATAAATATATACTTAACGGCAGCATCTGATGTCCGCTTACATTAGACATTAGACCCAATGAGCCGAGCAAATTGTGCCCATTGTTATATTGTCTGTTTATTTGTAAATCGCATTGCATTGCTTTTGTTATCGTTATTGTTGTTATTATTATTAGCATTATTATTTCTATTATTACTATTATTATTAGTACTACTCGCTACCATTGTTGCTGTAGTTGTGGTTGGGATGAGCATTGAGGCAATGGCACTGGCATTGAGCGCAGCTTGTGCAAAAATCAACAAAAGTCTTAAAAAAGCTGTCAATGGTATTTGCTTTGGTTTCATCTCTTCCCACGCCCAAAATATAAAGTTCACCTTAATTTCGTTTTAATTGAAAAACGAAATTTTATTCTCAATTTATTAAAATTTTATCCTAATACAATATCAATTAACTTGTTTGTTAATCTATAATATACTTACTTAAATATAAGTACTTACATTGGTCTCCAATTCTTTCAATTTATATCAAATAATAATTATATTATAATATAATTTGATCTATTCAAAATTATTTTTTTGACTTCATTTGTTAATACATATTGCTTGATATATTAAATATTAATATTCTTGCCTTTCGCCAAACTGCTTTCGCTAGTCAAATTTGTGCCCCGAATTGGGGCACAGAAATTCCAATGGTCTCAATTGTTTTGCAGTGCCAGCTGATGGCCATTTAATTATTTGCCATATCAATCAAAGCAAAAGTTTAAAATATGTTCCCACGCCACCCAAAAGAAAAAAACGAGACAAAAAAAGAGCAAAAAAAAAAAGAAAACAAAATCAAAGTCAAATTCAATTTTAATTAGTCGCATTACGTATACGTACAGTGTTCGGAACGTTGTGTGGGTTCCAAAAATTATAACAGTTCAGTTTGCAGCACATTAACACCAGGAGAGCTAGAGGGGAGAGGGAGAAAGAGAAAGAGGGCAGAGCAAGGAGACAGCCTGCGAGATATGATTCATGAAGCGAGAAAGAAGAGAGAGGGAGAGAGGGAGAGAGGGAGGAAGAGAGATGCTGAGACTCTGGTGACTCCTGCTGGGTTTTTGGCCTTTGCCGGGTTTGCTGTTGCCATGTGTCTGTATGTGTGTGTGTGTGTGTGTCTGTATGTGTGTTTGGACTTGGCCAAAACGCTGTCTCGCCGTAGCGCAGACTATTAACTTTGAAAGTTGTTTAAACAGGCGATGCCAACGGCAACAGCGACTGCGACTGCGACTGCGGATGGCGAGCAACCTCCACCTTCTACTTTTTGCATTGGGCGAGCATCGTTGTAGTTGTAGTTGTATGTAGTTGTAGTTGTCGTTGTCGTCATCTGCCTCTCTACAGCCAACAACAACAGCAACCAGAGCTGCAGTTGCAGTCAGTGTCATCGGCGTCGCGGCTCGTGGGAATTGGATCATTAGAAGCAGCGAGTGGCGCAGAAGTTGGTCAACTAGAGTCGTCCAAAGTCGCCTCAGTCGCCCCGTTGCAGTCGTTGCTGGCAAAACGTTTTGCATGTGTTTTGTTGGTTGTTTGCTGGCAGTGTTGCCACCGTTTCTTGTTGTTGCCAGTTCCAAGTTGCCTGTTGCTGTTGCCAGTTGCCAGTTGCTGTTGCCTGATGCTGTTGTTGCTGCCTTAAAGAGGTGCGATAAGTAAATGTGTCCGCGTCTCTTTTATTTGCACTTGCACAGTGTACTTCTTTTAAGCTGTTGTTGTTGTTGTTGCCGCCCAGCCTGGGCGACCCCAGCGTCGCTGTTGTCGCTGTTGTTGTCGTTGTCGTTGTTTTTGTTTGTTTATTTGTTTTGGCGTTTTTGTTGTGTGGCTGCTTTGAGCTTCTTTGGGGTCTCTTTTGGTGTGTGTTGCATGCGATTTATTTGTTTGTTGTCTCGTTGTTATCTGTGCGAGCTTTTTTGACTTTTTTTTCACCTCCCGCAACTCTTACTCTTCCACCAACTAGCTGTTGTTGTGATTGTTGTTGTTGTCTGCTACTTTACTGCACTTTTTTTTGTATTTTTTACAGCCATCGCCTGATTTCGAGAGTCAAAAGTCAATTAAATAAGAGCAGTGCACAAGCTTGTACTTGTTATTGTTGCTGCTGCTGCTGTTGTTGTTATTGTTTTTTTTTTGTAAAACGAGCAATTTGTGCACTATGGGAACCACATTTCACCCAACAACTTAGGCGATTTGGCTGCCTTTGAGAATTTCTCGTGTTGATTTATGAAAAGGTGGCAAAGCGCAAGTTTGTTGCCTAAGTCTTTTGTTTTTCGCTTGCAGGAATCGCAAGGAATGTCTGAATACAAAGTGTTTGGCACTGGTTGCAAAAGTTCGTTGCCTAAGTCATTTGATTTTAATACAAAATAATATTTTTCGGGCATTTCAAAGTAAGTGTATTCAAGTCAAATCAGAGATGAGTTTCAGGGAAAGTGTTCCAAAAGTAATTGAAAATTGTAATTTAATGGAATGTAAGTGGTATAACGGTTTAAAGACTGTTGAAAACAATGATGCTATTTATTGCTAACTTAAAATTAAAGTCAATTCTTGAATAATTTTAATTTTTCATCTTTTTGCCTAAAATATTTTTTACTTATTTACTTAAAAATATTAATATGATTAAATTAAATATTATTTTGTTCTCAAATATAGAATTATATAATACTCTTTATTATTGCCCCAAAGAAACTAAAATCTTAGTTTAGTTAATGATTTATTAAGCTCAACTTTCTATAGCTTCCGCAATTGAATAAAGAGAAAAACAGCCCATCAGTAGTCAACAATTAGTTTGCTCGTGTCGCATTTGTGGCAGACACTTCACATCACTCGACTGTCGTTTGTCGCTTGTCGTTTGTCGGACCATCAACTGCACTGAAAAAGCGCAAAATAAATAAATAAGAAAAAGGAAAAAAAAAAAATTATACAAAATGCGATTGCACACAAATCATGAGAAACGCTCCCAGCTTAGTTTTGGCCCCCCTGCTGCTGCATTTAGCCAGCTGTCTGTCTGTCTGTGTATCAGTCTATCTATTTGTCTGTCGGTCGGTCTCTCTGTCTGTTTGACTGGCTCTAAGCTTGACGTGCTGAGCTTTGAGTTATAGCCCCTTTTGATTCGCATGTGTCAAGTCATTGGCATCTAGTGCAGTTAAATGCTCATTGAATCAACAGCCAGCAGCCACAACAACTCAACACACGGTTATAGCCATACAATTTTATGCCAATTCATGGCCGGGCATCCAAAGTCACAGCTACATCAACAGCCACAGCAACAGCTATAGAAAAGCCAACAATTTCAAATGCATTTTCCAAGCATTTTACTAATTTGTTAGCCAAGTTTTCTTGCCCTTTTTTTTGTACCATTTTTGATTTTGTGTCAGACGGACAGCATTTCACCTGGGGGCGCCAGGTGGCAGGCCTGTCAATTGCTGGGCTCCGAATTCAGTAGTCAAGCTGAAAATTTAGTGGCTCACACACGCCAAGAAGAAGAAGCGTGTTCGCGCGCTAAAATGTCAAGCCAAACACTTGTTGTAGCAACAATTGGCACAAGTTTTGCCTAAGCTAACATTTAAAATTGTAACAAATGCCACAGAGCTTGGCGAACGTGTGGCTTCAAGCCAAACAACACAGGCACAATGGCAAACTAAATGGTTGCACCACAACCACCACCACAACCACCTCCCCCTCTAGCAACATCGCATGAAACTCAGAGGAAAACCTCGCACATTTTGCACGCATTTGCATAACAAGTAACGGCATAAACAGCTCCAAACAACGAAGTGCTTAATACTCTTTTTCAAATTCTGAAACACTAACATTTTTGAATTCTTAAATAAATTTTAAATAAAGTAAAATACAAATAAGTTTGAAATACAAAGCAAGCGAACCTTGCACATAATTCTGTATTATTTATTTGTCTATACATAAATCTCAAAAAAATTTTTAAGATTTAAATTATTACAAATATTTCATTTATTTAATCAAATATAATAGAGTAATGAATTATTAAAAAATACACAATTTAAATTTATATTTTCTTTTTATATCAATCATATATCAATCACAGTTCTTCTCCAAATGCCCCGATCATCAGTTTGGTGTGTGACTGAGCTGTTAACGCATTTAATGTATCCCAATTTGTAGGGTAACATGTGAGCTTGTTAAAAGACCCACACGTAGCTGGAACTGTGTGTAAAAATTGTTTTGCAAATTTGCCTTGGTAAATCATACGTGAACTCGTATTCTATTGAAAATTAGACGCTGCATTTTGTTGTTCCTTCAATTCTATAGTTTTCAGCATAATTTTAACCGTTTTGGCGGATGGTCACAAATTTTAAGCGGAAATTGCACAAGCACTTGGCACTTGGCAGTTGAAAGTTGCCAGATGCCAGTTGCCAGACGCCAGATGCCAAGTTGGGCGCTGCATTCTGGATAAAGCAGATAAACATAGCGAGTGCATTTAAATTTCACATGAGCTCATAAAAATAGTTACAAATTAATTATAATGACAAAGAGAAGAGTATAGATGGGTAAGGGGAGGAGTGGGGGGTAGTGGGGAATGCAGTCAGTACAACAACACATGAGCACATTATAAATCTAAACATTTCCTGCTTGACAGCTTGAAGAGCTTGCAGCGAGCGACCGAGACAGCGACGATGATGCTTCAAGTCAACAGCAACAACAACAGCAACAACAACAGCAACGATAAATATTAAAACTTTGCTTTTCATCATCACTGTTCATAATTATAGTGTTTTAGTTTATGTAGTTTAGACAGCGACTTGACTACGAGCGGCAGCAATTAGCTAAGTACAAATCAAAACGAAAGACTTAAGCGACAAACTTGACAGAAACTCATACAGCATGATGAATGCAAAAAAAAATTAAGCAGGAAACAAGGATCTGAGAACCGATTGCTGAATTGTGTGGAATTCGCCAAACTGTGCAGACAAACTGTAACAAATAATGAATTTCCACGGCAAACACACACGCACGCACACATTTGAGTCTTGTCTATGATTGATCACTCCCCGAGGGCCAAGTTGTCGTTTCGTTAAGGGCCATGAAAATGTGTAAAAATTCTTTTTTTCTGTTTTCTGCGTTGTGTTGCGTTTCGCGATGCGCATTTGACAAATTGTCCGACGAGTATCGTCTTGGCCAGAGCCGTGACTAAGCTCGTTCTGGGAGAGGCCAGCACACGGAGACGGCAGATAGAGATAGAGAGAAAGAGATCCGGGCGGTCACAATGAAATGCGATGCGTGTGCAGCTGACTGCTGACTAAAGGCTTCAACTATTTGTAACGCGGCAAAAAGAAAGCAAAAATTCTGCCAAATGGCCAAAGCAACCAAAGCGGGCAACGCGGGCAAACACGCTATATAACAATTTTGACAATTTTTAGGAGGGGAACCATCAAGTTTACATAGAGCAAACGAGTTCGCATTACAAAAATGACTCATCATCTATGTAGATACGAGCTGCAGAAGAAGAAAAAGATGCTACACTCTGCTAGCAGCTGCCTCAAAAAGCTGATCTAACTTGTTTTTGTTTTTTTTTTATTTGCTGCTTAAGCTGATTTCCAAATGTTTTGAATACGTTTGACAAATAGCACAAAAATGTCATGCGGGAAAGTTGCAATTAATGTGAACTATCAATTGATTTTATGATTTCTAATAAAAAGGCTGATTAAAAGTGGAATTTTAGTTGTCTTAGAAATGTGTCACTTTCATGGTATTTCTTATGACAATTAAATTTAAATCGATTTCACAAAATCTGCATGTAGAAATTCTATTGAAATGTTTAAGTTTAAAAGGGAATAAAATAATACATGTTTTAATGTCAATAAGTCTCTTATACAATTATTAAAATTATCATAACAATTAGTTAGTAGACTTAAGCTAAAATCAAAGCAAGTCACAGTAGAAAAAAGCGATTGAAAAACATAATTTGCCCCACTGTGCACACTGTTAACTAGTGGCAGTCACAAAAACCTAGTTTTGATTGCACTACGCAAATCATGAATTATAATTTTGCCTGTTTTTTTTTTGCAGCTCTTTTTGTTTATATTTTTCATCACAAGGCAACATCAACAACAAAAGGCAACACCAACACCAACACATGGTGCGGCCGTCTTCAGTGTCGACGAGTCATGAACAAAAATTATAAAAAAAAATAAGAGAAAAAAAAAATAGACAAAAACTAGAACAATTTGTTTTGAGCATTTTGCGCACAATGAACAAAGCGAGGCAATTGCTTTGTGCATGATTTCATTTTAATTAAATTATGTTATTGTTGTTGTTGCTATAATTGCATGCAAACTATGCGAGACGAGCACTTGGCCGGGTCCCCTTCCCCCTTCCTTTGGGGTGGGGAGGTGATGTGCAAAATCTGTTAGCCATGCAGCGCATTTGGTATTACGAGTACTCGTATTATGAGTATTTGTGGCAGCTGCCTTTGTTGTGGTTGTTGTACATGTTGCCAAGGTCAAGTTGGGCAATTATCATAATATTTTTTGCTAGCGTCTTTTTTTTTGGCCACGTTAATGACACTTAGCTTAACTGCCAGACGGTGCGACGAAACTGGAGTAAACGTGCCTTTAATTTATGTCTAACTTTTAACTGAATTATTTTTAATAATTTCATATTATAATGAGCTGGAATTTTGATATATCTGATGCCATTGCATCATCACATGCGATGAAATATTAAAAATTCTACTTGCTATTTTGGTTTGACTTAAGGTTAACAACAAATAACAAGCAACAACAGCAGCTATAATTAATCACACACAAAATCAACAACATCCAAAAATATATTTTTGTGCTGTCAATTTCTGATGACGACGCGGGGAATTTTCGTTGTCGATCCGATTAGATCAACTGAATTGTAAATACTCTGTTCAATGGTTAATATGAATTGGAACAAAGCCACAATTTCGAAGCTGTTGCTCTTTAATTTAATTAAATTAAATTTAATATTAATTTTAGATGATTACATCATATACACCCATTTTAACATTACTTAGTAACCTAGTAATTTTTAAAATATTGTAAAATTCACAACAATATACTGCAATCATTGTGTTTTCAAAAAAAAAGCGCATTTCAAAGTCGAGTAAACCTTAATGTTTTTTATTATTGAGCTACTTTTTCTTAAAAATACTAAACATTAAATATACCAACTAATTAAAATAAACTTGCTACAGCCAATGAACAACTGAATTGCAGTCGAACTCGTCGATATGCCCCATTTGGGGGGAGTTCATTTTGCTGAGGGGATCTGAGATTACTTAACAAATTGCGCACAATCTGTAGTAACGTATGCGGAATGAAATACGAACAAAATTTAACATGTTCTTAATAAGTTCCTATAATCGACAGCGCAAAACAAAACTCACTATAATTAATGGTACTATTTTAGCATGCATAACAACAAAAATTAGCTTTCTAGATAATGCACAGTCGCGGTAATGTCACTGAGCACAGCAGAGCGCCAAAAATTTATTTGCACATTTTGGGCAAAAAACCCATCTTAGCCGAAAAATTAAATTTTTTATTACTTTTCTGCTATGGGCTTCAAAAAAAATTTTATTTAAAAGATAATTTCGGATGTTCAGAATGCTAAAAAAATGGATAGAGCTCCTGGATCCAGAAAAAAATGTCCATTATAGCAGTCTTAAGTTAGAGCCAAATAAAAGGCTGAAATTGTGGGTCGCACATATAATTCGAATCGTGCGTTTGCCAAAAAATACAATGTGAGCGACAAAACGGTAAAAAAGTATTTAAAAGACATGGGAGAGATGAAATGTTCTAAGAAAACCGTTCCTAAAGTCACAGAAGTACAGAGAGAGACAATTAAACTTCGGTTGCGTGCGCTTTCTAGAAATTTGTTTTCTGCAAACTGTTCAAGGGTTTGCATAATGGATAATGAGACGTATTTCACAGTGGAGGGTCATAAGTGGACTCCGAAATATTACTTAAGGCTTCCTAATACTTAAACTTTTTTAAGGCAGGATTGGCACTGAATTCGCAAAATTACAAGGACAATTTTCATCCGGCGCTTAAAAAATTTATTGATAAGTATTATGCGAATGATAATTCGGTGTTTTACCCGACTTAGCATCTGCTCATTATGCTAGAACAACTCTAAAGGCTCTTGACCACTTAATCACTGAGTTGCCTGCCTAAGCTGCAAAGCCCTCCAAATGTGCCTCAGTTAAGTCCCATGGAAAAGTTTTGGTCAAATTTGAAAATAAATGTTTGGAGTAAGGAATATAAGCCAAAAAACATCGACTGTTTGATATTAAAAATCAAAAGAGAGCTTGCTAAAATGGGTACAAAGGGAATTCAGGAGGCTATGCGCAAGGTACCCGAAAATATAAGGAAGGCTGATCGCTATGATCATGTTAATTTTTTGTAAAAATAGCTTATAGTCCAATAAAAAACATATAAAAAATTTAAGTTGGTCGGACTTGAAATACATTTTTTATTTGTATTACAATAGTTGTTCGTATTTCATTCCGCATACGTTAAGAGCGAGAAAGAAAGAAGAAAAAATATTAAACAAATTGAATAGCAAAATACTAACAGCAAAAAGTATTTAATTATGCATTAAAAAAATCACAATGCATTGTTTTATGTATTTTGTTTTTGTGCATTTAATTTATAACACTTTCTCTTAATAGCCACTAATTGCTGGAAACCGCGCTCTTCTTTTTGTCCCGCAGAATTATGCAATAAGCCAAGTTAGACATTTTGGAAACAAACCTGTACCCAAATTAATGGGACGCTTGAAAAGATGATCAAGTGGCTATCTTTTTTTATATTTTCTTTGTTTAATGAAGTCATTCGATAAATATAATATGAAACATGATATGCTTAAACAGTGGCATTTAATGAGCTTCTATTAGTTTACATTTGTTATTCGAGCATAAGAGAACTTAATGAAGTGACACGGCTTTAATAAAGCTTAAAATTTATATTAATAAATTATTTTAGTTCAAGATATACAATATTATAGTTCAATTTAAATGAGATTCTCTTAGTTAAAATGTAACTATTATAAATACCTTGCTGATGTTATTTGATAATTTATTAAATACTCTTACCTTAATAAAACTCTAAATTCAATATTCCATACTTAGTATATGCCTAAAAGAGATATTTATAAGTAGATTTCATTATCGTGCAATCGACGGTACAATTAAATCAACCCACGTTTCGGGTTTTTGTTTTAATTAAATTGCTTGTTAAATTTAAAGCGAACTCGCAAATCATTCGCTGACACTTGAAACAAATTCATCCACGACTCTTAAACAAGTTCAGTTCACGCTAATCGAGCATATAGTATAAGAAGCTTATATAATATACATATCTGGTACAATACTCGATTATAATTGTATTCATATACGTTGTGTCGTTTATTGTGTGTAAATCAGGCAAACGCCGACTAATCCCCAAAGTGAAGCTAACGAACAGCAGAAGCTTCAATTGAAGATCACTTCTCCTCTCTCTTTCTCTCTCTTTCACTCATTCACTCGCTCACTCACATTAGCTAGTAGAATGTGTCGTTGTGTCTGTTGTAAAATAAATGTTTATTGCTTTTTAATATTGCACATTGTCTGCATAAATTTCACGGGCGAAAGACAAATGGACAGACAGACAGACAGACTGAGAGATCGCAGGCTGTGCAACTTTGTTATTACTACTTTTGATTCTCTTCTTCTTCTCTTCTCTACTCTTCCCATCTTCTTGTTTTTGTTTTTTCTTGTGTGATTTAAAATCAAACTAAATCTGCTGCCAATCCGCAAGTTGTTGAAACTTGAAACTCATAATTTTTAATTTATTTTATGTGATTTTTATTTGTCGATTAATCCCAAGCAACAACAGCCACAAAACAGCGAGCTCGACGACGCTTTATGAAACCTAAACGTACAAAATTTATTTCCTACCCAAACTCAAGCCCCGACTCAGACTCTGACTGAGACTAAGACTGAGACCCAAGCCCAGAGTCAAAGTGAGACGAGGATCGATAGAGGTGGTTGAGGAGGATCGACCAAACTCAACACATAACACGAAATCAGATTAGCATGTTTTACAGGCACCGAAACAAGCCAAAAGGAACTGAGCGAACTAAGCCAATTGGTGGTGCTGCTGGTGGTGCCAGTGGTGCTAGTGGTGGTACATTCTTTTGGGGGCCACCACAGGTCTGTTCGCAGGTCTGTCTCAGATTGGCCAAAAGTGAATGTGTTGAATGTGCTTTCTCTACTTTGTAATGTGCCAATTGTTTGGACAGATGGGAAAAATTATTGCCACCAATTGGCAGTGGGGCAATTGGCGGCTATAAAACATAAATCCCAAACAACAAAAACTAAAGCTCAACAGATTATTGTGTACGAGTGTGTGTAGCTGCCACCTGTTGCAGCCACCTGAAACAATTTCTTTTTAAAAAGAACTTAAGATCAAACGATGCTTAAATTGAGCTCATAAATATAGTTTTTAATGTTGCTTTGAATTTCCTAGAAGAGTTTCATTATAAAATAGAGAGAATATATTCGTATATGTGATGTTGTTTTTATGGGAGCCTTGCAAGTGTATATTTTAACTAATTCTTAGGAAGAACTAAATTATACATAAAATTTTATTGGTTCCTATGAGACTCGGTCTTACCTGTTAAATTTCGATTAAAATTACTAATCAATTAGATTATTTTTGGAAATAATCGTAGTCACTATATAATACACTGTTGGAAAATTTATGATTATTTATTGATAACGATTACAAAAAATCAGAAATAATCAACAATTATTACAATTATTTAAAAGATCATTATTCAAATAATCAACAATTATTACAATTATTCAAAAATAATCAAAAATAATATTTTTTAGTATTCAGATTATTTTTAATTTTTTTCGGATTATTTTTGATTATTTCTGATTACTTATGACTATCTAGTAAAAATCAAATTATTTTAAATTTTCAAAGTAGCTAAAATAATCAGAAAAAATCAAAAATAATCCGAATAATCAAAAAGATTATTTTTGATTTTTTATCATTATTTTTGAATAGTAAATTGTAATAATTTTAGATTATTTTTGATATTTTGTAATCGTTATCATTAAATAATTGGGCAAACCCGAAAGTTATCGTAATTTAATCATTAGTTCGACTTTTAAACAAAAATAATCTAATTACTAATGATTATGATTACTTATCATTATTTAACAGGTATGGAATCAGTCTAAGCTTTTCATAGGAAAGTATAATCTTAAGATATTTATGAATAAAACTAGAACGAGTCTTCAGCTGCTGAAAATCAAATTTCCTAAATGGTTTTCAAGAGATTCTTAGAAAATTGCAGAGGCTCTAAAGCTACAGGAAAAAATCTGAAGATAATAAGATAAAGAAAATACAAATTCTGCATTTTTAAAGCGGAATTCTCTATGCGCATTTCGCTTTCCTTACCAAAAAAAGAGATGTTTGCTTCTGGGCGGCAATTTCCATGCAATTCATATGTTTTGGCCAAGATCTGATGCAATATTTATTTGCATTGTGGCATATCTCTCAGCCACACGTGAGCCTGATCTTCTGGAATTGGCCGCAGTCTTCTCAAGTCTCCCACGGGCATGGCATTTGCATGAGTGTGTGTGTGCGTGTCAAGGAGGCATTGCTCCAGTTAAAGCTGCAAGTGCACAAGACACCAGGAAGAATAGGAAGAGGAGCAAGAGCAGGAGGCATAAGCTTCCAAAAAAACACTTCAAAAGCAAGCCAACAAAGCTGGCGACCTAACAACAACAACAATGATGGCAATTTGTTGATAAACATTTCGCTCGCAATAAATAAACAAATATACGACGAGTACCTTGTGCGCCTATTGCCTGGGACAGTTCAAAGGAAACCCAAAGCGTAGATTGCCAGCTTGCAACAACCAACAACAAGCAGGCAGACAAGAGAGAGAGGGGGCCAAGAGTCGCATTGCAACTTGCAACAGGCCATATAAATGCAAATGCTCTACACGCTGCTTGTTTGCTCGCCTGCCACGCTGTATTTCTGTTTTGTGTTGCTCTGGGGCAATTTTTCATTTGATTCCATCTTCATATTTTATTATGCCCCAGACCCAGGTGAACCAAGCAACCAAACGCTGTCCACTTCCATTTCCATTCGTTTTTCCTTTTTCTTTATTTATACATTGTATTTTTTGTGCTTTTTTTTTGATACCAATTTTGCGATATGACAAACTATGTTTGCATTTTAATTTTTAATGCGTGTGAATTTTGCTGGCGGCGCACTTGCTCTAAGTTTTCCACATGGATCGTGGACTGGGATTGGGATTGGGATTGGGGGAAGCTATTGGGGATTTGGGGATGGAGAGCGATAGATGCTCGTGTCATGATTTGCTGTTGCTTTTAATTGAAATTTTATAAATTTATTGCTTTCGTTTTTCTCTCATTTTTTTTCTATTTCATTTTCTTTAACTGCACGCAATAATGCCAGACAGAGACGGTGACTGAGAGAGAGAGAAAGAAAGAGAGACTTTTGATAGTATTACTAATATGTATTTTCATTTGCAATTTTCTGCTCCGTTTTTCTTTTCATGTTCATGTCCTGGCAGATGAATCAGACGTGCAAGGTCTGTGGCGAGCCGGCGGCTGGATTTCATTTTGGTGCATTCACATGCGAGGGCTGTAAGGTGAGTTCAAAAGCATTCAATCTGATACAACATATGCGAATATTGTACATGACAAGTAATCATAGCATACGAAAGGGTATTTTTAAGGTTTGCTTAAATCAAAAAACATATTGCATGTTGCGTTTTTAAAAATTCATTGATGAAATGGATCAATCAAGTCATTAATTAAAATTAAATTATTGTTTTATTACTATTACTGATTTACAGTTTTGTTGAACATAATTTTAAAACTTATTTGAACCTTTAAGTTGTTATCAAAAGTTCAGTCTTAAGTCAGTGAGTCAAAGATTAACATCTTACCACTTTTTATCATTATGTTATTAATCGTTTAATTGGAATGCTTAAATACCATTCTTTGAATTTATCTATTACAGTAAATAGCTAAATTATTGTCTGCTATTATCGAATAACTCTATAGAGTTTATTTCCTGTTCATCAGTGTGATAAATGCCAATCAATAATTGGCAACTTTTACTGTCGATTGTTAGTGATACAAATATTCATAAAAACAATCGATAGAAACATATTTCAAACAATACTATGCTATACTATACTATACTATAATAATAATCGACACTGCGGCGCCTCCCTGCCAATAATATGAATAATAGTTATCGATCGCTATTGGCATTCCATAATAAATCGCATCGTCGCATCGTGACAAAGCCGTAGAGTAAATGGTGCCATACCAAACTGGAATGTTGAGTTCATTACGAGCAATATCAATCGCAGCAGCAGCAACAGCAACAACAACAACAATGAGATAAACGACAACAAAAAACGCCTCAAGCTAAGGTCAAAGTTAAACAAAAAAAAGAGCGCTCCACAAAATGCATAATTGATTTAAACACGAGTATTTTAGCTGGCCCAAAGAGTTGCCCAAGGAGGGATAAAGGAGGGGAGAAGGGGGGGCGGCATTCCCAAGGAGAAAAAGGTCAACTAACGTACAATTTGTGGGTCAGCATTATTTGATTTGTGCGCCATCGCGTGGGTCGACTAATTTGACGCCCACTAAAAAGATCCACCAAAAACCAAACGAAGCGTAGAATAAAAGACGATCAGAAGGGGGTACAGAGCAAAGAGAGAAGAGTGTGGGGGGTACAGTGGGTAAAACAAACAAAAGTGAATTCGCCTTGGCGCATTGAAATTACTTAGCAAGTTTCGTCCGGTTCAAATGAAACTGAAAGCGAACAAGAAGTATACGAAGAGCAAGACGAAGAAGAATAAGTAGAAGAAGAGCAGACAGAAGAAGAAGAAAAAAACTATATATACTTGTGCTAGTCGTATCCTCCATTTCCATTTCCATTTCCGACCCAGTAATCTTGATGCCCAATTAACCTTAAAAGTGGATTTTCGCATTGTTTTTGTTTCGTCGTCTCCACCTACGACAACAAAACTAAAACTAAAACCGAAACTGAAGTTGAAGTTGAAACTCCAACTCCAACGGCAACTGCAACTGACTGAATACTGACAGACATGACTGTCTGTCTGTCTGTGTGTCTGGTTGTCTGTCCGTCTGTTTGTCTGTCTATTGTCCATACGCCAACTTGATTGCAGCGCAGCGCTGTGATTTACGGCCAACATCGCAAGTTGGCATAAGTGTTGCACAGCCTATAACCTTTGCAACATGCTGCGACGACTCTCAGCAACAGCAACAGCAACATGTTGTAGTCATTTTCGTGCCGCATTGAATTAAATTGTTTGTTTGCTTTGTTGCAATTGATTGTGCCCCAGCCAACGGTTAATGGGGCACTCCAAAGTGTAGGTGGATGTGCATGTTGCATGTTGTTGTCGAAGAGATCCACAGCAGCAACAACAACAACAGCAACAACAACAACACTTTTTGATGAATCATCAGAAAATTTAATGAGATATTTGTGTATTGAATGACATCATGACTTAAATGAGATAAAAAGAGAGAGAGAGAGCAAACAATCACTTGAACTTCAATCTTATATCGAATCGATACTGAAAATACAACAATTTAAAGAAAAATCTCTGCAAATACAGTTTCCTTAGTTGAATTGAAAGTAAAGCAACAGTAGATCAATGATAAAACAAATATATCGAATAGTCGGATGCAGTGTGTCAACAATGGGTTAAGGCTAAAGGATACTTAAGTTCAAGTTGTAATCGAGAGATGAGTGTAGGTGCACAGGTGAGTGTGAAAATGTGTGAATGTATGAGGGCATTCATCATTGAGTGCATATCAAATGCTAAATATTATGCACAGTAAACGATTGGAGAACTATCGGCAGGTGTTAAGATATTGATAGTAGAAAGTTGCAGGAAATCAATTTTTTGGAAGTATTAAAAATGTAAAAAAAAACTTGTTGAAATATAGATTTAGGTTTGCATGATATACAAATATGTAGATGTTATAAAGAATTAAAAAAAAATTAGATCATTATATAAAATAAGAGGATTATATAATGCTGATTGGTTTAATTTTGCAAAAATTTTTCGACAAAGTTGCTTGAAATAGTTTACGCAAAATGGTTGTTTTGGTAGTGTTTTGGGTCAATTTGTCAACAAAATCAAATCTTTACCACTTGTTTTTTTAAGAATTTTCGTTCATGTTGTCCTGCAATCGAATTTTCCGATGTGGTACATATACTAAAACGAAGATCCTGTTATTCCAAGTAGCTTTAGTTTAAAAATTATGGTGAAAAAATGTTTATTATTAATTCAAAAATATACAGGTACCCAACTATTTTTTTTATTAATTTTTATAATAAGTATTTTTAAATCAACAATATTTGGCATTACAAATATCGTTGATTTTACTCGTGTCTTTTTTTTCTACTTGCAAGTGTTATTAGAAATGATATATTCAAATTAATTAAGAACACTTTAATTAAAGCAACAATTATAAATATTAAAATATATGAGTCATGCTTAATTTAAATTAAAAATTGAAAGGTTGAAAAGAAAACATAAGTTGAAGATGTTAAATAAATAAATAAAATTATTGAATATCCTTGTAAATTTATCACAGTCTAAATTATACTCATATTTATGTATGAATCTTCCAGACTAACCTACATATCTTCCATCTCCCTTCTCAATCTGTTTTCAGTCGTTCTTCGGGCGTTCGTACAACAACCTGTCCTCGATTTCGGACTGCAAGAACAACGGGGAGTGCATCATCAACAAGAAGAATCGCACCGCCTGCAAGGCGTGTCGCCTGAAGAAGTGTCTCATGGTGGGCATGTCCAAGAGCGGATCACGCTACGGCCGTCGCTCCAACTGGTTCAAGATCCACTGTCTGCTGCAGGAGCAGCAGCAGCAGGCGGTGGCTGCGATGGCCGCGCACCACAACAGCCAGCAGGCGGGTGGTGCAGGCAATCCCGGCGGTGGTGCCGGTGGCGTTGGTGGTGGCACTGCCAACGGATGCGTCAAGTCGATGGGTGGCATGCCAGCCTCGTCGGCGGCAGCTGCCGCCCTGGGCATGCTGGGGCATGCGGCGGGCGGCTATCCCGGATTGTATGCGACGGGACCGCCGCGCAGCAAGGAGGAGCTGATGATGCTGGGCCTGGACGGCAGCGGGGACTACGGTGGGGGCATCAAGCACCCGGCGCTGGTGGCCTCGCCGTCGGTCAGCTCGCCGGATTCCCACAACTCCGACAGCTCCGTGGAGGTGAGCAGTGTGCGTGGCAAGCACAACGCCAATGCCAGCGGGACGGCCACCGCGGGCGACCAGGGCAGCCAGGCATCCGCGCCAGGTCGACCGCCGCAGTTGCGCAAGGATCTGTCGCCGTTCTTGCCATTGCCGTTCCCCGGTCTCGCCTCAATGCCCGTGATGCCGCCGCCCGCCTTCCTGCCGCCCTCGCACCTGCTCTTTCCCGGCTACCATCCCGCGCTCTACTCCCACCACCAGAGTCTCCTGAAGCCGACGCCGGAGCAGCAGCAGCAGCAGCAACAGGCGGCGGTGGCAGCGGCGGCTGCAGTGCAGCATCTGTTCAACTCGAGCAATGCGAGTGGACAGCGCTTCGGGCCACAGTTGCATGCCACATCCATGCCATTTGCTGGCCATGGTCACGGTCACCACAAGGACGAGGCAGCTGTGAGTCCAAACCACAACCACAACAACAACAACCACATGCTGTCGAATGGCGGCAAAGCGACAACGACAACGACAACGACAATGACGACAACGTTGTCGAGTGCTGCTGACGAGCTGACAAAGCGATTCTACTTGGATGCGGTGCTGAAGTCACAGCAGCACAGTCCGCCGCCACTGGCAACCAAGCTGCCACCGCACAGCAAGCAGGATTACTCCATATCCGCCCTGGTCACGCCCAACTCGGAGAGTGGGCGGGAGCGTGTGAAGAGCCGGCAGAGCAATGGGGAAGCGGAGGAAGAGCGCAGTGATAAGACAGCTGACGAGGAAGCGGAGCAGGAGCAGGAGCCGGAGGAGGTGGATGAGGATGAGGAGGATCTGGTGGTGTCCATGACACCGCCACATTCGCCCGCGCAACTGGAGCAACTGGAGCCGGAGCATCTGCACGTGGTGCCGACACAGGCAGCACAGGACAATCCCATTGATCTGAGCATGAAGACCACAGGCAGCTCCAGCTCCAGCTCCAGCTCGAGCAGCAGCAGCTCCTGCCAGGATGTGGATGCTGAGATCTATAGTGATAACGAGGCAGCTCAAGAAAATCTCAAGAAATCAATCAACTCCGACGAGGAGCAGGAACAGCAGCAGGAGCAAGAGAATCCCGAAGACCAGGAAGATCTGAGATCTGAGCACACTGAACTGGAGGACACTAGCACCACGGAGACGGTCAAAACCAGCATTGAGCAATCTAACAAACTCAACAACAACAACAATAGCAGCAGTAACAACAACAACAAGAACAACAACAACAACAATAGCAACACCAGTGATAACGAGGCAAGCGATAACCTGAAACGGAAACTGAACGAACTCATACAGGAATCGAATGCTTCGAATAACTCAAAGCGTCTGCGTTTGGACTCACCGCCCAATCTAACAGTTAAATTGGCCACCTCGACGGCACTCGACTTAACCACCAAGGTCTGATCGATAAACGATAGACAATCGATTTTATTCGGCCTCTTAACACTATGCAACAAACACTGAACATTTATTGAAATTTATTATTATAGATGATTTGAGAAATGTTATTCAAATTGTTGTCTTCAGTTTTTTGAGGTGTTAAGATTATTATTTAAATTATATTTTTCATTATTTTTATTATGTACATTTTTAGCGGAAACATCAAATAAATATACAATTTATTTAATATTTCCGCTCATCATACAGTAGCCGCAGACCAAAATACAAAACATTTTGGAAGATTGCAATTTAATTTAAAATAAACATTTGAATTATAGATACATATATCTAACTATTAAAAATGAAAATCAAATTAATTTTCTAATCAAAAACATAACAAAAAATGCCAAAAAAAAAACAATCTAAATTGTTGAAAAAAATTGTACATTTACATTATAAAATTTAAAACAAAACTCATGAGAACATCAGAGCATCAACATAGCAAAATTATGAGCTCGAAAAAGATGTTGCATAGTGTTAATTGTAGTATATGAAATGCCCCTAAATCAAACAGCGTCCCGTGCCCCTACCGCAATGCCAAATACAAATACAATAAAAGCAACAACAACAACAACAACAAGAGAACAAGAAACAGACGCATTAAAGAACACGAATCGTGCCGTTTTTAAAGATATTATCACATCGTTTAAAACAACTAACTAAATGGCAAATATATGCAAAAGGCGCCGCCGCCGTCATAGAGAGATGCGACATTAGCATACGATATGTGAACTGAAAAGTATAACAAACGGTGCGAGAGTCGAGGCGACTTCTCTTAATTAGATGCAACGAATTATAAACAAATATTTCGATTAGACAAAATGATATGTACGAGTATTTCAGAACGATGACAACAAAGAATCGAATCGATTCGAAATGAAATGAAATGGGACCAGCCTAAATTGTTGCAAATTATGCAAGACAGCTTATCTGAATCGTTTGCATAATATCGTAGTGGAATTTATAATTTATTGTTTAAGCAACGTTTTCTTAGTATATGTAGTTATACTATAGCATAATATACTTATTATACTACTTACATATATCGAATATAAATATTTCTTATAATAGAATACATAAAGTTTCTTAATAGATATAGGACTATTTCAAGTATTTCATAGATCTTAAACAAATGTATCTTCTTATAGCGAATTTCAACTTTAAGCTATTGTATTCGATTGCTTTAGTTCTCGAGTTATTAGTCACAATTAGCAAATTTGTATCTTTAGCCTTATACTATACTATAGTATAATACATATAAATTAATAAATGAAATCAAAGCACCAAGTTGTCTAGCATAAATTATTATTCTATTTGTATATTTTAGATCTTTATTTTCGGTATATTGTCGTTTTTTTTCGCTTCATGCTTCGTATGCAAATTGTACGACACAACATGAAATGAATAATAAAAAAAAAATACGAAATACAACAGAAACTGAGAAAAATATTATTGATATTAAATAAACACAAATAAATATTTAGATGAACGACTTTGATGGGCCTTTTTATGGGTTTCTGGGTGCGTTTAAAGCCATGAGGAAGTGGGTCAAAGAGCACATCAATATGTACATACTTATTATAAGCTCTGGGTATTTAACAACAGCACTGCGCCGAGTCAATGGGAAAATTGCCAGCAGGTGAATTCCAGGGGCCCAGAGAAAGTGGTCTCTACCAATCGTGTCGAAAGATAAATCTAAATTTAAATTATCAAAATAATTTTAATTAAATTTAAACCTATTTGAATGTTCATCTCTTTTCTTTTTATTTTCTATTTTCTGTGAATATAAAATTATTATTTATTTAAAATAGATATCAATTATTTCTTTCAAAATAATAATTTATATTTACCAACCATTTTTTTGAGATAGACTTAACTTATAGAAAGGAATATAATTTATCTGATATTTTAAGAAAAATGTTATATGCTTCCCGTTAAATTTGCTGCTATACTTGTGAGGTCTTGCTCTAGTTTCTTTCATCTAATCACTTCTCATCAACCATCTGATGAGTCGCTTAAGTAGACAAGTATTTCAGTATCCTGCAGATTTTATCTACCAATCAGTCCCCAGAGTATCGTCGGCAAGTGCAAACTGCAAAACTGCAGTTTGGTGAAAAGAATTCCCACACACAACAGTTTGAAGGGGAATCGATTTTCTCAGCTTTCAGCTTCGGATTCAGCTTCAGCTTCAACTTCAGTTTGTGGGTAGCTCAGGAGCTGGCTGTGTCAATGTGCATACCAGAGGAGCCAATCAATCCGAAATCTATTTCAATCAATCTTTGCGTAATTGTAAATACTTTCAACATATTTCTCGCTTTGCCTTGGGACTGACTTTGGACTGACTGACAGTTGGCGCGACGAGTTCGCGAGTTGTGATGCGATGCGATTCAACGCGATTCAATGCGATTCAATGCGACGCGACGCGAAAAGTCGACGGCAAATGGCGAGAAAATTATAGCAAATGCTTGAGCAGGGGGCTAAAAAGGGGCTTGGGGCAGAGATCGACTGCAAGACCTGAATTCGTTTCTATTTATTTCACACTTGAATTGATGCGCTGCAACCGAGATTGACATTTTGCAAATGCTCAGCTTGCTCAGCAGCAAAACGAGCCTCGGGGCCAGCTTGATAGCTCGAAAGCAATTCCGGAGACTGAAGACTGAAGACCCGAAGATCGCAGACAGAAGCCAAGCGACAAATGCTGCTGGGTGCAGGCTTGGTCGCTGCCAAGAAGCAAGAGACTTGACGAGTTGACGGGCAACCCGGCGAGATCTCGATGGCAGGGAGGGAAAGGGATGTCAAGGGAAGGGAGATGGAAGGAGAGGGGAGGAAAGAGGTGTAACGTCCCTGGGCGCATTGTCAGCACTGAATAGTAGTGCAAATAAATTTCAATTGCGAGACACATTCTCCCACTGACATTGTTTGACACCTTTGACTGCACACTCACACACACTCACACACACTCTCACACACATACACACAGGCGAATTTGCATGCAAATGCGTCAAAGTGAGAGAACGAGAAGAGAAGAAAAGAGCGAAGACTGCGGGAGTGTCGAAGAGAGTGAGGGCCGTCTTCAGGCTTATTGTTTGATCTGCACAGATTGGCCAACACCCAGCGGCGTTTTGTATTTTTGTTGTTGTCGTCTTTTGCGCATTTTGCTAACAAGCTGGCAAAAGCAGTTAAAAGTTAAGAGACGTCTTAAACACGTCGAGTTGCGACGCACCCAGCTACCAGCTGAAAGTCAAATGGGACCTCATCTAATACTCCATTTATATGCTCCAAATCCATTAAGTGTTTTGCCGTTTTTATTTGCTACCCACACACACACACACACACAGTCAGATAAATAGGTAGAGGCAAGAGGGAGAGAGAAAGAGAATGATGGAGACTGTGACTACACCCTAAACTCTTGTCGCGCATTTGGAACACTTTCCGCACCTACTACAACGACAGCAGCGACTACAGTGAAGCTTGCCAAAGTGGAATCAGAAGTGCCAACATCTCGTTTAGGGTGACCATACTGCAGAAAAATTACCTTACTACTTTACCCAATCAAAACGTAGCTGTCTGGTATCATGCAATTTTTATTAGTTATTTTGGGGTGACCATACATTTTAATTAAAAACACTTCCATTTAGGCTGGTTTTACAATACAAAATTTAACATTTTGTGAACCAACAACTAGAGCTACAATAAACTGTTTCCATACTTCGGATTTTTAGTGGCAGAACGAATTGACAGCACTTTAAAGGTGACCATATTTATCTTTGCATGACTTTTCCACACCTAAAACCTATTTACCTAATTTGACTATACTCTATATTAGTTTCTCAACAGGTTGGCAGTTTTTTTAGGTTTACCATATTTTAGGTTTCAGTTTTAGTTAAAAAGGTTTAAAAATACTGGATATGAGCTCTTCCCTACTTCCGTCTAAAATTAAACAAATTTACAGAAACTTTTGGGTTAACATATGTTACTTGTTGAAGAAAAATTATAGTAAGAGATATATCCTTTCTCTCGCACAATACCTTTTATCTTACTTTATTAATTCATTGATTGTTTTCCTTATATGTGCTATCGATTTAAGAAACATATCAAATGTAATGACAGTTTACTGTATTAGAAATGACACCAACGCCGACAGACTCTGGAACTCCCAGGTTGCCACAGACAACACACGCACCATGTGTTGCATGAAGCTCCAAGCCCCAGTTTGTGGCGTGTTGTGTAAATGCCTGTGTGTATATGTGTGTGAGTGAGTGTGTGCCAATATTAACACCTAACACCGAAGCAATGAACTGATCTGAAACGAGACGATGATCATGATGATGATGCGTTGAAAGACTCGAAGACTACTTTTAATGCATTTAACAAACATAGAGACTGAGCGCGAGTACTTATATTGAAC
The DNA here is from genome assembly GCA_037043405.1 of Drosophila subquinaria. Classification (NCBI taxonomy): domain Eukaryota; kingdom Metazoa; phylum Arthropoda; class Insecta; order Diptera; family Drosophilidae; genus Drosophila; species Drosophila subquinaria. The sequence continues at coordinate 443,728 of JBAMBL010002838.1, forward strand.
ACTGTAATCAACACGCCCACACTTGCAACGCCTTCGTCAGTTGGACTAGCCCCAGAAATGCCCAAAGACCATACAACCGTCATAGATATGTATATCGTATAGGAAAGTGGCTCTTAACTGGGTTAACAGTTGCGCAAATGGAACGGAAGTCATTGAGGATAAGCGGATAAATTGAGGGGGAAATATGAGAGGACGACAAAACACTTTATAATTAAAAGTAGCGCAGTGGGGGGAATTTATGTAGAGTGTCAAATGTCAGGCAGATAAAAAATAAGTTAAGAGACAGGAAATATCTACTGAATGTGGGTGAATCAGTGTGAAAATAACTTTAAATTTAGTGAACTTTATGGGCCTTGAAAATATTCGAGATAACTTCGCGAAAGTAAATCAACAAGGAGTTATTAACCTAAGGATAGTAGGGATAAAGAAAAGTAGTATTATTAAAGTTTAAGACTGATTGGATACAAAGAATATATAATAAAATTTAAAAATTTGAGGATATTAAAAAAATATTTGCTTTAACATTAATTTTTCAGCTCTTATTATCATCTAAGTTAAAATATCTTCTTATTATTCCTTACATTGTCCGCAGATTCGAAAACGAACTAGATGTTCTAAATTATTATTCTAAAATAAAAGTTTCCATCAAAAATGTTTTCTGTATTCAAAAGCTGAGTAATGTTACAACTCAATTAAAGATAATACTTGAAAAATAAAGTGTCTAATATTAATAAACAATTAAAGGTTTTATTTCAAGGGAGACATATTGTGTCAAAAATATGAAGTAGCTAAGCTCAACATCAGCATTTAACATGTTGATCACATTAAACGAAAACGCGATTAGAGAAGCGGACAGTTCTTCAAGGCGTTTCCCAGTTCCCAGACACAGATGCAGACAAAGCCAGGTTGGCAACAACAAAAGCTTCAGTTGATGAGGGAGATGGAGATGAAGATGGAGATGAAGACGGAGACGGAGATGTGGCTAAAGTCACAGCCTAAATGCCGCTAAGTGCCAAAATGACAAGCCTAGCAAAACGGTGGGGGATTTGGTGGGTTGGTGGTGCTGATGCTGATGCTGATGGTGCCAGTGGTGGTGGTGGTGCTGTTAGCATGACTTTGCTCAATGCCAGGCGCGCATACCATGGCCACATTAACTACTCCATAAAAGGTGTAAAGAAATCACTTAAGTACTTGTATGTCACTCCTTTGTCAAAGTAAATCATAGTGCGGTACCGTCCGGACGGGTTTTTATAGCCAGTCAGCCGACCAACCAACCAAGCGACCGGCCAACGGACCAACCGACCAGACAACAGCAGCAGCAACAACAACAGAGTCACAAAACCCAAAAACTGAAAATCCAAAACCTGAGATGGAGATAGAGATGGAGATAGAGCTTCGCACAGCAGCCCAGAGAGTTGAGATGGTATTGGTTATAAATATTATACATATACTTATAAAATATAGGCGTAGAATGCTTTGGGTTATAAAGAATAAACGGGGGAGTTTTATTGACAGCCGCAATTACCACATAATCATGCAACAAATATGATGCTTGGATGGCAGGCAGGCAGCACGTTGATGACGTTGCGTTGTATCGAAGATAGACCATGAAGTAGTCCCGAACCAAAACGTGCTGATCCATTACGGATGGCCAAAGTGGAGTGGAGTGGAGTGAGAATTGAAGAGGGGTGTAACAACAACAAAGCGACAATCACAGCACAACACCAGCTACATTTTGTCTAGACTTATTGAGTGATCGTGGCAGGAGCCAAGCAAGACCAACAACAACCACGAGAAGGCGCAGCCGTTTTTTTAATGGGGTGGCAATCACTTGGACAACCGACTGGGAGACAGACAGACGGACAGATAGATCGACGGACTGAGCGAGCGAACGAGCGAGTCTGGGGCCCAAAGCCAACATCAAATTATGGTCAAGAGGCAAGAGTTGCCAACAGGCCCGTTGCTGCAGCCTCGTTTTGTGCTCTGAACTGGGTTGGCAGATACTTAAGAAATATGTTATTAAATAATAATGGAGTGCGTGGTTAATAGATACAACAGGCAGGCAGGCAGGCAACCAGGTAACCAACAACCACAACAACAACAACTGCAACTCTGTTGCAGTTGCAGTTGCAACAGTGTGAAAGAAGTGTGCGGCCCCCTTGGCGCAATCATTGTTAACAATCAATTAAGGAAATAAGTTGTTTATAAAATGTTGCTATTACTTTTCGAACTGAGCGAAGCTACCATAAATACACCTAAGTATGGGTTCTCCCCTCCAATCAGACATTTACACTCGACAACATTTTTAAAAAATTCTCATCGAAACTCATTTTCGAAAGTGCTGCTGCAATAGGTCAGCATTGTTCTACTCTTTAACAAATTATTTGCAATTCTTAAAATAGTATTTATATTTTTTTGAACTTATTTTATTTACTTGAAACATACTATTCTTAAAATTATATATTTATTTTGTTGATATTATTGATATATTTGAACATTTTTAAATGCATAAAATAGAGAGTTTTAAAAATCATTTCTCAGAATATAACTAATTTAATTGAATAATGTTAATAATAACTTTAATAATAAAGCTCGTCTCATTTTAAAAATATATATTTGTGCCAATTAACCTTTTTATTAAATTTATTTACTACCTTAATAAACATTTTAATAAAATTGTTAAGTTTTATAACACACAAAAGTCTTTTTGCAAATTTATAATGCGAGTTAAATAGCTTTTTTATACTCACGAAATTGCCAACATTTTTTATGCTTCATTTGAAAATTTTGTTTTCTTTTTTTGTAGTGTCAAAGTTTGTTAAATAGTGTTTAATTTGAAGTCAAAAGAAGAGGGACAATCACTTTGGGCCTTCTTTGCTCTTGGCGAAAATGTTTTAATTAATGTGCGTGTGGTAGACAGTTAATGAAACTGTTATAGTTCTACATATGAATACATATGTATATGGATATCCACAAGCACATATTACCATATATGCATGTACATATGTATGTAAGTATGTGGCATAGAAGAGTTTATTAACCTTCCCCTTGTTAAAGACAATGTGACTGGCGCGATCCAAAAAAGGGCCCCGCTTTGCTTTGCTTTGCTTGGCGATCTGCGATCTGCGAAAGATCATTAATCAAGACACCCAGCAGGTTTGGTAGTAGCCGTCTCCGAGAGAGACTCTGCGACTACCGAACTGTACTACGAGTATAGTACGTTACGTGTATTACCTACATAACATAACATAACATAACGTAAAAGTTGGCGGTCAACTTGGACTCCATACATGATTAGTGGCGGTTGCTACTTTAATGAGCGTTAACTGCGCCTCCAAAGTTCATTAAGTGCAGTCGACGGGGCGACGAGCCGACGATCCGAGCACATGGCGTATGATTGATGCGCGAACATTTGTTCGTCAAACGGTTCAGTTCTGTTCGGTTCGGGTTTTGGTTCACTGGAAAATTCAGTGCCAAAATTGGCGTTTAAATGGAAAACATTAATCAAAATACTTGTGCCCCATAACATAACATAACATTTTCAGTAAAGTTCTTTTGCAATTTGCATTGCTTTGATTCGGTTAATTTGAAGCATTTCTTCAATGCGGAAACTCAGCCAAAACTTTTTGGCACACACACACACACACAGAGAGATACACACTCACATACACCTCGGGCAGAGCATGTGGCATTAATTTTGATTAATGGGCAAAATTGCTGACTATTTTCGAAAAGATTTTTAATTGTTTTCAAATCGGCGCAGAGGGCGAGTCGAGTTGAGTCTCGTCTCGTCTTGTCTTGTCTCAAAACTACGAGTTCTACAAATAATTATAAGCAGTTTTTAATGATAATAATAATAAGAAAAAAGCTAGAGTCAAACAAAAGCTTTGTTTGGCAGCAGCACTAATTGTTACAGATCTGGCGAAGAGGCGCACAAGTTGCTACCAGTTCTGACCCCCAGGGCCAATTTTTCTATTTCTCGCCAGGTTCTTCTTCTCCTTCTTGTTCTTCTCCCGCTTCTTCATTTATTTTATTCAATTCATGAAAGCAAGTGCCGCTAAATGGCCGAAGGGGGTGGCAGATGCGGAGGGACCAAAGCACGCGCTAAACACAAAGAGCTGAAAAACAATTAACAAAAAAAAAAACATTCAGAAAAGTGCCACTAAAAGCGTATTAGAAGTATAATGACAGCGTTTGGGTAGGGGGAAAATGGGAGCTGCGGGTTATAATCAAGCTATCGATAATTGCGTTATCGATGTGTTTATCGTTGGCACAAAAGTTTATCTTTAAATTTTGTGCATAATTAAGTAGCTAGAAAAAATGTAAATACATTGAAAATATCACACAGGTGAAGTTCAATAAATCTTATAAAAAAGAAACCTCTGTACGAGGTAAAGATCCCGTGAAGGAAACATTTCCATGCCCCTAAGTTTCTGATTTCAAATTTTGTGACGAACGATATTAAAAAAATAGTTGGGAGATTAATAGTTTGATTATGGTTTGGTCTAGAGATGGGCATGGGCCTCCTTTTTAAGGCCCGGCCCGACACGGGGCCAAATTAAATCTATAAGGCCCGGCCCGGTCAAATTTTGAAAAGACCGAGCCGGACCCGATATTAACATAAAAATTAATTTTTTTAATTTTATTCATTTTCATCAGGGATTAAAACCGAAACGAATATCGGTTTCAGTTACGGTTTCGGTTATGTTCGGATTTAGGTTTTCGGTTATAGGATACGCAAAATCTTTGAATTAAGGTTTCGTAACGGTGAACCGGTTTTCGTTTGTTTCGGATTTGAAATACCGATATGGTTTCGGTTCACAATAAAAAAATTTATTTGTAAAAATATAATTATATTAACAATATAATAGAATTTAAAAAGGCATAACTTTCTTAATGTTTCATTCACACAATTATTTTACATATAAATAGAAATTAAAAATAAAACATAAAATCAAAAATAAAATACAAAACTAATAACCAAATATCAGAGATCGCAAACAAGATCGGAATAAATAAAAACAGCTCAAAGCTTTTCGTTTTTAATTATTTTTAACTTGTTTTTTTAACTTTTATAACAAAAATTAGTAATAAAACATGCTTCTAAAATTGTATTTTAAAGTAATACCATAACTCTTATTTGCAATTTTTAAAATATCAATTAAAAATAACACTTTTTTTCAATTTTTATTTTAAAAATATGTTAATAAAAATATATTTTAAGATGCATGAAAAACCGAAATAAACCCTTATAAATGAAACGGTTACTAGTTAAACGGTTATTTCGGTTTACAGAGTTTCGGTTTTAAGGTATCGGTCAAATGAAAATTTTTCTTTTCGCTTACGGTTTCGGTTACGGTTTCAAATTTCAATCGATTTTTACCGGTTAAAGGTTACGGTTCCGGTTAGGGCTTTAATGCCTGGTTTTCATAATTTTTCTTTTTAAATATAACAAATTTTTTTAGCTCACATATTTTTATATAAAAAAAATTTGCTTGTCTAATACATAGCTTTTCATCATGGTGCGTCTACTACATATTTAAATTATTTCCCGATGTAGAAAAAACTTTAGCTCTTTCGCATTTTGCCATAATGTTAAAATTGGTGTTTCGAAAGCCACAAATGTGGCTAAATATTGTTCTATTTCTGTATCAATTACATTTTTTTGTAGTTTTCTCTTCTTTGAAAAGTTTGAATCGAGATACTGAGAAAATCGAAATAAAAGTAACTATGTGTTAAATCGTGACTTTTCGGGCCCGCACGAAAAATAGCCCGTTTACGATTTTCATGCACGAAGCCTGGGGATTTTTTGAAGAGGCCCGCGGGACACGAAGCCCGAACTGGTCCGTGTCCATCTCTAGTTTGGTCTCTTAATTCATTCTGCATTAAAATTGATAAGAATAGTGTTAAATAAATTATTATTTTTCAAACTACTAAAGACACTTCCATATCAAGCCCAGAGCTATTAATATCCTTATAACATTCGCCTACAGTTTTGATATTCACCACTTTAATAACTTAATTACCTTCTGATATTGATAATCGATTGTAACAGTGCACAAGAAATTGATTAAAAATAAATTTGGCAATTCGAGATTGTGGGTCAAGCTTCATGGTCGAGTTGCAGATGAAATTGAAGTTTATTGTGGGAACGTGCGGTATTTGAATGGAGCATGGAGCCAACATTTCAATCCATCAAATCTTGTTGATTGTTCTTAATTGTTCCACAGTTGTGGTTGTATCGAGGTCTCCAGATGTTCCATCGCTTTGCCGTAGACTTTGCTGTAGATCCCCCGACGAAACATTTTTGAAACATTTCGAAAAGCATTCTCAAAATGACTTTAAAATAAAAAAGATGGCAGTCGAATGATGAGGCTGCTGCTGTTGGCAACTGGGAGTTGGGAACTGGGAGCTGTGAGCTGTGAGCTGAAGCTGGAGCTGCTCTGGCAAAATGCTGTAAATTCCATAAATCTGTCAAGCGAGGCAACGTCTGCACTTGTTCGACTGGCCTGGCCAGCGCCTTTGCAAATCTTGACATGTGAAATACGCAGATTTGCCGAGTTTTATGGGCCTCACAGACAATGCCCAATGAGAGAGCGAGACAGATAGACCAAGAGAGAGAGAGGGGAAGATGCACGCGTTGTAGCAGCATTCCGTGGCAGTGCCATAAACTTGGCTAAAGCGCAAAGAAAAGCGGCTGCCTTTTGAAAGTGGCGGCAACAGCAACACGTGCAGAGATGTGGATGATGATGACCCGGCCACTTGAACCGACTGACTGAACTGACTGACTGACTGACTGAATGACTGCTTGGCTGGCACTCACTTGGCTGGCTGGATGGATGGATGGATGGATTGATGGATTGTTGCTGCGGTGGCATCGTCCAGTGCAAATGAAGACCTGTGCCTTAGCCTTTGCTTTTGGCCTGGCCTCCGACTTGGCTTGAGCCCCAACCACTTGTTGCTGCAGTTGGCGGCACCAAAAAGCACCGAAAAGCTAATTTAAAGCAATTTAGTTTGAACGCGCGCGCATTTCCATGCCAGAGACAGAGAGAGAGAGAGAAGGAGCCAAAGAGAAAGAGAGACGCTTCATGAAGTTGCACGAAATGAGGCTGAATGATGCACGGCAACAACAACGATGCAACAACAGCATTGCAACAACTTTGGCTACGTTAGGCTGAACGGACGGACATTTATTTATTATATCAATGCAAGCAGCAACCACAACAACAACAAAAGCAACAACTGTAACTGCAACTGCAACTGCCACAACAACAGCAAGAAGAAGAAGAAGAGGAGGCACAGTCACAACTGTGAGATGGCCATGAGTTGATAGCCCGTCATAGCCGCATTGACACAATGGGCCTCCAAAAGTACGAGTGGCAACTGCCGCTACATTCACCAGCTCCAGCACCACCAATAGCACCGCCAGCACCACCTTCGCCTCAATTATTCGATTAGAAATTCCGTTAGACAGACGCCGACGGTAGAGACCTTTGTGATGCATGTTACCTGAACTTGAACCCTCTCGCGAACTGAACTCTGTGTGCTGAATGCCCGCCTGACAGGCTGCCTACCAACATGCCACAGCTCCACTGAACCCACACATCACACACACACGAGCACACATACACACACAAATACACAAATGAATCTGTAGACGCCCCCACAAAAGAACTGAAATATTAGCGCAAAAATGAACCTGTGAACTCAGAAAAGCAGTCAAGCCAAGGACAACATTAAATACTCTAACTAATCATGGGATTAAGAATTTTATGATAGGAAATGATATGAGATATGTTTGAAAATATTATATGGTTCCGAACTGATCCATTAAACAAATTTAAATCAACAATAAATAGAGAGATACAGATATGAAATAAGATAAATGAATATCATTAAAATGCACATTTACGATCAGATCCGTAAAGGATTTATTAGTATTAAGGAAAGTCTCAAATCTTTGAATAATAAATAATATTAAAAACAATTTATTTCTAATTTTATTAACTAAAAATTAATGTTTATAAGTAAGATACAGATATGAAAGAAGATAAATGGACATCAGTAAAATTCACATTTACGGTCAAATCCGTAAAAAAAGTTATTAGTATATAAGTATTGATTGATTAATAAATATCATTAAAACAATTTATTTCTTATTTTATTAACTAAAAATTAATGTTGTAACTTATATTACGACTCTGGCAGTTCAAAGAAAAGATCACGCTATTTTTCCCATAAAATGTGCTTCACACAATTCTTTTTTCTCTTCGTCTTTAGGTAAATTTTAATTAAATAAATCAAAATATTTTCTTTTATTTCTTTTTATTAACAAACACTTTCCTTTACCTGCAATCAAACACATTAGAAATTCGGCTAAGCCTCAAGACTCACAGTCTTGGCTAAATCAGATGATGGATGGTCGGGCAGTATTCGTTGACTTAAACCTGTTACCAGGTCGTATACTTAATGGCAATCCTTATGGCTCAGTCGAACTGTTATAATTATTGCTGCTCGTAAAAGTAGAAACCAAAACCGTAAGTTCGTTACTTCAGTCTTTTGTTTGTCTGCTCTTCAAACCAAACGAAGCCAATTTTTAGATCTCTCTAGGACCTGAATAGTCGTAACAAAAGCGTAGACAGCCAGGTGAAATTGATTTTTGTGTTTCTTATTTAGTTAGCACTTAAGTTTCCCTGAACCGAAAATGTAATTAATTTCAATTGTTAGTTGCCTGTAATGTAGTAATTGGCTTGACGCTTTAATGAGTTTAAAAGCTAGCGTAAATAGAAGCAGTTTTAATTTTAGCAAAACTTGATCATGGATTTATTTTAAGTTTTATTTAAATAAACTACAAAGAAACTAATATGTTAACTGTTTAGGGGGTACCTCATACGAATTCCGAAACTTTTTTAAGGAATTTAAAAAAAGAATAAAAAAAAAAAATGAATATAATTTTAGGAGTCTAAAATTGGGTCAAAAAAATAAGGAATTATAAATTAGGAAAAATATTTAGAGTACAAAAATTAGGAAAAAAATCATTGATAAAAGTATTTTTGGTTTTCCTGAATTGGTTAAATTCTTTCGAATAGTTTTATACATTCTTCAAATAGCTCTGTGCCTAAACGATGAACTGTTTTTGGATGAAAAAAATTTAAAAAAAAAAAAAGTAACAAGCAACCGTCTAATATCGCTCCTCAAAGCATACGACGAACACAAAAATGATATAATTACTGAGATTTAATTCAAGGTGGCACACAGCTTACATATATGGACAAGTAGACAAGTAAAATCGCGCCATTTTTAATACAATATTTTCGATTTCGGCTTTTCCTAAGTTTTGTTTTCCCAATTTTCGTCTTCTCAATTTTTGCTTTCCCAATTATTGGTTTCCCAATAACTGTATTCCTAATTTCGGATTCGTGATTCGGGATTCCTTACTTTTCGATCCTAATTTTTGATTCCTCATTTTTTTCCGAATTTTCGAAGTCTGAGTAACAATTTTCGGCATTCGTATATAGAATCGTTTAGGGAGAGGTAGGTGTATAATAATAATACTTTCATCATTAAATGCTAATTTTCATGTGATTGCGAAATTGTTAATTAACTTTTAGAATTGTGAGATATTTTTGATTAAATTTTAGCAATTTTAAAATAATTTTGATAAATTGGCGTATACCTTTCTCATATACAAGTCATTGGGCTACAATGACCTCAACCACTTAAACGTTTGGCAAAACGGAGCAAACAGAACAAAGCAATCAAATCAACTGTGAACTACTTAAAATCAGACACTAAAAAAACAAACGAACAAGCGAAAGAATCAAATTGCTTTGTCGCTACCTCAGTTGCTTTTTGGACGTGGTTGTGGCTGGCAAACCAAACTGCAGGGCTAATGAACCAATTACTAGTTAAGGCCATAAAACAGACAGCAAATGCGAGCATTCTATGTGAGGGGCAGGAGGGGAAGGGGAAGGCGCACTAGAATTCCCACCAAGTGAAGCCAAGTAACAAACTGCTGAAATCATGGACTGAAATCATGGTTGACCTCTATCTTTTGGACAAAAGCCCAACTAAAATGAAACCGAAATGCAGCTGAGAGCCTCAACTAGACCGACATTAAAGAGCCGAGGACAAGGCGAACCAACAGGCACCACCACCACAGCAACAAGCACATTGAAGAAGGCCTCAAGGCAACTTCGACATCGACAGCGACTTCGAGTTCGACTTCGACTCCAACTGCAGCTCGAATAACAACAACTGCAAGATCGATTCAAGGCACGAAAAAATGCGCCTCCACAAAGATATTGCGACTGTCATAAAACAATATTATTGGCATTATTACATTTAAGTGTTGACAGCATAATAAAATAATTGTCGACAGACAATTTACAACAACAACAACTAGAGAAACTTAAGTCATGGACTCTCGATCGATTCTTGTAACGTTTTGCCAGAGTGTGGGATCGATAGGGGGCAGAATCTGTTAGTAGACAGGGGCAAACGAGGGGACGTTGGGGGTGGGGGGAGGTCATATCGTTGTCGTTTCCCATGTAAAACACTTTTAAAAATCACACTCACAACTCAAACCGAATGCAAAGTGCAACAAGTCATCAGACGTTGTACAGATCTTTCATAAGGCAAAATCTCTCTGGACTCCAAATCCGTTTGAAGATCAAAAGAATTGTGCGGCGCACAGAGACACAGAGAGAGAAAGAGAGAGGGATAGGATTGAATGAGTGAGAGAGAGATCTTTAACTCCCGATGCTCATTCATATAATTCACCCTCATTTCATAATAAATTGCTCTCAATTGATCACGACAATCGACAGCGATGAAAAGTCATGCCAAAGTTGACTCTCGATCTGGAAAAACGCAAGAGGGGGAGACAAACATACGACGAAAAATGAGAAAAGCGAAAACGTAACGAAACACGGCGCAAAACTTTAAATTGGCAAAAAGGCAAACGGCCAAAGCGGCCAAAACGGGGCAAAGGCAAAAGGTGCGACGCCTTCGATGCGATGCGATTGTTGGCTCGGCGTTAAGTTGTAGGTGCAACAAGCATCCCAAACTGGACACTGTCCCCTACACCTAACTGCCCTTCCTCCCTCCGTCTTTCCCTTCCATCTTCTTGGCCGCATCTCAAGGCAAATAAGTCATACGGCAATATGAACGTGGCTAAAGGTTTTCGGCCTTCGAGACTGCGAGACACATAGGAAATTGCTCCAATATTTTGTCGAGACTGCCTTGGCTGATTGGAAATATTGCAATGCCCGCACCACCATCTTCCCACCACCCCTTCCCCTTTCCCAACCAAAGTCGACTTGGTTTTCTGCCCGCAGGAAATCGCCATCATCTCCGGCTAAAACAGTTGGCAGTGTGGCACATTGTGGATTGATGATGAATTATGTAGAGCACGAAATACGAACTGTACTCGTATTGCTTGGTGGTGCATTTGTGGTGCTGAGTGGTGGTGGTGCTGCTGCTGCTGGTGGCTTTCTGAGTGGTGTGGGAGTTGCGCTGATTTGGCAGCAAAGCTCACGAACTCGTTCAGGAATTTTAATGAAAAAAAAGTGTACAATAATACAACGAAATACCAAAAAACAATTGTGAATAATGTTAAAAGGAAATTTCCAATTGCATGAAAAATATTCAACAATAAATCTCTTAAAAGTCCATATTTGAGAGATGTTGAAATAGGCATTAATTGTGGATAGCCAAATTATTTTAAGTATTCAAATTGTAGAAGATATTTCTGATATCTTTTTCTTGACTTCATATTTTAAATTTCATTCTGTAGTGTTAGATTATGTATTTTTAAGGTATTCAAGAATATTTACGCAACTTTCGCTGAGCTTCAAACTTATTTTACTTGTTCAAAACTAAAGTTGCATGCATAAAATATAATATTTTGGTTGCTCCTTAAATTTTTAAAAATTGTTGAGCATATTAAAATTTGAAAAAAAATTGAAATAACGTTTTAACATAATTGAGTATATTTAAGATCTACCAAAGAATTATCTTACGATTTTCTTGATATTTCTTACCTAAATTTCTTTACATAAAATAAAGATAGAACGCACGAATTTCAGTATTTTAAATCCCTAAATAAATACGACAAAAATATTGTTCGCAGCATGGCGAATACCTTAAGAAATGAAAAAGGCATTTGTGAGGCGTTGTCCAAGCTGCGTATTAGGCAAATCTGTGATCACAAGAGAGGTTGCAATGAAGTATGGAACTATGCCAAGATGTAACCGTTACATGCTTGTTGTTGTTATTGTTGTGTGGCTTTGTTATTAGTGGTAATAACCGCGGGACACAGTCAACGTCGTCACCACGCACCACCAACACCACCAATACAACCAGCAGCAACTGAATCTGAGTCTGAGTTTGAGGATGCCTTGGTGAACCCACATGCACTTTGCGGTAAATGAAGTTTGCAGCGGCACCAAATTGTGTTATCAAGTCATGGGAATTGCCCTGCATGCCTAGAGACCCATACGGGCCATGGAAATTGTGCAGAAAAATAAAAACAAAAAAATGGAGAAGAAGAGGAAAAGGAGAAGAGGCGAATTTGTACAGGTAGCCGCTATGCGAGAAAAACACCAATGAAAAACTCGTTAGAGTGGCCCACTGCGTGTGAGTGGAGCCAAAACTGCAAGCCACGTTGCCAAAGTGTCCAGTGCACACACACACACACACTCACACTCGCACACACACACACACTCGAAACACTGGCTGCATTATTTCACCAAATCATTTCATGCCACATTAATCCACTTTACCATCATCATCATCTGCGTCGTCTTCCTCGCTTGGACATCAGCAAGCAGCCAACACGATCCGTAGTCCGAACACTACATACAATGTCTGGGAACTTTCCTGACGTTGACGACGACGACGATGACGACGTCGACGTGTGCCTAGAGGGTGTCAATTGTTGCATATGGAAAAAGAGAAAAAAAATGCAATTTGTATGCGCCGTTTTGGGGGCTGTGTTTTTAAATGTGTATACCCTGCACACATCAGATGTTTTATCAATACGGTATGCTAAATATAGATTTGGTATATATTTTTATATCAAATTTAAAAATCTTCTTTTTTTATTTTATCTCAAAATAATCTATGAAAGAAGACATTCTGAGAAGTAAGTTTGAAAACCTTAACAACATTTTTTTTTTTATTTCACATCTATTTTCTATAAGTTTGTTAAAACTAAAATTATATATAAAAAAGAAAATTTAAAAAGCAATATCATAAATATTTCATAAACATCTAGTCAAGCAATTTAAAATTATTCTACACTTATGAATAAAATTATTAGAAAAGATATGAAAATATTTGCCTATTAAAATGTGAAATTATTTGAGCAACTTAATAATATTTCGAATAAGTGGGGTATATTCTAGTCTTATATGCCGTTCCATGGCAGTTACACAATTGGCATGTGTTGGAGTAGAGCATTCGATCTGTGAGTGTTGAATGCTGAGCTCAATTTACTATTAGCGTGACTTTTGGGTTAGTTTTTCTACTCGTCATGCAAAGCAGTGCTTATTGGCAGTATTTGTAGTCTGTCTCACTCTCACTCTCCTCCTCCTGTCCTCTCTCTGTCTCACTCTGTCGTCATCGTTTTAAGTGTTTTATTGCAGCAAGTGATCTTCTATAAACTGTTAACTGCAGAAACTGAAACTCCATCTACATCCTGAGATAGCTCTATAATTTTGCTGCCCGATATTCGGCATAGATGATAGATGATGCTTGGATGGGAACTGGCACAGTAATCAAATCTTGAGGCCCAGCAAATGTAAACACGAGATGCGAGATACAAACAGATGCAAACATACATCATCATAAAAATGGGATATTTGCAGGAAATTCCGTTGGACTCATGATGTTCGTAAATTTACATAAATAAAACAAATTGTTCAAAGCGCTTGAATTACTCAATGGAGAGACAGCGAGAGAGAGTATGTTAGTTAATTTACCAGGGAATAAATTCCAAAAGGACATAAAAACCTCCAACTACAACATGCACACATAAAAGTGGGAAATTGGGAATTTTTTTAGATGGCGAACAACATTTATGATACCATATTTAAATATAAAGACTATTCAAAAGGGATTGTAATTATTTATTTATTAACAAACTAGCTTAAAATTAAAAAAAATAGATAAAGATAAATTAAATTAAATTAAGTGTTTATAATATAATATATTGGCTCAGCCCTATAGCTAACTTGGGCTTAAATTAAAAAAAACAAATAGGAGAAAAGATCTTAGCTTAAATTTAGATAAATGAATAAATGTAATTTAAAGAAGCTTTAATGACCTTTTATTAGTTTTACAGTACAAATATTGTAATGAAAACTTTAATGAGCTTCATAATTTTAACAAATGATATTTTATAGTGGAAAATTTATAAAAGTTACTATAGTTTTTTGAAGACCTCAAAGCGCAGCTTTAACTTATATTCTAAGATTTTTCTGCAGCTAATTAAGAGAAACCAATTGATTACTTAAAGTTAAGTTTAAGCAAGTATCATTCGACTTTCATATAATTTTAAATGATCAATCCTTTATAGAGAGAAAATACTAACCAAATTTACAGTCAGCAGTTTTATACTGATCAATCCTTAAGACTCCATTGTTCTTGCTGTCTGCAGATGATGATGAATGTAGAACATCGTCAGGAACATAAAACTGATTGATCGCTACAAGCTTTTATTAAGTCATACGAGTAGAGCTTGTTTGGCTCATTGGTTGGTTTCCTATTTAGTTGCATCTGTTGATCATATGTAATTTATTTGTCATATCACGTGTTAAACATTTAACAACTCATGGGCTAGGCCCCAGTCCCGATCCCGATCCCGGTCCCATAACCGGAGGCGAACAAGTGCACTCCGCGAACGAGTTGCTGCACAAATCGATTGAAAAACTGCAGGAAAAAAAAGAGAAAAATATATTTGCACAAAGATCAATCTTGGTGCTTTGGCTGGAGCAGTAAGAAAAGCCAAGCAATAAGTCAAAACAATGGCCTGTCGCCAATGTCGTCGTCGTCATCATCATCATCATCATTATCATTGTCGTCATCATCATTGTCGAGATCATTGTAGAGTCTAAAGAGACCAAGAGTTGACTGGGCAGTCTGTCAGCTTGAAGATTAGCCTTTGGTGAGCATGCTAAACGAGTTGAATGAGTTGGGAATGAGACAGTAATGGGGCTTCTTAGTTGAGATACTGAGACAAGAGACAAGAGCTGAGAGCCGAGAGCTGCAGGCCTGCGTGGGTGGAATCGTGGTAACAGGAGACGACACTGATTGTTCCATTCAGTTAAGTCCACAGTCTGCAGTCTACAGTGACTAGAGCTGAGTTAGAAAGATGGTAAGCCCAGATATGACATTTGCATAACGTCCAAGTGTGTTAGAAAGTGAGACAGAAGGTCAGCCTATGAACCTAACTCGACTTTCAGCTCGAAATTGACAAGCTATTAGCCGATATATGCTAGCAACGTATTCTAAATTAAACGAAAAGATCATATTGAATATTTAATTAAATATTATCAACAATATAATTTTTAATATCCGTTAATTATTAAGGAATCATACATTTTCATTTAGTTTCATAAAAAACATTTGTAGTTCACATAAACTTAACTTTTTCTGTGCAATCCCCTAGGAATGAATTTTAAAATAATTATTATTTTAAATTCACTTTGGAATTCATTTTAATCCACTCCGTATTTATTTACTTAGCTATTCACATATTTGTTAATTGATTTAATTGTTTATTGTTTTAATTATTTATTTTATTATTTATATATTTGTTATTAATCTAAGTAAAGGTATTTGTTTGACATAAGCTCCCAGCTATTCCAAAGTCTCTTTTGATGAACTTTGTGCAACATTTGATAGTTTAAAATCAAAATGTATTCATATTGATTTGATAAATCCGACAGCACCACCGGCAAAGTCAGTGTAATCTGAGAGAAGTGGGCTTGGTGGGTCAGAGAGCAGAGGAATGTGTGGCAGGGAGGCAGCTGCTCCTGGAGCCTGGAGTCTGGAGCATGAAGCCTGCTCCGGTTTGGTCATTCACACGTCTTGTTAGCGCGTCTTAATAAATCGCACGCAATCAACTGGCGCGCTTAGCTCCATTTAAGTGAGGCAGAGCGAGTAAATCTTGGCGAGAGCACAGCGAGCGAACCACAGCAGGTGGTGCTGGTGGTGCGCCAGTGAAGACGACTTTTACTTGGTAGTGGCAACTATACAAAAACTGTGTGTAGATGGACTGCCTGCCTAGCCAGGCAACAGACAAGGGGCATGAGGCATGAGGCAGCCACCAGGCGGTAGGTAATTGATTGCACTTCAATTGCAATTACCGGATCAAGGCGCATCTCGAAGGAGGAGGCGCCTCAGAAGAAGCTTGTAATTGTGTCGTAATAACGCGATCTTCGAGTGCTGCTCGCAACTGTTTTCATGTTTTCGTGTTTTCATGTTGGCGACACATTTAGCCCACATGCTGGCGCCACCTATGGGCCACATTTGTAAATAGTCTAAGAGAGGCAAAGTCTTGAGCTAATCTCGGCAGCAGCAGGGCGACGGATTCCCACGCAGGCCACCTCGGATTCGGATTCGGTTACAGACGACGAGGCAACAACACCTCGACTTTTGGCTAAATTAAACTTCTTTATTTCAATTAAATGTCCGTCTGTCAGCCTGTCTGTCCGTCTGTCAGTTTGTCATCGCCGTGCCCATATGTGTGGCAAGGCACACGACTCTTGACACAACAACAACAACAACATCGAAAAAAAGCCAAAACAAATCAAAAAGGAAACGCAAACGGGAATGGGAATGGGAACAACGCGAGCAATGAGCTGCCTTTCATTTGGTGTTGTTGTTGTTGTTGTTGTGGTTTTAGCTGTTGACTGACTGTTGGGCTTGGGCTATAGTCTTGGTCTCTGATCTGAGGCTCAGTCTCAGTCTCAGTCTCCATCTCTGTCTGAGCTGTTTTCGCTGCTTGTAACCTCACCTTTAACATCCCACATGCGTCGCCTGTTTGTTTTTTGTTCTCTTTAAGTATTTTGAAAATAGCCTACAAAGTGCGCGTAATGTGCATAGGTGAGTTTCTAAGCTTATCGACAGATTTTGTAACAATTATTAAAATTGAAGTGCTTACAAAAAAATACAATACATGAAAAAAAACTTTGACAGAACAAGAAGTAGATTTTCTTACTCTTCCTAGATTTGTTAAGTTTTTTTTAATATACATATGTTTAAAATATTTCTGATTTCCTTATCGATTTTATCATTATTCCACAATGTTCTAAAATTATGTTATAATTAAAGTGTACATACGCTGATAAAAACATATGCGATATTACATATCATTGCATTAAATTGAATTGAATTATAAAATCATATTCATCTAAAAAGTACAAGGAGCTGATTCAATTATATTCAAATCAAAAGTTTTCAAGTAAAAAATAATTTTTTTTTATCTCATTAAAAATTTTTTAAATTCTCTAAAAATATAAATTGTTATTAATGGATTATTAAAGAGTAAATTGTAAAATTTACTATAGATTTTTTTTCTGTATAGTAAAACATAAAAAACATGAAATTTGTGTGTCCCTTATAACCGATATAAACTTTATTTAAAGTTTCATTTATCAAGTATTCACGAAACAATTCATTAGCTTTCAGATTGTACTATATTCTTTTTTCATCGAAAACTCTTCCATATTTAATTCAAATAACAATTTTTATTCATTTTCAACTAAAGAGAGCATTAGTTGGTCTACTTTAATTTGCATGTCGCCTGCACCTTCTGTGATTTAGTTTTATGCCAGAGTTCTCATTGTGAGCGCTGCCACATGTTGCATGCAACAAACACGTCATCCGTCATCCGTTAGCGAGGCAACCCTCTGAGGCCTCAGGGGCACGTCAGCCAAGTCCAATTGTCAATTAAGTCACATGCAAATGTTTAATAAACCAGGTAAATAAAGTATTATTATATAATTTGATGAAAAGTTATCGCAAAAAGTTTAAAGTTTGAAATCAGAGTGTAATAATAAAGATGACGATTATGTCTTGACTTGCGTTGTGGGCGTAACGTGGGCAGTTCAAAGAGTTTCAAGTGGAGCTACTGTTGTTCAAGAGAGTAAATGAGTGTGTGTATGTGCTTGTCAGTGTTTAATTAGCTTGCCAAAGCCTTGAGCTCAATTTGTGTATGCAATAAAAAAGTGCAACATTTTGTCTATTTTTGGTCTGGGTGGCCCCACAGGGCACACACACACATTGCACACACACATCAACACACAAATAAAGAGTCTAACAGGAAGTTTGCCACACGCAATCAGCTAAAGACGAAGAAGAAGAAGACTTCACACTAGGCCGCGTCCACACAGGTCGCGATTCTCAAGTCTCTCTCTCTCGGTCCATGTCCAGGCCGCATTCCAGCTCGAACTAGACAAATATTGATGGCCGCTCATCAATAGCCACAGCAGCCAACGCCGTCGACTTTGCTGCACTGCTGCAAACAACAACAACAACCACAACAGCAACATGCTACATCAGCGAAAAATCAAACGCAGCAGAAAGAAAATTTGCAGTGCGATTGATTTATTTACCACGGCTTAGATTTACCGCCTTGCAGCCGAGTGGCATTTTGGCATTGTGGCTGATGATGCTTTCCCACTTTTGAGGCTGCACTTTCCCCCTTCTACCCCTCCTCTGTCGCCCCTCTAGCTGCATCCCTAAGCAACAGTCGCATCATCAACAGGCGGCACCAGCGGCGCATGCAGCTTTAAATGTTGCGTTTGATTTGGTTAGACCAACAGTCATCTTCTTCTTCTTGTAGTTGTTGTTGTTGTTGCAATTGTTGCTGTTGTTGCTGCTGCATTTTTGTTGTTGTTTCTGGCTGTCCATCTGCTATCTGCATCGTTACACAAAACCACAAACAATTTATATTCCCATCAAACATTTGACCGCAACGCTGATTCATCTTAATCAATTATAATCTTTTGGATCGAGTTTTTCCGCTGTAATGAGCGAAAAAAAACACCAAACAACAAGGAAAAACTTATGCAGTCGGTCGCAAGAGGTCGCCACTTGGGGGCACCTCTGCGTGTAGAGATTTGCGCCACAGGCGTTGCACAGATAACACAAGACACCAATATCTGCCTCCTTGCCTCTCTGCCTCCCTTCCTCCCTCCTCCTGCTCCTCTTTGGCCATTGCATTGCTAAACGAGATGATTGCATGCCAAACACAATGCACAATCCGCACAAAGACCCAAATAACTCAAATACTTTGATAGATAGATCTATGGAATAGAACGGACATAATAACAAACATGATACGATCTATCGACTATCGAATATTACAACTATTGTGTAAGCATTGTTTTTATGAATTGTGATATTTATTTGAGAACTTTATGTCGATGCAATTTCAATATTATTCTATGATCAACAGATGACACATTTTTTACCTATTAGAACCACTTTTAGATATAAAAAGGCATGGTAACTTATTTTTATTTTTTATTTATTTATTATAGCACGACTAACCAAAAGTAAATGAATTATGACAAATAAATTAAATGAACTAGAACTAAAATAAAAATATTATAAATTAAATAAATGTAAATTTTAATTGTACACTGAAAAGAAAATAAATTAAGTTAAGTCTGGGGTATGCAAATTATTATAATTGATCCAACATTTGTTGCAAGGATTGGGGAAAACCCAGAAACTCCCATTCAGATCAATGAAAAATAGTAAAGTTAAAAAACCTCTAGGACCTAATCATCATACAATCATTTTGAATTTAACCATATTATGGATTTTTTTTTTTATTTAATATACGTGTGGCATTTAAAATTAAAAACATTTCTTATAACTATGTACATAGACATTCCTTTAGTTAATCTAACCGAGCCATTACTATTAGTTTAATATTTATTTTAAATATGTTGGAATTCTATATATTGACAATTTCCTAAATGATTTTGAAGAATATCTGTTTCTTAATACAATTCGTAAATGTATTTAAAATTTTACAACTCCTATATCAACCTTAACTTAAAACATCAAATTTGTATTAAAATATATACAAACATACAGTCGAACTTCCCTAACTCGAATCACCATTATCCACGAAAAAAGTTCGAGTTAGGGAGACTTCGAGTTAGGGAAGTAGAATTGTATGAAATTTGCCTAGTATTGCCACTCTATTTTGTTCGAGTTAGAGTGACTTCGAGTTAGGGAAGTTCGAGTTAGGGAAGTTCGACTGTATATCTTTTTACATTTTTATACATTTTAAAAGTCTAATCTAATTTAAGAGATACATAATTTCAATATTTACCAAATTTAATTTAACTTAATATCTAAAATATAATTTGGTAATTTTTTCGCTATACCGCAGACTTGAACAAATGTTTCAATAGCATAAACCATAATTGCACAACAATTGTTGGGCAAGGGTAATATAAAGAGAAGGAGAAGGGGGAGGGAGGCAGCTGTCAAAGCTCACACTGTTTTCGTCATGCTCAATTTTCAATTAGAATTTTGTTGTTGTTACATGCGCCGCAATTGTTTAATTTACAAATCATGTGAACCAATTAAACACAAAACAACGACAGCAACAACAACAACAACAAAGCCACGAACAAGGCTTAAATAGACTTTACTTGTTAACAATTATTAGGCCGAGACGAAGACAAAGACAGAGACAAAGACTCCCAATTCCATTTCGATTCCAATTCCGATTCCGATCGAGACTCCAACTAAGGCAAGAGGCGAGAGAAGGCAATGAGCAATCAAAAGCAAATCAAATGATAAATGACAACACCAAAACACAACTAGCCTATGGATTGTACTACTATGGAGCAGGTCGCAAGCCAAACTCGAACTCGAACCTGAAACCAAGACGATGTCGATGTCGATCCATTAAGCCCCATAGCACCCGCCACTTGACGGATGAGTTTGAACTCACATGTCTGACCCAGAGCGCGAATGCTGCGAGACTGTGAGAGGGGAGTGTGAGTGAGCGGGGGCGGGGAAAGGGAAGGGCGCTTCGCCTTATGTATCATAAGGCAAATGAAACTCACACCATGGGCAGCCGCATCCACAAATAGGGCCTAGACTCGGACTCAGACTCAGACTGAGACTCAGGGATCCGAGAGCTCCATCTCCATCTCCATTTCTGAAGCCAAGTTACACATTATTTGATAAATGGCACACAACCTTTTCGAGGTTGATTATTGTGTTTTGTCTCACTGTGTTTCGTTTTTGTTGGTGTTGTTGTTGTTGTTGTTGTGGGATTTCTATTTTTTCTCTGATATTATTTCTGTTTGTTGATTGCCCTGCGGGGCCAAAGCTACAGATCGACCACAAATTTAGCTACAATTTCAAACAGTTTCGTTTTTTGCCCCCTCCCTCCCGTCTATTTGTTGCTTTTCTGTTTCAACCATAACGGGGCCTTCGTTACAAAATTGGCGAATTGAATTAATCGTTTCCATTTTGTTTATTTGTTGGTAATTAAACACCTCTGCTTTGATTTCTCATGTCTGCTGTTCAAGCAAAGCAAATGAATCATTTACATTTTGATTTTTCGTTTTTAAGACTTTTAATGTTGAATCGTTGTAAGCCATCAATTTTGGTTACGCTAGTGTGGCGTTATGTGGGGGCCATGGGAATCTTATATTTCTTCTTCAAATTGGGGTTTTTTTGGTGTTTTTGGTTTTCTACGCATAGCAAATGGCGCCTGTTGAGAAATTATTAGGGCAGAATTATGGCGAAATCGAATCAGCTAATGAAGTTTCTTTACAAGTTTTGTTTTTGAAAGAGTAGTGAAAGTTCATTGAATTTCTTATTCTGTTTGTGCTTATTATGGAAGGAGTATAAAAATAAATATAATAATTATTTGAAGTTAGATTAAGAATTAAACGAAATATGTTATCGAGGGCTAATTATCCTTATAGACTCCCAGAATCACACATAAATATAAACTATTCAATCAATAAATGCTTTATTATAATTATTATTCGATCGTGGTTAAATGCTCACTGTATTTTTTTTCTTTTTATTTCAACGGACTTCTTTGCTTTGATAATTGCGATATTTGCGGACACTGAAAAAAAGTAATTTAATTAATTAAAGATAAGATACGCATAATTTCTATAAGGAAATAATATGGTTGATAATTAAAATTTCTTATCTGCAATTCAATAATAATTTTAAGTTAACTTAATCAGACGCTGTATAAGCCCCTTAAAAAATGCATAAATCGATCTTGAAAAGCAGGTTTCAATGCCAAGTAAGGGCATTTGAACTTCAATGCGATCAGTTGAGCTCTCGATCAGTGTCTTCACTGTTGATTCAACCTTGTTTCTGTGCAGGTCCGCACAATTTTGCTATTTCAAATTTCAATTTATAGCAAAATGTTAGCAGCAGGTGTTCGGTTTGAGAAGACTGAAAACTTGGAATCGACACAGATGCAGCTCATCAGCTTTTGCTGATCATCATCAGCAGCGGCTCACGGTGGAGTTCGAGTGGTGCTTCCAAAATAAAGCAATTTAATGTACGCCATTGGTGGTGTGCTGTGCTGTGGTGGTGTGGTGTGGTGGTTGGCCCCATTTGCCATACGTAAAATAAGTATTCTTCTTTTATTTTTTGGGAAAGTTTTTGGCGTTTGATAAATTCTGCAATGTCAAAATGAGCAAAAATTTGCATTAAGCCAGGCCAAAATCAAAGGCAAAGCTAAGGCCTAGGTTGTGTGTCTCTCTCTCTCTCTCCCTCTCTATTTAACTCTTTCTCTCTGGGGACGCGATGAGCGCCCTCAGGCATTCAATTACAATCGATTCTGGTGTGAAAAAGTTCAATTTCTTTTTAGCCAACTGCGACGACGACCCGTTCGCAGTCTGGGCTAGTAATGGGGAAATGGCAGAAAACGCAGTCGTCGTCGCAGTCGTTGTACAGTGAGACAGGCGGACAGACGGACGTACAGTGGCCATATGGAAAATGCAACTCATGCACTTCCTAGATTGAACAACTGGTTGGCAACGCCGCTGACTTGGCTGACTTGACTTGACTTAACTTGACTTGACTTGGCTATGACTATGGCTCTCTCACTGCACTGTGTGTGTGCAATATCTACATATGTGATTGCCATATTGTGTAGATAATTGTGAGCTCCCTTCCTCTTCTCCGTCTCCATCATCATCTCAGTGAAGTGCTTAATGCTTTGTGACTATTCATGGGCACTCAAAGCAGCAGCAGCAGCAGCAGAAGCAGCAGCAGAAGCATTGCAGCCAACAGAAGCAGCTTCACTTGGCCACATATGCAAATCACACACAGGTGAAGTTCGACAGGCTGGCCACAAAAGTGCAGCACTCCAAATGGGCAAACACCATACACATTCTATATACTGGCTCGGGGAGAAGGTGGAACTGGGTACTCAACCATTGACAGTTGAGTGGTCAACGTTTTTAGCTGCACCACCACCAGCACCACTAACAGCAGCAACGGCAGCGTCAACAACAATAATTACCCACTTGCCTGCACTTGATATTAAAATCAGACAAAAGGAGAAAAATATATATGTATGTATATGTACTCGTATAAATATTTCTGTTCTTCTGCTTCACTCAAACGGGTCAAAAACAAAGCAACAAAAAAAAAACGTGCAAAAAAAAAAGAGAACCGTGCAAAATTATCAAAAATCGTTCATCAAATTACCGAAAAGAGCGCAACGGGCCACTTAACGACTCTATTACGAAATGGCAAAAAAAAAAGGAGAGGAGAAGAGCTGAGAAGAGGAGGCGAAATAATAGAGGCAAAAGGCGTTGCAAAAATTGCAAAAGCGTCAACACAAAAATTATTTTAAATTAGAACTCGAAACTACTCACGTTTTGCAATTTTCGCTTTTTGTGTGGAATGCCAATTGAAGTGTTAGGAAAATAAACAAACGGCTAGTTGCAAAAACAAAAACAAATGCAAAAACAAAAACCAAAAAAAAATAAAACTGAAGCATCATCAACAACATTGTGTGGTGCACAGCAGGGGGTGGATGGTGGTGCTGTAGTGGTGTTGTTGTTGTTGTTGGTATTGGCGGGGATGGGGGCAATTGCCAACGGTAGCACTAAAATAACAACAACAACAACAATAACACGACTTCGATTGAAAACTTGCCTAGGCAAACTTCTCTTCTCTATTTGTCTCTCACTCTGACACCATCTATCCATCTATCGCTGTCTCGCTCTCCCTGGGTCTTCCTTAGAGTCTGTCTCGCTCGCGCGTTTGGCGCTGGCAATCAACGCAAATAGCTCAAACGCTTCAAGTGTTTGCTGAAGATGTCACCCACACTTCAGGCTCTGAGGCTCTGAAGTCAGCCTTAGTCAAGTTCGTTGCCTGAGTCTTTTGTTTAGACAACGTCGCTGGTTTGACTTTTGCAATTTGGCACAGCAACAACAACAACAACAGCAACAGCACAAATATTGGCAATATTTCGATGCGACTTCAGCAGTAGCTGATGCTGCTCTAACTGCCTGGCAAACTAACTGAAAAAACAAAAAGAAATATCGCTTACAGTTAAATGGAAATTGATGCACTTAGCTGACTCACTCACTTCTGTTTTGCTTTTGTATCATACGGGCCATAAGGTACTTGCTGTATGTATATCTACACACACAATATATATCTATATGTATATACTACGTATTGGCATAGGAACAAGTACGAGTCGCCTTTTTTTCTAGCCAGCAACGTGACTTTGAATAAATTAAGTGCATATCATATGCATGCGCCTCTCTGTGCCACAAATAGAGCGAACGATGGTAGCGGCCTCTGTCGCTGTCTCTGTCTGTGAAGTAGCCACTGTTTGCTCATATTTTACATTGGAAAGGGATCAGAGCTTAAGCACAGCACAGCACATCTGAGCTTGGCTGGGTAAAGGTCACAGCAGCGACTCAGCGCTGGAAGAACTTTAGAAAATGCTTCAGTAAGCTAAATAAATATTTACAAAGTCGAAAAGAAACTGAGCAACTGGAAATGGAACTGGAACTGGGCAAATGTCAAGTCAATTAGCTGATTTGCCAAAATTGTGTACTATATATCTTTGCAGTATTTTAACAAGCTTTCATTCGAGCAACAGATGAAAACATATTTATATATTTTTAATTTAACAGGTGTGTTCCAGAAAACTTTAGGGACTTCTATGATAAACTTATATATACATGGATTTAATTAGAATTTCAACAAAGCTTTCAATTATTGTTATATTTTATTAAATAAAGAATAAATTAAAAAATATACTTCCCTTTGTTTTCAATTTAAAAATAATTTAAATTTAAGTCAATACATTTTTTAAAACGTCCCCAATATTTGAATTTGTCTAAAAGATACTGTGTATAGAACAAGGGATAGATGAAAATGTATAACAGTTATTTAAAATAAAATGTTTATGTGCTGACAAACTTAAGATCAATCTAGAGTTTCACCTGATAGATAGATGAACAAATTGAAGTATAAAAATTTTATATAAAATGGAAAGTTATATTATTCTCGAGTGAAAATCATAAAGCTGATGACAGCTTATATAATATATTAGCAATACGATATCTAACACTTTTGCACTAAAAATTAATG
This sequence comes from Drosophila subquinaria, assembly GCA_037043405.1. NCBI lineage: Eukaryota > Metazoa > Arthropoda > Insecta > Diptera > Drosophilidae > Drosophila > Drosophila subquinaria. The sequence continues at coordinate 469,369 of JBAMBL010002838.1, forward strand.
AGCTTTCGAAAAGTAAGTGCATGGAATTCGCTAGTTAGCCAACACTGGTTGTCACTGCTGGCTGGCTGACTGGCTTGAGGTGATTTATGGGCATGGTAACCCGAAACGATGCCAAAAACTAATCACAACTTATGACTTTTGGATAACAATCAGAAACCATAACTCATTCATTTATAACTGGATTCGAGGAAACATGGTCCAAAAATGTAGATCATAAATGTCACAAGTGGGTGATCGTTAAGGCACAACGACTGCATAAATATTTTGCTTAATTGTCAATTTAATAAATTGCAATTAATTAAATTTAATTAACAGCAGACACGAGAGCAGATCAGAACCGATCGACGATCAGCAAACGGCGATTGGCGATCGCAACGGGGCTCGAAAGTCTCATTTTTATTATCAACAGTCTGACAAAATCAGTTGCAATGTGCCATAAGCTTTGCCACTTTATGTGCAACATGGCAACAAATTTGTGCAACGCTACCGAGAATCTGAGAATCGGGAGAGGGCAAACCCCACCCAAGGCATCAACTGATGCGTTTTAATGTCATTGAGCTTATGATTTCTTCAAATCTATTCAACTGGACAACTAACAAATTAAAAGTCACTTTAATTGCCACTAAACAGAGACAGAGAGAAAGAGAGAGGGAGAGGGCTGCCTCAGCTGCAACCTCAACATGCCACATTCAACTGTAAACTGCCGTTTGCTCAAATATGCGAAATTAACAAGACACAATTACAACACACAAAACGCAGACAAACACGCCTAGACAACAACTCCCGCCCCCTCCCTGGCCCACTCTCCACTGCTCCTCCTCTGTTGTGTTATCGTTTAGTCTATGGTTTTATTTTTATTGCACCAAGAGATGCGCCACACCAAACCACAGCAACACACAGCACAGCATGCCCGACCGGGCCGGGCTCGGATAAAGCAAGGCTAGCCATGTGTCCAGTGTCCAGTGTGCAGTGCAAAGTTCCCAGTTCCCAGTTCCCATTCGCAGCCTCGACTACAACTTGCTGCAGAAATTTGCGAGATTGTTATCAGCAGCAGTCGCAGCAGCAGCAACAGGCAGCATCAGGCAGCAGGAGCAACTGCAGCAGGCGACAGCAAGCTGAGCACAGTGGAACGTAGTCTATAAATATAAATATATAAAATATTTAAAAAATATATATGTTAAGTTTAGGGATAATGTCTATAATAATGTCCTCAAAATAGGCAGTATAAATTGAAAGTATGGTATATATGTGAATGAATTTATTTCTAGAACATATTTAAAAATATTATATTTATTTAGTCAAGTTTAGTTATTTATATTAATTAAGCTTTTTTTTCAGCATCTGAAATCTCCAAATTAATCCTTTTAATAAAATTAACCAAATACTCGTATCCATTTATAGCTACTAAACAAAAATTTTAGTATTGAAATTAAATTATAGGCAGTTATTCAATAAACTTATTTTGCAAAATAAAAACCCTACCTATTTTATCTTATTTTATTAAATGAAATAATTATTTAATATCAATTTAAGCTTTACTATTATGTATATTTGACTTTTGTTTAGAGAGTTTATGCATTTTGATCCAATGTGCGGAGGCGTTGCAGCTGACTGAAAGCATTGGCAAGGTGAAAACGTAATGGAAACGCGCATGCAAAATGGAATTTATTGTATAATTAGGATTTGTCTTATTGGTAATAAGCCGCATTAAACACAGCCGCCCAAGCCAATGTGCGTGGAAAACTGCATTTTCCATACAAAATTTGTTTGTTGCACAGCTTTCTACGCGACACATCGACACGTCTGAATGTGTGTGTGTATATATGTTTGTGTGTGTGTATATGTGCACGGTTTTTTCGGGGCGCGTCTCTCTTCATATTTCTGGACCTATGCGATGTTTGTAATGTAAGCTCATTACGGCATTACTGTTGTTGTTCTGCCAGTTGTTGCAGTTTTCTGTTCTGTTCTGTACTGTTCTCATGTCGCCGGGGTGTCGAAATGTACAGCCAATTACATGCGACAACAACAGCACCACAAAAACAACAGCAACAACCACAAACAACAGCAAAGTTTGTTGTCTGCCCCGCAGCTAAAAAGGAATTCAAGTCGATGGCTGTGGCAAGTTAAAAGCATCGAATTTCATGAGTTTCGATCGAGAAGCAAGCAGCACAGTTCGTTTCGGCCAGGTTGCGACCTCTTAAAGTCTTCTCAATCTCTTCTTCTATTGAACACTCATTGTGCGTGTAATTATATGGGCATGCTATGCGCTTAGGAGGATCTCTCTCCTCGCCACAACCACAGCCACAAAATGGGGTCGGTTGCCTGCTAATGAACATGCAAACCAAGTGGCATCTTAAATATGTGCAGCTCTAGTCGCAGCACAAAATAGATAGATAATGGAGTTAACTTCTATCGAATAAGTGGGTACGGCTAGGAGTTATCGAACTGAGTTTAGCAAGCAAATATTAATAAATAAAAATCATATTTATGCTTTTTACTATTAAATATGATCAGTTATCGATAACTATAAAGTACAAAAAATCTATATATATTTGCCGATTTCACTTATGGCTGCTTGAAGTGATTGATCGGCTGATATTGATGGTTAACTATCGACAACTTAATATTGTAATAATGATTATTATATCGGCAATCGGTAAAAAATTATTTTATCTGTGAATAAATCAAGTTACATGTGATATCGTTGGTCTATCGATACATGTTGCTTATCGAATGTAAGTCAACTGCATTCACATGCCCCCTCAATAGATACAGTTAATAACTTCCGCTTATATCGACATTTGCCCTCGACTTTTGCCTCTCACTTTACATGCAATCGATAATCGAAGCGAAATCGACACAACGATGTGTGCAAAATGCAAATAATACTGAACATGCTTTGAACTATGGATCATTGCAGAAGTTCACATCACAGCAACTGTAGGTGGGCAATCAATAGTTGTTGTTGCTGCTATTGTTGTTGTTGTTATTGTTGCAGTTGTTACTTTTTTGGCCACGCTAATTTTGTTGACCTGTTGATTGCGCATGGAAATTGAAAATTATGAAATTATATTTTCTGCACCTACAAAAAAAAGCGCAACACATGCGAATGCATCAATAACAATAACAACAAAAACAACAACAACAACAATAGCAACAAATACATCATGTCAATCGTGATTTTGTTTGCTGGAACTTTAACATTTCATCGACGTGCCGATGTGATCCCATGTGATGATGATGTTGATGTGTTGATCGAACTGAGCATCGACTCTTTGTTGCACTTGGAGCTGGAGTTGGAGTTGGGATGGGAGTTGGGGCTGGAGTTGGAGTTGGGGCTAGGCCAAGCGAGGGCACGAATGCTGCACATGCTCCATGGCTCATCAGGCCACACGTCATGCATGCCCATATACAAATTCGCTGCGCCTGATTACAAGATCAGCCAGAGAGAGAGAGAGAGAGAGAGAGATCGAGAGAGTATGTGACTGAGAGAGAGAAAGAGGGGAGAGACCTAGCACTGGCCGTGTGACTTACCTACGAGGCTATGACCCGAACGTTCAAAATTTGTAGCAATGACCCGCGATTATGTTGCTCATTATGATGATCGCTCATAATGATAATGATGATCGGAAAGCTATTCGCACGGCCCAGCTCATTGGAATGATGCCAATGGCTTGAAATCAATTGCCAGAGCATAGCACAAAAATAAAACCAATATCAGATAGACGACCTTTATATACCCTATAATATAAAAGAAAAGTTGATCTTGTTTAAGTTTTCATAAAATTGATTTGTTTCGGAAGAGTTACTTAGAGAATATGTAACAAATCTAATTGATTAGTAAACCAATGCAACCGTTTCTGACTTATTTAGTAACTGACAAGTTTTGAAGGTATAATACCAAATTTGAACAACAAAACTTCAAAACTGATTGAGTTCACTTGGTTTGTTTTACAAAAAGAAATAATTTATTATGTTATTATATCTTCGAAGAAAGAAATTAATAAATATTCAGAAAAATACTCATAAGTGTACCAAATTTATACAAAATAGATATAGATGAATTCATTAACCGATCATAATAAAACTACAATACGAATAATAAAATTAGTCACGAATTGAAAGGACTCTTTAGCTAGTGTATTGAAAAAGATTCTTTTCGGCGCTATTGGCTGTTTATGCTACCCGTGGGGCAATGAGAATGCCAATGAGTTGAAGTTGACTCCAGTTGAAGATGACTTCGTTCCGTTCGATGCAGCAAGTGCAGTTGAAAAGTTCGCGGGAACGTTTTCTCTGTGTGTGTGTCAGTGTGTGTGTGTGTGACGACTTGATCTTTAGCCATATTAAATTAGCCAAAGGCTAGCAAAAGACTTTAGCTAGTATGATTGATCAGCGCTCGTCTCGGCCGATTATACATACAGTCGGAGAGTCAGAGAGTCAAGCGAGTTGATCAGGTCGAATTTCGGTCGGGCTTTGGTTTCGTTTGGATCGGTTTGGGTCGCGTCGCATTGCATGCATAATTTGATGTGTGTCGAAGTTGTGATCCAAGAAGTTCATGTACAAATTGAACGTATATTTCTGCATCATCATCATCATCATCTGCTTCATCTTTTTCTCAATTTGTTATTGAGTTATTGACGGCAATTGAAAGCAAAACTTTTGGGTTCAAGCAAATGATGTGCACGTTCTGGCTTAAGGTTAAGCATGATATGATATAAGGTGTGCATTTCATAAGGTTACAATTGATTTCCCAGCTCAAATATCAGTTAGGCATAAGAAAAGTTAAAAATATCTCCTCTTATATCCACCAATATCTATATTAAAACTGCCCCATTTGAAACAAACTTAGTATTAATCACAAACACAGCTCACCTTTCATAATTCAAATCGTCGATTGCATCGATCGATGATCAATTTTAATGGGTTCCCGATCAACTGGGGAGCTGATCAAAATTTCTATGCCTTTGGCCAGGCTATAAACAATATCGCTATTGATTGCAACTAATTGTTGTAGAAACCTAAAGAGATTTATCAAACGCCCATAAAAACTATATCAACAGCATAGCCCCCAACTAAACCCAACACAAGCGCTTCGAGGGCTTCAGTAATCATTCAAAAGCTAGAAATAAGACCCCGAAATCGCTTATAAATTATGAAAATATATGTACATAATGCATATAAGCATGAGTTCAAAGCGCGCCGTTTTCGATAGATGGAAAGAAAACAACAACAACAAATTATGAAAAGCTCTTTTTATGTTGTTGATTATTAATTTATTAACTAAGAAAAAATATAAAAAAAATTCAGATTTAGATTTCTGTGTCGCGCTGCCGTTTTTGTATATTTTCGATTCGATTCATTTTTGGCTGTCCATTTGTTGGTCACAATAATTAAATTTAGATTAAGTTTAGAAACGAACTGGCAACATCGTCCACAGTAGTTTAATGTATGCAAATTACACGCTGAGGCCCCGACCCCCTTACCCGTTACCCCCTTAGGCCCCTTGAGGCCCTCCTCTCGTCGTCTTCCTCGCCCTCAAGTTGACCCAAGTGGATCGCATCCACTGTCGACATTGAGCCAAAGCCCTTTAAACGTGACGAATCGATTCCAAACTAGACATTGAACACAACGTTTCTAGGCTTGTTTTTTTTTGTGCTCCTCATCTTCTTCTTAAATTTGTAACACATCTCTCATAACTCTGTTTTCGGTGGTGGTGGTGGTGGCAGAAGCAGGTGGTTGGGGGTTTTTCATTACATTTGGTTTATGGACGAGCAACGCCCATTTTCTCAACTTTTCGACTTTAATCGTCTAAAGTTTCAAGTCGTTTGTATAATTTTATTACAAACGCTTTCCATTTTAACTAGCTATTTTTTCTCTCAATCTATTAAACCGAAATCCCAGACAAACTATCGCCCTGCCTCGCACTCGTGGGCGTTGCTAATTAGTGTTGGAAAATGCGCTCAATTTGATTTGTGGAAATTTATGTTCAAGAAATTACAACGTTGTTTCCACTATGGTTTACGATGTGTGAGCTTTGGGGCTGAACGCATTTTAAATGAGTCTATATTCGGCTGTAGGTTGTTAGCTGTTGTAGTTGTTGTAGTTGTTGTTGGTGTTGTAGTGGCTTGGTTAGTAGTAGGAGGAGTCTGAGACTTAATTAAGTAAAACGAAAATGTTTTTAAGCATTTGAAATATTTTTAACTGCGGGGAGTTTTGACAATTTTATCTGTATTTACTGATAGTTTATTTAGCAGAAGTAGTAGTAGTTGTAGTTAGATAAATAAAAGTATGGGAAGTAGTATAAGAGGTTGTTAGTAGGATATGTTAGAAAATACTAAGCAGTTGTTAGAGCAGTAGTAGTAACACTAATAATAGTAGTAGAAATTAAAAATTTTTTACAAACATTATACATCAAATTCTCTTTTGAATAGTTATCAAACACCTTTCTTAGACACCTTATTTAGACATTTGAAAAAACGGTCCTATGAATACCAGTGTTAAGATGAAGAATATTTTGAAATTTTAATAGTAGTAGTTTTAATTAGAAGCATTTTTGTTGGAGTAGTAAGAAAGGTTTTTATAACTAGTACGAGTAATAGTTAGAATTGTATTTACAAGTAGTACAAGTATATTAAATATTAATAGTTATTGGAAGCGCTGGCAGTTGTATGAATAGTAGTAAGAGGCGTCTAAGACTTAATTATGTAAGATACTGAAACTCCTGCAATCCCCATTCAATTATTAGTTTTTAAAACCATAAAAAAGTTCATCTAACACATAACAAGTAAGCTAATAATTATAAATTTATTTTATAAGTTAAGTCTTACATATCTTACGTTGACATATTCCTACACTGACATGGAAGTGCTTACAAACAACATGCACCGTGCTCTTAAAATTAAAAAAAAAATGATGTGTATATAAAACTAAAAATTATTTTGCAAGTTCATAGGTTTATAGGTTTGTTTATATAATTAGCTAAAATTAGCTACAAAATTAGAAAAATTATAAGGAAGCTAACAGGAAACTATTTTTGTCAAATAAAAATATATTTTAATATTTTCTTACTTAAATGACGCAAAAATAAAGCGAAACTTTTTAATTTTTGTTTTATTTTCCCTTACATTATAATACATTTTCATTATGAATATTCTTCTTCAGCTATTTAATTGTCATATAAAATCTTTTCTGATCATCTTCATTAATAAATGTTTTATAAAATTAATAAAAAAATACTCCCTTCGTATTTCTTTTTAAATAATTTTATTTAGTTAGCTATAACTTATGCTTATTTTATAATCCTTCTTGCCATTGATCTTAACCATTTTACAGCACAAATGTAGCCCAACGGCAACTTCTACCCAAGTTGGCCAACAAACAACGTTGTCGTGACGCCTTAACAACAATTTAAAGCATTTGACCGAGACTTTGAAATGGAAACAGACAAACATTTCAGCACCTGGCTTGAAATGCGCAGTACTAAATAGTGGCTGCAAATGCAATTCAAAAGACGTCAGTGCCACCGCCCCACCCTCCGTAACAACATACCCCTCCCGCTCTCTCTCTCTCTCTCTCTCTCTCGCTCTCTTTTTCTATACCTCTCCCGCTTCTCCTATCTTTCCTTTATGCTTAGCAAATGCACAGTAGTTGTAATTAAAAACGCGCAAGTCGTAAAAAACAGAAATCAGTTGAGAACAGGTTGCTCTGCTCTCTATGAAGATGATGTACCTCACACACATACACACTCACACACACATACTTACACACACACGATATGAACGGGGCGTAACGCGTTGAGTAAAATTAATTTTCCATATAGCCAGGAAGAGGGTCGGTCTCTGGGTTGGAGGCTCTCTGACTGACGACCTGGTCGGCAGGTTGGCAGCCTTCAATCACTCGCAAAAATGTGCTAATTGCAATAGAAAGACAATTTCTATCGTAAAAATTTTCCAAACTAATGAAGCAAAAATGTATAAAAAAAACTAACGAAAACTAAATTAACAACAACAACAACTACAACTAAAAGTAACAACAACAACTACAACTTAGTTAGTTTGAAATGGCGAGGCGACTGGCAAAAATTAGTTGTTGAAAATGAATTGCACTAATATCGAATTTCACACTGTTGCGCTAATGGCCGAACGGCAACAACAACTATAACAACAACAACAACCACTTGCAAACCAGTAGAGTACATACGAGCAACAACAACAACAACAACTAAGGCAACTGCAACAGTTGTCAGACGGCAACAACAAAGCAGGCAGCAAAAATAAAATGCAATCAACATGTGTTTTTTTTACTTCTCTTCACGTTGCTGTCGCTGTTTTGTTGTTTTGTTTTTGCTAATGTGCAAAGCGCTGATTGGACGAAACCTGACCGCAAAATGGAAATTATGATGCGGCCCCGTTTGAGTAAAGAGCACAGCAACAACTGAGACGACAACAACAACTTCAACAACTTGTCGACAAGCTGTAGCGGATTTCACTTTTTTTCTTTTTTTTTTTGGGCCGAGGAGGTTTCTCAGTTTGAGTTTGAGATTGCGAATTCCCAGTGCCAAAGCCAGCCAATAACAAACTATAACTAACAACGTAAACTGATATCAAGCTGCAAGTTTATTGGTCAATCAATACGGCCAGCATACACACACACACACACTCAAACACACACACCCATCTGATTGAGTTGAACAGAGAGAGGACATGATCAGTCCAATCGGACAGAAAGTCTTGTCAGATAGATAGATTGATGCATATTAATGCTTGTGTTGATGATTAGAAAATGAAGCTTTTAGCTCCAGGTTGTATATTAAATATCTGACCTATTCAGCTTTATTCAGTTTAAGCCAGAAATATTATCTTTACCAAGGCAAATCGGAAAATATTGCAAAACATTATTTATTTAATTCAAAGCTTGATAAGTTATTTAGTTCTCGAAAAGTACTTAAATGACAGCTTTAGCACAAAATTTATTTATTCAAGGCTAACATAAAGAAATCTTTGCAAGAATAAAAGAAAACCAATTCAATATAGCTTTGAAAAGCCCTTTAACGCTTTAAAAGTTTGTTAAATTCCAGAAAACTATGAATATTGTTCATTTTACAATTACTATATTTACAATACTAAATTTCCAACTTGACATATAAATTTGAAGTAAATTTTAATTAAAACTGAAATAAATTGATTAAATAATAATAAAAATCAGACTTTATACTCTTTAATTGCGTATTGATTCAACTAATTGCTTGGGTTAGTCACTGTTCAATTTGTGCAGGCTTCACTGTATGCATATTGTGTGCAATGTAAACATTACAGTCTTTTTAGCTGGGCTGTCACCTGTTATAGCTGCTTTGGCTAAAGATTTACTAAGGCCATTAAATGCCAACTGGCAACTGGCAAAATCTGCAATCGATTCGCATGTATTACCAACTTTTGCTTTGCCTAATGATGAAATTATATGAAGACACAGACTCCAAGTTTCAATTTTGCCTTCAATTTTGTGGTCATGGCGTTTTCGAGTTGTTGTTGACAACGTTGTTATTTTTTGTTGTTGCTGTGCCCGCCCAAAAAAAAAAAAATAACAACTTTACGATTACTTTAATTTATGTAACTTATTACGCGCTTCACATACAAACAAGTCAATTGAAAGGCAGCGCGGCATTTAATTGGTTTCAATTTGCAGCGGTAGGTGGAGTCTATCAATATGATCATATTGCGTATTAAAAAGATGTTTTAAGAGATGAGAGAATTAAGCATAGAACTCATACATATATATAGTAAAAATAAAATAAATAAATAGTACTATGACTAAAAATGTTATACCTAATACAATAATTTTGCATTGTAAGATTTTTATGAGCATAAATTGTTGAAATACAACTATTGCATAGTTTTAGAATTCTTTGAATATGTGCCAAGCAAAACTAATTAATATAAAATTATAAACTTTTGTACATTCATAAAAAAATTAAATAAATGTAATACCTTTTAAAAATTATGTATTATAATGTTATAATGTTAGTATTTTATGGACAAACACGTAAACTGTTTGAATGCATGACCTTAGAAAATCGTTGGAGATTTCCACAGAAAAAATACTAAATAAAAAACAAATAGTTTAATGAACATTTAAACAAATTACAAGGCTCTTAAAATTGATTAAAGTTTGTGTATTAAAAGAGTTTTATGCTTGGATGTTTCTAAGGCATCATAAAGTCGCAGAAAACCGATACGAGTATGCAACTGCTGCATTTGCTGCATTTGGTCGGCGCACCCAAGCTGACCCAGAGCGAGAGCCAGAAACGCAATGCAATGCGATGGAAATACCATGGAAATGCAATGGCAAGCAACTGCAAAGGAAGAGAGCCCACAGATAGATATAGAAACTTTCCATTCCGACTGAAAAATGTTATCAAATCACAGCGCACAAACGAGCGACCACAAAACTAAGCAAAGCCAATTTTAGCTCATATTAACCCGCAGCACAAAGGCCAAACTGGCAACTTGGCAACCTGGCAGCATAGCAGCCTGGCAATAACAACAGCAACAACAGCCAGGAGTAAGACGGAGAACAAGAAGAACAGCAAACGGGCTGCAAAACGGGCCATGGTACGGCCTCTGGCCACAGACAGACAGACAGAGTTTGGGACGGTTTGGAGCCCATTTCAACTTTCTCACGCACTTCAAATTTCAATTGGCAATAAATGTAATGCAAAGCAACACTTTAAATCATTGCGAGTTGGCCAACAACGCCAACACCAATAAGCCATGGCCCCGCCATGGCAACCACCACACTCTGTGCTAGAATGTGGCACAGGTTCGAGGTGCAGGTTCTCCTTATAAATGTGCAATATTTTTAGTGCCCCGAAAGATGCAACAACAACAACAACAACTGAACAGTTCTTATGCCACTTTCCGCCAGCAGATGGCGTGGGTCGACCAAGTACTTGGATGCTCCTCTCTCAATCTCCAACTGGTAATTAAACGTTAAACTCTAATTGCCATTTCTTTATATGCACCAAAAAATTTGCAAGTCATAAAAATAAGAAAAATCTCAAAAAGAAAAAGAAGACGTTGAAGTTGAAGAAGAAGAAGAGTATACTTAGCATATTCAATAGACTGGACGCTAATGCATCCATAAATCGCACACCCAACCAAAGAATTGAGACTGAGACTGAGACAGAGACAGGACATGACCACAATAGTCAGAGCACTCGTAAGGCCAAGCAACCATCCAAATACATTAAATTATATCTTAAGCGCACCTACTTATATTTTATTAGAGGCCACAACTTGCATAGAAAATGCTTAAGTTCAATATGCGAGCTTTAAATACCCTGAACTTAGTAATCAGTTCTTAACTAAAACTAAATTAAATAAAATAAAATACAATATAATAAAACATAATTAATAAAAACCATTTATCCTATTTTATGGAATTGTTTAAAAATTTCTGAAAAAGAAAATCGATTGGTTTTAAACATTTGTTTTATAAATCTATGCAGATTTCAATAAATTTATGTTTGATGCAAACAAATAATAATCCACTCAAAACGCATAATACCATTTTGTAGGGTATACGCAAGGAGTGTCTTAAAGTAAACGCTTAATAGGACTTTAATGTTGATTCGATTAAAAAAAAGCGAAATTTTAATGCTAGCTGTAAAATCTCATTTGGAACATTTAATGCGCCCCGATCGAACATTAATAGGCCGGAATTTTAGTATGGTAAATCAGACAGAAAGTGTTATATAAATAGCTTCGATTAAACATAAAACTGTTTGTTAATATACGAAATAAATTATTAATTATTAAAGGGAAGTCAAAAGAAGTTTGATTAAAGTCTAAAGTCTAATTTAGGACCGTTTTTTCAATGTCTACATATGGTGTTTAATAACTATTGAATATATATAAAATATTCATTAAAATGTATAGAAATTACTGTCAAATTTTAAATTATATCTTACATACAGTCTATATGTACATTGAAAAACGGTCTTAGATTAATATTAATAACTCTATATGTACTAATAATTTCAATTAATCTAAATAAAAAACAAGCAACATATAAAGTAAATCCTACCGCGAATAATTTAAAAACAGCTTTGATTATACACAAAACAAAATTCAATGCAGTAATTAGAACGAACAATTTTCATGATCTAAATCAAAAGAAAATGTATTAAAAAACATTTCACATAAAATAAAAAACTAAAATCATAATCAATTAATACTTAACTTATTTAGGCTTATCTTAATAACTATATATCTGAAAATAATTTTAGTTAATGTAAAAACAAAACATTTTCATTTAAGAGAAGTTGTTAAATTTAATAGGTTAACAGGTCTCACTTCTCACAGCTATCTAAATTCATGGGCTTTTAGTCTAAACTTACCCAACAAGAATGAGAAATTTCGAGTGTCTCGAAATGATTAACTTATGGACAAAACAGTAAAAGAGCACAGGAATATGTACGAAGGGAATGGAATGGAATGGAAAGGAAAGGAAAGGTCACGTTCGAAATGCTCGCGAACTTGAACTAATTTACATAAAGACAGAGTCAAGAGTTTGGATTGAAGATGAAGCTGAAGCTGAAGCTTCTGACTGTCTGCGAGTCTGTCTGTCTGTCTGTCTGCCAGCTCCGATGAGCTCATGAGAGAGCTGGGAGACACAACACCAGACTGAACGACGCGTCTGGGACAAATGACTGACAGTCGTTGGCCTGCGGCTGTTGCCACAGCATCCACCGCAGCAGCTACTTCAGTAGCTGAAGCCGACAGGATGATGCCAACAACAACAAAAAACTAAAAGCACAAAACCAAAACAAAAACCAAAAAAAAAAGAATTTCTACCAGCTTTGACTTTGAGAGCAAACCAAAAACAAAAGACGCACGGCCCTGGCAATGACTTTAACTGTGACTCTGGCCTCCAGAGTACACAGTATCCAGTACTCAGTGTCAGTCCCTGTATTCCCTTCTCCCCCTGTTTACCCCCCATTCCCCTCTCCAAAATGGGTAAATGCGCGTTAAATGATGCTTTCGTTGCGCATGCGCTCGAGTGGCAAGCGAATGTTGCCTCCATTCCACCATTCCACCATGGGAGAGCCAAAACGCCGACGACATTGCGCTCGTAAAAATCACGAATTGATGGAGTGTTCAAAGAGCGATCAGCAAATCATTTTCAGGCCGCGCAAAATTGCCGAAACATATGCAGATGAGAAGCGTGGTGAACGTGAACGTTGCTGCTGCTGCTGCTTCCTGAGCAGCCACTGCCACTGCCACAACCACCGCCACAGCCACTGCCACAACCACCATCCACAGTAGTAAACTCTGCGAGAAGTCCCTCTCAGTTCCCACTGAGGCCCTCAGGTGCACTTGGTGTTTGTTGTTCAACTGCCTTCCCTCCACTCGCATGCAAAATGAATTTACCTAAACTTAACAATTACAACTTTAATATACACTTATTGGAAGAAGCCTTTCTAGTGAAATAGAGCTCAGCCATTAAAACTAAACTTTCGCAACCACTTTATTCTGGGACCGAAAAGTAACTTCAATAGATAATTAAGTTCAGTTAAAATAAATAAATAAAATAAATAAAATAAATAAAATAAATAAAATAAATAAAATAAATAAAATAAATAAAATAAATAAAATAAATAAAATAAATAAAATAAATAAAATAAATAAAATAAATAAAATAAATAAAATAAATAAAATAAATAAAATAAATAAAATAAATAAAATAAATAAAATAAATAAAATAAATAAAATAAATAAAATAAATAAAATAAATAAAATAAATAAAATAAATAAAATAAATAAAATAAATAAAATAAATAAAATAAATAAAATAAATAAAATAAATAAAATAAATAAAATAAATAAAATAAATAAAATAAATAAAATAAATAAAATAAAATAAATAAAATAAATAAAATAAATAAAATAAATAAAATAAATAAAATAAATAAAATAATTAAAAAGACGTTTTTATAATTCCTAATTTTGTTTATTAGATCTTAGATCATTTTTTAAATTTTGAATACGTTACTTATGCATTATATTAAAATATACATATGTCTATTTATTTTTTCAGTCAATGAATTTAAGAAGACTTAATCCTAACATATGTATAGAATTTGTATGTATTAGGCAGATTAAATAAAAAGATAAAGTAGCCAATTAGCAGGTAATAATTACTAATCCATCACAAATAATTGAGGAATTACTGATTGATTTTACTGATTTATTTGAGGACTGCAAATATTGGATTACATGTAAATTTAACAAATATTTTAGAAAATTTATTATCTTTATCTTAAGTTTTATCTTTAAGTTGTATTTTTGCCAAGTTCATAAATTTTCTATACGCTTTTCATTACTATTTACATTTACCTTAAGTCTGAGAACAACTGAAATAGATTTTTTTACAAATATGTTGAATATTCTTGCCTCATTGAATGTGCTAGCTAATGATCTTTTCCAGTTGTAGCGTAAAAGTAAAAATCAATTCACACTCGATGCCTGCTCTGACGTTCTTCTAATCTTTTGTTATTTGCTTTTGGGCTGCTGCTGTTGTTGTTGTTGTTGCTGCAGTTGTTGTTGCTGCTGTTGTTGTTGCTGCTGTTGTTGCTGTTTCTAGTGCCGTGGCAATGGAATGCCACTTGTCTGTCGTTGGGCTGATGCCTGCACTGATCTTTTGGGTGCCTTGCGGTTCGGTTTGCTGCTGAATTTATGTAGGGTTAGAGGGCGCAATGCTCGATGAGCCGTTGAGTTGCAGTTGGAGTTGAGTTGAAGTGCCTCCTGACTCAGACTGAGACTCAGACTAAGACTTAGACTGAGACTGAGAGTCTGACTTTGCAGCAGTTGTAAGCGTGGCATAGCGAAATGATTTACATTCGCAGCCAACATAAATTTCACATTGCAGCCGTGTAACGACTTTGCCGAAGTCTGTGCAACAAACATTTAGCAGCATCTCTATCTCTATCTCTCTCTCTATCTCTCTTTACAGTGGCACACAGGCCACAGTAAGGATCCATCCTTTCAGTAATTAATTCTGCAATTTTATGCATATTTTTAGACTACAATTTGCCGGTCATATCGATGATATGGCCGTTGATAATCGCCAAGACCAGTAGCCCGAAACACACACTCCACACTCTAATAATAAACTCTATCATTTTCATTTTGCCACAATTTTGCTGTTGCTGTTGCAGTTGCACAGCACGGTGGCATGTTGCACGGCCGTCAACAACATGCGCTGACCCTTTCTTGTCCAGGCTCTTTCTAGTCTTCACCCACCATCCCCCCAGCTTCCCCCATTTCCACTTTGCCCACCTGACCCGCAATTGCCATTGTCGTTTTTTTCATGTCGTCTTTGAGTTTGGCTTCTTCTGGCTCGAAAAATATCGATTACATGTGAGACGCTGCCTCTTTTGCAGCTTGTTGTGCTGGCTCTCAGCGCAGCTCTCAGCTTTGGCAATGCAATTCCAATGAAAACAGTTAAATTCCGGTAAAAAGGTCTCCTCCAGCATGCGAACGCGAAAACGTCGAACGTTCCACCCAAAGTGGGACCATGGTGGTCCCAACGATTATCATGAATTGATCTGTAAGATGTCAAAGCGCACAGACGCAGACGCAGCGAAATGTGGCCAAAAGAATGGCCAATGTGGAGGTCTCTCACACACATGACCAATCTCCCAGTCTCCCAGTCTCAACCTCATCCACGGCCACTTTGTCTGCTGGTCTACAGTGCAGTTCCCATGTAAGCCAAAGCCAAAGCCAAAGCCAAAGCCATAGCCAAAGTTGAAGTCACAGCCAAAGTCTAAGCCCAGTTCAGCTGGCCGACACACACACACATGGGCACACACAATGTTGTTGTTAGAATTGTGCGCAGATAACAGCAAAATGTTGGCAGCACTGTTGACATTATGAATGACAGCGGTTATTTATTATGTCTTGAATTCTTTTTGGCGAGGGAGAGCTGCAGCCAATAGCTGGGAAATGCAGCCAGGAGTCTAAATCGAAATACAGGCATATCGAATATTTATCGAGTCACAAGGTTCTATTCATGGTATGTCAAATTCTAGGCTAATGCATTCAAATAATAGTTATTTTGAATAGATTTCAATTTCTATTAATACTAATTAAGAATTAGTTGCTGCTTATCGATAACTTCAGATTCATTGCTATCAATATTTTATCGAATATCGAGTAAATAACAACTAGCTACAAAAAGTACATATCGACTAGTTTTTAAACTATTATAAGACTTTCTGCGAAAATTCAAACTATAATTTCTCGATAACTTCTATCTTAATTACTATCGATTACTTAACGACTACTATTTGATATTCTCTAATTTTTGAAATACTTCTAACATTTCTGATATATATTGACTATTTTATCGTCTATCGCATTAGTGCTCGAATTAATTATAAAATATTACTACTTCAATAAATCAACTGATTGATATTTATAGCTGAACAAATATCGATTTTCCATGATATCGAGTAAATTTGAAACTCATATCTTAACAATTTAACAGTCTTTTGCCTGGTCAAATTTAACGCTTCATTTGCTCCAGCTGAAAATTGCGTAACTAAAGCCAAAAAAAAATAAAATAAAAAAGAAAAGTCTGATAAACTGAAAAGCAGAAAGACTGAAATAACAGCGCCACCTCCTCCTCCTCCTCCTCATGCTTCTTCAGCTCTAACAACCGTTAAGTGGCAGGCTCGACTTCATTAGATTGTAATAAACGCGCGCTGGTTACAGCCCCAAACAACAACAACAACGGCAACAACAACAGCAACAACAAAAACTGACAACAACATAAAAAAGTTGAGAAAAGTCTAAGCTTGGCTTATAAATGCAATTTCGTTCGCACAAACTTCAATGGACTTCATTAAAATATTCGAAACACAAGCAGTTTAGACCCCCTTTTCACCTGCCACTACCACAACCCCTCTCCCTCTCCCTCTCCCACTTGCATTCACTCCCATCGTTTGCCTCCCAAAAACTTGTCAGACGCACTAAAAACGCGACTTGCACTGGTCACTGTGTGTGTGAGAGCGGGAGACCAAAAGAGCGAGCAAGCGACAGAAAGAGGGGGAGGAGGAGTTGGCAGCCAGGCAGCGAGTCGAGAGTTCAGAGGTCTAATTGAAAATGCGCAAACTTGAAGAAATATTGAGAGAGCTCTGATAGCCAATACATATTCATACACACACAAACACATATACTGATATCTGTACTTACGATATATGCACATATTTATCCATTGCCATTAGAACTCAATTTGCTCGCACGCATTCACAAAGACGCCCACAAGCCAACAGGTAAATCTCTCTCTCCCCTCCTCCCTCTCCCATCACTGCTCTTCTCTTTTATCTCTTCTTTCCACCTCGCATCTCTGTTCGCTCGCTCTGTGAGTTTCTCTGGCATGCAAATTTATAACACGGCGGGCAAATTGGGGCCAACTTGTGACAATTTACGATATTAATACTAAATATTTGTGCCCCGTCGTGATTTACGCTCCAAAAGCAACAACAACAACAAAATACCAAAAATACACAGGCAACAAATATTTGTAAGGATTATTTTGAGCTTTATGCGTTTTTATTGTTTGCTTGCCATAATTTCAGCGCTTAAGCGTTGCCAGACATTGCGATTCATTGGAGACGCTGCGCATAAAGTGGAGCAGCCCATAAAATTTTACGATAATTGCAACCCGGCGAGCCACTGACAAATGAAGTGATTTTAAATTTAACATTTGCCCGATTGCAAAATACCCCCACAACACACAAGCACACGCACAAACACACACACATAAATACTCGCATACATACATACTAGAGGTTTACGCCGATTGTGTTAGCTTCGGCGGCGGCGGAGAGGCCAGAAATAACCGGCGGCGGCGGCTTAGCCGGCAGAGAGGACCGGCGGCGGCGGCGGCCAAGCCGCCGTCGAATTTGTCGGCGGCGGCGGCGGCGTATGCAGTAATCAAATAAAATTTTTCCTTTTAAATTGTAAAAAAAGCCAATGAAAATTTTTTACAAATTATTAAAAAAAAAAAGTTTTTCAAAATCTCTTTACAGTCATTTTCATAGATATGATTTTACATTTGAAATTTAAAAAAAAAAATTAAATGATTTAAAAAAAAATATTTCAAAATTTTTTTTTATTTTTGCTTTTTAAAATTGTATTAAAAGCTATGACGCCGGACGCCGCCGCCGCCGCCGCCGCGCCGATATTTCCGTGATTTGGCGGCGGCGCGTCAAAAAGACCAAAAATCGGCGGCGGCGGCGGCGTGGCGCGGCGGCGTAAACGTCTAATACATACATACATCGATATGAATTTCTTAATTTTTCCATCTCATATTTTCGCATGATTAAATTAAATACGATTTCAAATCTTGAGAAAAGGGCCAAGCGAAATTTTAATGCCGCGCCCCTTAAACACATTTAAATCAAATAGTCACAGTTGGCTCAACTAGAAGATACCCTTTATTCCTAAAAGCTGCATAAAATTCGTTATTGTTATCTAATTGTTAAGAAATTTTTTGCATTTAAATTAATTATCGGAAATTATGTGACCGACTTTTCAAAAATTATACAATTGTAATATGCATTTTTTAATACACCTTTAATGTAAATATCTCCAAAATTATGATACTTCAATTCAATACAAAAAAAGTATTTCATTACTTAAATTTTTATCCAATTTTATACTACGCCCACTACACCCATTTGCTATTTCCAGGGTATGTTAAATAATCATAAAAATTTCACCCAAAATGTTGTGCGAGCGCGTAGAAATTTCGAATCGCAGCAATTAAGAGATCAGAGTTACGAAAAAAAATATCTGTTCACTGGGAACCAAAATAAATTCAAAATATGAGGCGGTCGTAATGAGAAACCTTTTGGGTCAATGAATTTGTTATCATCAAACTGTAACCGAAGCGAGCGTCATGCACATTTGCATGCCATGGCACGCAAATTACAAAAATTCGAAATTTATGAGACCAAAAAAACAACATCAGCAATAATAGCAACAACGAACTTAACTTTAATAAGCACCACAAGCATTTTAAAAACCACATTGACGTGGTCTGACATAGAAATCTGCACCGTTGGCTATTAGCAATTAACTGGGGCTATTATGAGTCGAAGCCGACAAAAATATTTGACGTGCTACAAGCAGAAGAAGATCGAAACGAATCGATCGCAAGACGCAGCCAACGATCAAAGGCGGGGCATCGGACAAGGGGGAAAGGGGCGGTAGAGGGAGAGCGGGGCTAACTTTGGGGGCAGTGCGCATAAAAAGCCAAATGCCATAATAGCCAAATTAATCAGTCACAGGTAACAACCCAACAAAAACCAACAACAACAACAACAAGACCCAGCTGTATTTACATGCCGTCCTCTGTGCTGATGACTTAACAAAAATGTCAAAACTTTAGACAGATCCGAGGGAGAGAGAGCATCACAAAGACGAATCTTACATGCTCTCCTAACAAGAGAGTAACAAAGCATAGCTAAGTCTATTATAAATACTATAAGACAGATAACAATGATAAGTTAAAGGCCCTGGAATTGGGTAATAGGTTGGAAAATATTCCAAAGTGTGTCAAAACTTAAATTTGGGAAGATTATCTTGAATTGTAATATTCAAAAATAAGCAGTTTAGCATAGATCTACATATTTAAAAATGGTAAAAAAAATGGATTTATGATATTTTTAATGTACTCTCCATAGTTATTACGATATTACAGAAAATTACAGGAAATTATTTATGTTCTCCAATTTCTCTCGTATAATTACATATTGTGTCAAATTAAGTAGTTTAATTTTTCGTTGGATTACAATATAATAGTTCCAAAAATAAAGTATAGAAATTACAGATCTAATTTAGTTACACAATTAATACTAAATTTATGATACAGAATCATATGCATATTTAATATGTTTCGACATTCTTTTTTTTATTGGAACAGCCAAAAACAGTTTCATAGAAATATTGCCAACTTACAAACCCTATCAGAAATTCGTAGTGCCCGCTGTGGTTAATTTAAAGTTTACTTATGATCACATAAAAGGGTTTTGTCAGACATGTGATTGCCAAGTGTGCAAAGAGAAGTAAAGCGTGAAGCCGTTGTGAGCCTCCATTGTTTGGCCAACGATTGAAGGTGGGTGGCTGGTTGGCTTAAAGCTGAAGCTTGAAGTGCCCGCTGGCTCTAGCTACCGTTTCGCCGTTGAAGCTGACAAAATGTAATTGTTATATAGGCGAAAAAAAACATATAAATACAAATACAAAAACAAAAAAACGGACTTAGTGGTGCCATCAATAAAGGCCGTTCCAGAGGCTGACAGCTGGGAACCAAACGGGAAAAACGCGACGCATGAATGTTAATTGAAATATGCGTATGAATGATGGACGGACAGATGGAGCTGTTGCTGTTGCTGTTACTGTATAGCTGGAACATTGGCTGCAGCTTTCACAATTATTGATTGATTTATTGATTGAAATCTGCGCAGCCGAGTCACAGTCGCACTTCCAGCAGCGAAGATGTTGCGACTGTTTTGCCAAGTTTTCTTTTGCCGTACAAATTGTTGTTGTTAGTGGGGCCAAGTTCGTTGCCTAAGTCTTTTGGCGCCCAGTCGGGAAGCCGTCGCCGTCGCGACGCACAAAACCAAACAATAAATAATTAAAGCAATTAAAAATGCTTAAAACAAACATTTAACAAGCAGCGGCAGTTGAAAATTGTTGTGTACCAACATTTGGGCAAACTCAACCCAAAAAGAGGAAAAAAATTTACTTATCTTGGCCCCAAATCGCGTCTAAATGTTGCACATTTATCAAAAGCCCCCTTTTTTTGCGTAAAAAGGTCAACGCACAGTTATGCCTGTTGATTGTAGTTCTTATTGTTGTTGTTGTTGTTGCTATTGTGGTTGTACGTACAAACTATTTCCGCTTAACACGCTAAATATCTGGGAAACGGGTGCGCAAATCTAAAGAAAAAACAAAAAAAACTAACAGAGGAAAAAGTAATACTTAAATTAGAATTTTTGCACATGAAATCTAATTTTTTGGCACTGTGGCAATTAAAATGAATTTTGTGGTTCGAGATACAGTATCTTTATCTGCTAGTCATCACTCACTTACACGTTGTATGCAAATGTTGATTGCCAGAAACATGATGAGCCAAACACATTGCCAATTTCCGTTTTCTGACGAATATCTTATACACTTTCAGTTCTGATAAGTTAATTTATTTATAAACATATAGTAATCTTATCCAGCTGAATCGCATATATTTTATTTACCTACAACAAAAAACAGCAGCTATATCAAATTTCAATCTCATATCTTCAAAACAGACTGAGTTCACTGGGATAGTCAGATTATTTTCGTACTATTATCCAAATACCTTGCGCTAATTAAGATATATATGTATATATATTTTTCCAATTCGTTGCACGTCTAATCAAAGCTTTAAAATACCCTTAACAAGTGTATTAAAAGTACTACATACTTTAAAGAGGAAACTGAGCCAATGCTTAACTCGCTGGAGAGTGTCTTCTGGCTCGTTATCTCGCTTTTTTCGAGAAGAAAAAACCTTTCTGGCTGATATGCAAATAAGTTGATATACAACATAATTAAATTTCATTACAGCAACGCCCCGTGGACCCGAGTTTCTTTGGGATATACAACGAACGAACTTATACCTGTGGCATGTAACAAATTGCCAGCAATTAGTGGGGGGTATCTCAAGAGAGACGATGAGAGTCGGTGGACGACGCGTCTCTCAGTCGCTGGAATCGGAATTGGAATTGGAATTGGCCTGCAAATTGATGTGCGATGCCAAATTGGAGCTGCAATCCATTTGCCTCTTTTTGCATTCGCATTTGCATTTGGATGACTTTATAAAGTTGTCAGACCGAACGAAGATCCCATAATGAAATGCACAAATTAATTGAGACAGATTGCGTATTAAGGAATCAAATTTGAATAACATGAGTCAATTGAACACTTCTTGATAAACTCTGATGCTGCCAATCAAAACGTTTATGAATTTAGCACAAAAGATATTTGCAACGGTCACTGTAGAGGGGATAAGAGAAGGAGTTTGAGAGAGAAAGCAATCACTTCATGAAGACAAAATGATATTAAGTTATCATTTAATTACATTTTTAGACAGAAAACGTTTAAGAATGCGGCATGAAGAGGAATTGAAGCATTGTATATTTGAACACTTAAGGGAGACTTGCATTTAAAATTTCTACTTAATTTTAAGAATGCAAGAATAATCAATCAACTAAATAATCTAAAAAAAAAGTAAAGGGTTTTATACGGAATTTCTAAATTAAAAACGAGATTTCAGAATGAATTAGTAGTTTGAAGAAATTAAAGGACATTCCTAAAGAAAACTATTTAGATAGTTAATCAAAGAATATTCTATTATACTTTTTAACATAGAATTACGATTGTATCTACCAAGTTAAAACAATATGAATCAGTTCGCCAGCATGCTTGTTGAAAAATGATGGGAAACCATTGTAAAGTCACACGCGAAACGCTCGCCCACGATTAGCCCACATAATTCCGCGTGTCCACAGACTTATCTTCCGATAAGAAGGAAATGTATCTCATCTGGAGTGCAGTCGACTTGCTTTCCATACGACGACGACAACAAAAGAGGCCACCTCAAGGGCGTCGGCAGGGGGCAGGGGGGGCCATTGCCCCCCCCTACACTTATAACTTTACATGATTTACCTTCCGAAATCCAACCAGATTTGGGCAGAAAGTCAATTTTGTTTTTTAAGAGTTATGCAAAAACAATATTAGGGTGTTCACTTGACCCTAGCAACGTTGCAGGTTGAAAACGTTGCTAGCTTGCTGCGTGAACAGCGCGTTGCACATAATCACAGTGGGCTGTATTTTGCTTACATTTTGCTGATTATGTGAAACGCTTTCCACGTAAAGCGCTGTTCACGCAGCAAGCTTGCAACGTTTTCAACCTGCAACGCTGCTAGGGTCAAGTGAACACCCTATATGTTATGTTATAATCAAAGTATTACAGTTTAAATTGTAGCCCTGCTAATTTTACAAAGTAATGAAAGTCAACGAATATTTTACCGCAGGTTTTCACTTTGCTCTTGTTGCAAATAAGAATACATTTTAAATCTTTATCAAGTGAAATCTACGTCGAATTTAAAGAAAATTAAGATAGAAAACAAAATTGAAGGTATCTATTTATATTATAAGGTCATCATGAATTACTTGATTTATGTGATTTAACTTTGTTTTATGTGCTTCTGTAAAGTGAAGTTTTTTAGCATTTCTAACCTAAAAATTTTTGTGTCCCGTGGTAAAAAAAGAAAAGTATGATTGCTTGTAGTTGGTTGTAAATTATATTAACGCAATGTTAATCGTCAATATAAATATAATGAGATGGTACTAATGTTTTTTGCCCATTATTGCCACTTTTTGTGAAAAATCACATGTTGCAGGTGTGTATTTATGCGAAAAATTTAAAAATAGTTTTCGGAGTCAGATGATAAAAAAAAAATTAATATAAATTCTATTTTAGCCTATCTAAATTGTATGACAAATTTTAGGTCTCTAGCCTGTACATTTAGATTTGTTAAAATATTTTACCCTTTTTCTTATATGGGTCGATCGGTCTAATTGTTTTCTCAGGCTTTATATATGGTATTACCATTAAGTGTACCAAGTTTCAGGTCTATAACTACATTATTATAATTTCTGCCAACAATATTGCGGCATTGTGAAACTGAAAAAAAATTTTGGCCCCCCCCTGCTTGAAAAGCTGCCGACGCCCTTGGGCCACCTTTTAGTTCCAATAATTTATCAATTAATCATATTACTCAACCTGAATCCGAGACTCAACTCAACTCGACTCGGAGTAGGAGTAGGCACTGCTCTCTGTCTCTCTGACAATAGGTGCTGATTGTTGGACCCGTCCCAAAAACGATGGAGCGAACATGAAACGAGTGGAGCCTGGTTGCGGTTGTGGTAACTGCCCCATGGACGTGATAAATGATTTCGATTAGTTTGTTCTTGTAATTCGACGCCTATAAATGGGTCTATGATTGAGCGCCGACGACTTCGTTTACGTCAGGCGTTGTCGACAATCGTCGTCTGCCGTCGACTGCACCCCAACAGGGGGAATCTGACGGGGCTGAAGGGGAAGAAACACAACACAGCTTGTTGTTGTTGTTGTTGTTGTTGTTCTTGCTGTTATTGTTGCCTGTAAGTCATTTGACAAATTGTCTATAATTGAAAGATTAGCTTTCCACACACAACACGGTTGACGTTGAGAAGAAGAACACGTCTCTCTGCAGTTGAAGTTGGGACCCAGTTGGCTGGTTCTGGTTTCTTCCTCTACTACACTCAAAGAAAAAGTCAAGGAAGTTTCATAAGACAATTATCTATTTTAAATATATTCACTTTTTTTATTAAATTACCCTAAATTTGCACTAAAATGTAGATAATTGCTGAGTAATTTTTAATTTACATTAAATGTATTTGAACTGGAAAGTTGTCTAAGAATAAATACAAATTTTTGAGCATAATTTTTGCTTTTTTCTCTTATTAACCACAAATAATGGCTTGCTTTTAAATTAATTATTAAGAAATTTAATGGCTTTTTTGCTTTTAAAAGCATTGAAACAATTTGAACATTTTTTTTACGTTTGTTGGAAGTTAAATACAACTTTTAGGTATTGCATCTTAGTATTCTCTGTTCTATTCTATTCTCTGAGTGTACTTGCAACATGCAACACTAGGTAAGCTTATACGTTGTTGCTTATCAACTGTGTTGCATCTGTTGCGCGTTGCGAGGTTTTATTAATCAAATGCACAAAATGGTTTTAGGGGCTGGCAAGTAGGTGGAGCGTGTTTACATAGGCAGCCAGCCAAGCAAGTGCCTCCTCCCTCAGTGTATACGTAATTGGAAATGGTGTGAAATTCGCGTGCCAGCCGACAGACCGACAGACAGACAGACGGGGAGTTAAAGACAGGTAAGAGCAAGAGGGGCCGCTGAGGTGTGTGTGTGTGTGAAAGAGGAGCCCACCAAACACGACTCGGATCGGAACTCAAAAACAAAACGAAACCAAACTCAACTAAACCGAAAGAAACGAAACGGAACGGAACGAAATGCAACGGAACGGAGAGCTCATTGGATTTTGTAATGCGTGAAACATGTCAGCGCAATGCGATTGCTTATCGCTGTCAATTATTCAAAAGGCAGTCACTAGACAGGCTTACAAATTACCCTCTTAAATATAACAAAATAAAAGACTCGCGACTCAGATCCAACAGCACTATAACAGCCAAGGAGAAAGGAGGGTGGGGGAAGGGAGAAGAGTGAAGGGAACATGAGCTGTAGACGATCAGAAAATTTAAATGTGGTGCGATTTCCTGGTTTGAATCTTGGAGGTTAAGAGCAACTTAACTTGAACTAAGATTATTTTTAGTTTAATTATACAAAATTATTTGAAACAATTGAAAAATAATTTATAATAGAATATCTCCAAATAATTCCAGCTAAACCGAGTTTTCCCAAAAAAAAAATTTAATTAGTATTATTTAGGTCAAAAATCAGACCAATTTCAAGCTAAATGCCATTTTTATGTCGATTTTTCGATATATTTGTACATCACTAGCTAAAACCACTGTAGATAACTTTCAATTAAAACTCATATTTGATTGATAAAGCCAAGTCTGCTGCCCAAGAGACACAATCAGGGGTAATTTCTTCTCTGTAAGTCTCTGTAAATGCGCCGGCTCAAGGCATTGTTCTACTGTATGGTATGGCAATAGAGTGCGATTTGACCAACTTTAATGGTTAACATTAATTTTGCGGTTTCGTCTTCATTGAAAACTATTTAAGCCAAATTGTTGCGCTATTTTGTGCACATGATTGTTACAAATTGTTCAATTAAAGGCTTAAAAAAGCCAAGGCGAATTGGCCTGGCCAGGCCGGCTTTGGTCTAGTCTTAGCCTAGTCTGGTCTGGCCTGGTCAGACGTCTTGGCACATCGGTAGCCAGTTGGCCAGAGGCCAAAAAACAACAAAAAGAAACACACGGGTTTTTATCCCCCTTTTTTGCCAAGTTTTGCAGGGATAATGGATGTGCGTTTAAGCAGGCAACTGATAAATCGTTGGCTGGAACAGCAGGTGTCGCACCCGTGGAGTGTGAGGAAAAGTGTGAGAATATTGCGTGGAAAATGCACAATTTCCACAGTTCGCACAATTTATTAAAAAAGCGAAATTTTCATATGGAATGAAAATAAAATAAACAACAACAGCAACAGCAAAACTCAATTGCCATGAACTGCACTGCACTTCGGGCCTAAACGGAACATGGCCAACAGTCATTGTTGTTGTTGCTGTTGCTATTGCTGTTGTTGTTGCTATTGCTGTTGTTGTTGATTCGGCAATTAGGGGCGTGATTTTAGCCATTGTGCATTTAGCATAATGAAGCGCAATAAGTGTTAATTGGATTTGCATTTTGTGTGTTGTATTCCCCCCGCCCTGACGCCCCTTCCCCCCTCCCCACCCTTGTTTCCCATCCAATATTGCACGTGGCTTGATTTAGTGCAATGAAGCGCATAATTTATGACTAAATTCTATGGTACGCTTGATTAAGTTGCGAAATGTGCAATAAAAATTATTAAATTGCGAAAAAGAGAAAAATGATCAGACGATAGTGTCGAAAATTTAAAGATAATTTTATGAAGTTACAGAATTGCTGGACAAATTCTAAGACTCAAATAAATATCACTAAAAGATAACATATAATTTTAGACCTTGGTAAATACCAAATTGGCACTTTCTTAGTAAAAAAAAGAAACAACTGATGAATCATTTTCTAAGAATTTTAAGTCTTTCATTCAATGTGGGAAACCCAAAGAAGATACGGATAACAGTACTCTAGAATTGTATATTATTGAAATGAATCTGGAAATTTGTCAAGTCTTACAAAAAATTAAAAAACGTAACTTTAAATGTATGTATATACAATTTATCTGGGGTGCCACAGGAATCGCTTACGCTTGAATTTGACATAAATTTCATACAAATTTAAATCAAATTCAAGCGAAAGCGATTTCTGTGGCACCCCTGTATATATTCTTAAAGAAAACTATATACGAAAATTGCTGGTTTTAAGTACCACAAACTCCTAGATGAATCATTCAAATGCTAACACTGTCCCGGCAAACAATTTCCAAAGAGTCTGGGAACTTAACATTCACCTAGTATGGATAATTTACAAGAGATCATCAAAGTCGACGCTGAACGATGACAACATTCAATCAATGAAATTGGCCCATAACACTGAATGACTTACAGTAGATACTCAAGAGAATCCATATAAAAGTAAAGAAGAAATGACAAAAAAAAAGTCAAATGGCAACAGCGCTAATTAACTTAAAAGAGTGAGAAAGAATGAGACAGAGTGATAGAGATAGAGCGAGAAGTTAGAGAAAGTGAGTTAACCATAGATCAAGTGCAGTTATCGCAATGGGCAATCAAAAGCAAAATGATCAAGTATTTGGTATAAGTAGCACATGGAGCTAATGAAATTTGAGCGCCAGGTAAAAGAACAACTTGTCTGGGGGAATCTGGAAATCTGGGGTCTGCGCTCTGGGCTCTGTGGCAATGCCATCAAATCATGATCCTCATCAAGGCCAAGGCGACAGTCAGCAAGTAATCAGCAGCAGCAGCAGCCTCGGGGCCAGGTTTAGTTCAGTTGAGATGCTTATCAGCTGCAGACTGCCGAAGGAGCCAACAGACAACACTGCCAACAGTCTCTGCTTGCACCAATTTATGATCGACACAAGACCAAAAGGAGCCACGACACAGAGAGAGAGACAGGGACCGAGTCTCAGTCTGACATTGGCATTGGGTGTTGGCAGGCTGCTTGCTGCTTGCTGCCTCCACCATCGACCACAATGATAAATTCTCATCAAAAAAATATTTCACACTGCGGGATATCATCCAAAATGCCAGAGTGATCTTCGGATCTGATCTTCAAGCAAACACAAAATGCCACAAATATTTTTCGAAAATTATTAAAGATCATGCAAAGGCAACAAAAGCAGCCACAACACGCGCTCATTTTGGCTTAATTAGTGATACATGCCAACAACAACAACAGCAACAACAACAACTTGCCACGATCCCCAATCTGGATTTCGTTTTCGATCTTGATCTGTTATACTATAGAGCTCTCAAATATCGCTCGACTCGTCGCGCACTAATTAAAATTTATATATTTTAAGCGCATAGTTTTCGCTCGAGTTTCAAGACTTTTGTTTTTATTTTATTGTTAGTATTCCATTTTGTTGTTCTTGTTGTTGTTGTTGTTGTAGTGTATTACGTGTTTTCAGCTTGTTCAGCAGCCATTGAACCAATAAATCTTTTAGATAATATGATTTTATTAACTTTTAAATAGGTAAAACATTTGGCGCCTGTGTCGTTCGACGACTAACAAAACTTTTTGTATATTTGCATACCCTGTAACTAGCGAATGCGCACGTAGGGTAGGTTGTTTTGATTTCTATGTATGTAAAAAGCAGTGGGATATATTTGTAAACTGTACACACTATAAATGAAATGCGTTCTATGTGAGTTTTTACCGATTCGAAAAAAATTCAAAATTCTATATTAGTCTAACTAATCTTCATGCCAAATTTCAAGTCTCTATCCTTATATTTAGAGTTTTTGATTTGGATAATGTAGTTCTTAATAATGCTCCGTATTTTTGATATTATTTGTAGGCATATTTTAGTACTTAGCTTTGCTTATCTAGTAGAGGTCTGCATGAATGAGATAAAACGAAGTTCGAAGCATTCATGTTAGAAAGGAATTGAACGAAGTCGAATGCAAAGTCGAAAGATTTTGATTGAGTTTGTTCGTTTTTGACAAACTCAGTTGACAATGTTCATACGGAGTGACACGAACTGAATGAGTGAGAAAACTACTTTGTTTTGAGTTAATTCGAGTTTGATTCGAATTTCGATTTAATTTTCATATTTTCTTTTTTGTATGCGTACTTTCTGTTGTTGCTTTCATGTGTGTAATTAATTTAAGAAAAAAAAATGAAGAGCAATATACAGCTTAATATAAATACAATTTATAAAATCAAAATCTAATTTTTATTATTAAAAAAAGTTTTAAATATAAGTTTGAATCTGAAAACATAATTTTATGGACATTGTCTGTGTTGGTGGCAATAAAACAACGCTTCTCCTTTATTAACACAAAATATTCATATGCAGCTTGTTTTGTGCAATGAAGGAAAAATATTTTTTTGTTTATTTCACCAACACAGACAATCAATGTCATTATTCCTTTGCGACCGACCCGGAAGAAAATTGAAACAAAGTGAAAAAAAGCTGCCATTTGACAATTAAAATTGCGAATCATTCGATTGAATTCGGCCATTTCAAATTCATTGTTATACATAGAACATTCTTCATTCGCACTCATTTCGATAAGGAACTGTTATTTTAGAACTCAATGTCACTCACACTCAAACGAATTCAATTCAAAGTGTGCCTCGCACTCACTCAATTCGACATCGTTTGAATTAATTCATTTGAACTAAAATTTTTAGTAGATTCATGCAGACCTCTATTATCTACTACAGGGTTTACCCATTTAATTCAAAATTTCCCATCTAGAATAAGTTCAAAAGTTTTAGAAATTTTTACAGATTAAGATTTGATCTTCGGTTCATCATGATTTGATCATTATTAATAATCAATTAAAACTCTTAGTAATTAAAAACAATAGAATGAGACATACAAATATATGGGTCATAAGCTCAAAACTGACTACAGGGAATTTCCGAGTCATTTCATCTTCCTATTTGTGTTTTACTTTCGGTGGAATATTTTAAACTGATGCCGTTTTGACAACCAAATTAGAGTACATACTGTATTTTGTTGGGCTCGTTCGTTTTAGCTGCATATTTATCGCTTTGAGTCGACAACTTTGAATTAATTAAATATGCAAATGATGATCGAGATTTTGCGGTACTTGCCACGCACCATCATCATCATGAATTTGTTTTCTGTTGGAATTTGGGACTGTTCGCGTGGAAATTCCTTTGATATTTTTATGAGGTGAGCTCATTATTTTTTCGTAGATTTTTAATTTTGGGTTTTTTTTGTTCTGTTTATTGGGTCAAACCCAGAAATCACTGACGCTACTTCGGATTAGCTAGATTGTGCTAATTAGCTAAGGCTATCAATTAAATTATAGATTTTAATTTAAAAATTTGATGTACAGTTCGAAGGAATTTAACTTTGCAACAGAACTATCGATAGTATCCTCATTCCATCATTAAAAACAATTATTTATCGATTAATTTTTATTAAAATATAAGTTCTGAATTAAGAACAACGGTAACAACATAAGGACTTTCATATGACTTATGGATTCTATTGAACGTTGACGCCCATTATGGACCCCATAATGAATGATTGGATAATCGACAATATCATCCTCATTATAGTCCTCGTTTAGACAATTTCTCTTCAGATTGCTTAAGTAACGTAGTCCGAGTTTGAAGCAATGCGTATTGGAATCACTCAAGATCATAGTTGACTTCTTGTCGTTTGTATCACCTGTTATTTGATATGTTATTGATTTGATCTTTACCGTTTTGTAATGTTTCATAGATAATCTTTCGAATGAGACCAGTAGAATTGACTTATCTCCCTCCGAGGAACCATAGATCATATATGTACTGCCGACCATCGTCCTGCGATCGTTCCAACGCAACATAATATCTTCGGTGACGATCCCCGAGCAAATATACGAAAGTGGCACCTCATCCGCATAGGAACAATTTCCGGTATTGCGATTCAATCGTTCATAAATCTCTGGTACAAAATAATAAACATATACTGACAATACAAACTCAACTAAGAGCATTTTTGCGATACTAAATTACAAAGCAAAAAGAAAATAATGAAACTTATAAAAAATTGACAAATAACTCAAGGATTTCAATTCTTTCCTTTCCATTTCCTGTGTTATGCTGATTCCCCATTTAATTGAATTTATAATGAACTAGTCGGCGGTGCTACAGTCGAGCGGTACTCGACTGTCGGAGACCCCGTACTTATTATAAAGATATCTCAAACAACAAAAAGATTTTCATACTAAGACTTAATTTTGACTGATCGTTCCTATGGCAGCTATATATAGATATAGTAATCCGATTTCAATCAAATTTGGTCAGAATGTATGGGACCATCTTTTATACATATTCTGTTATTTTGGTTGAAATATCTCAAACAGCAAAAAAGTTTTCCATACGAAGACTTGATTTTCAACTGATTGTTCCTATGGGATCTATATAATATAGTAGTTCGATTCCAAACAAATTTGGTCAGTATGTATGGGTCCATCCCTGTCAGTTTAATTTAGTTATCTCAAACAAAAAAAAAAATTTTCATACTAAGACTTGATTTTCGACTGATTGTTCCTATGGCAGCTATATGATATAGTAATCCGATTTCAATCAAATTTGGTCAGTATGTATGGGACCATCTTTTAGGCATATTCTGTCAGTTTGGTTGAAATATCTCAAACAGCAAAAAAGTTTTCCATACTAAGACTTGATTTTCAACTGATTGTTCCTATGGGAGCTATATGATATAGTGGTCTGATCCAAAATCTAAAAGAAACTCGATCTGCTCTCAATATAGACGAACCTACATACCAAGTTTGGAGTCTCTAGCTCTTATAGTCTCTGAGATCTAGGCGCTCTTACAGACGGACAGACGGACAGACGGACGGACGGACAGACGGACAGACGGACACACGGACACACGGAAATGGCTATATCGACTCGGCTGTTGATGCTGATTAAGAATATATATACTTTATGGGGTCTGCCACGCCTCCTTCTGTCTGTTACGCACATTTTTTTTTGTGACAAAGTTAATAGACCCCTTTACTTTTTTAAAGTACGGGGTCTAAAAATTCTGCAATGGATCCTCGATGATGTTCAAGACATGTCGTAACATTTGGATGTGCCTTAACCCCTTGTTGACATGTGTCAATTATAAATGTCTCAACTTTAGCATGTTGCTTGGCAAATAAAACCACATGTGGCACATACTAGCAACAACAACTGTGGCAAATGGCAACAAAATCTCACTGGCATAATGACAAACATAGCAAAAATAAGCGATAAAATGAGTTTGTAAAATTTCACCAAAATAATAAAAACATGTGAAATATGTTCGGGCAATGCTATGGAACGATGCAATACCGATTTTGAGATTTTATGGCCTATTAAAAAGCCTGAATCATTAAGCGTTTTTTTCTTGGCCAGCCAGAGCCACATGCTACACTCCAAAAGCGACTGAGAAGACGGTGGTAGAGGCAGAGGCGATCCTCTTCTATCTCCGCTGCTCTCCTCATGGTTATCCTCTGTCTATTCGCGTCCTAATTGATGTTAGTTCATAATTTTCTTTTGGAAAATGTAGCAATTAATTGCGTTGTCCATAAAACGCGTTGGTGCCCCACTGTGCGAGCCGCACATTGCGCAATGCGCCGCATAAAATTCCCCAACGATCGTCCAATAAAAGTTTACAAGCCAACAAGAGTAGTACAAAACACAACTTTTGCATTGCATAAACCCAAAGCCGATAACCAAAATACACTCGCTTACGATTAAGAAGCAAAGTATCTATAGAAACGATTGTATTTATTATTTTTTAGAATTTATTAGAAATCAAGATGAAAAACTAAAAATTTAAGTTCCTAACTACATATGTATTAAGGATAACATTGAAAATATTACTTTAGCTAATTATTAAAATGAATTTTAAAATCAATCAGTAAATATCGTTAACTACTATTATTAGCTATCATCCTACTAAATCGTAACAAGATCGGACAAATAGAATGACAGTAATGGCTGATTTAAGTTGTTAAGGAATGCAAGTGCCTAAATATGCAATAAAAATATATTTAAATAGGTAACGGGTTTCCTAAAGTCGGGAACTCGACTATAGCCATTCCCGCTTATTTTTATATGAAGTTCAGGCTTCTTTTAGGCCTTTTTTTGTATCCAATCTAAGCTAATGAGAAAATAGCGAAATACTAGTAACATTTAATCAAACACTAGGAAGCTCTGAAAAGTGTTGGGTGGCTCTAGTTATTAACGTCAAGGTTGCCAGAGTTTTATGGAGGCAAAAATATAAAAATATAATTTCCAAGAAAGATAGACTACAAATTATTGAACATTTAATGGGTCATAAAAAGTGCATAATATACTATGATAATTGTTTGAACAGAAAACTGTTTAATATACCATAATGTAATGCTAATGCTAATGAGGGTGACATTAAAAATAGAATTAATGTAATGCCCAAGTGCTTAACAAATTGAATATACCCCAAGAAACGAACGTTTTTGTGGGTGTAACGTAAACATGTGTGGGGTTAACAACAACTTAAATAGCCAAATAGACTCTGGTAAACATACTTCAATAATTAGAACAACAACACGAACAGCAACAAAAACAACACGAACAACATTGCCCGCTACATGTCAAATATATTAAAGTTTGTAGCTGATTTGTGTTGAGCATAAACATCGTTTTGGCCATTTGAAACTAATAACGATAAAAGAGTTCAAGTGTTTGGCGATTGAAAGTTTGAACCTGAAGACCACCGACCAGCGCTGCTTACACTAGATCAACGTTGTGCGGTGATTTACTGAAAATTAAATTTTTTCGCTTCTATCCTCTTTTTGCGTTATTTCGCGAGAGGTCGAGAGACTGCAAGTTAATTATGACTGCGGTTTGTAATGGAGAAGTTGAAGAGGGAGTTGGAGCTGATATGGGAAGATGATGGGGAGTATAGTATGAATTTATGTACGAGCTCGAGTACGATAGGAGGAGGAGGAGGAGGTGTGGTAAGAGAGGAGAAGGACGGGGAAGGATGGGGAAACAACAAACAAGTGCGCAGGTTATTTTCTGTTAATTAGTGTTACGTGATGATACCTGGGAATGGGTGGTGCCCACCAAGACGAGAGTTAACCCACGGATTTAATGATCCTCTATATAGCTTTCCATGGCACAGACTAGCAGACGGATGGACAGTTTGACGGACACGCGGACAGACCAAACAGACAGGTCAAACAGATGGTCGACGTTATAAGCGCCAAAAACTATAAACAATTGACAAGGAGTGTGCATCTGCATGTGTGTACTTGTATGGGTATTTGTGTATGTGTGAGCCAACAAATTGTGCACAATTTTCACCAATTTACAATTTTACGATATTGAAAAAAAAAACAAAAATAAACAGCAACAGCAACATCAAAAAGAAAACTTCATTAAAGCAAAGCAAAAATAAAAACACAACGAAAAAAAATATTTATGTTGGCAATTTAAATACACAACGCACAGCAACAACAACAACAACATCGAGAGCCGAAAAAATAAATAGCAAAATAATAAAGGAAGGTGTAAAGAGTTAAAGCCCACAAACCAAGCCAGTAACAGCAACAATAACAACAACAACTAATCGAACTGGTCATCAATTGGCCAAAGCCTGGTAATGGTCGCCCAGTGCGACCCAGGCCACAGCAGACCAGGCCAAGACCGTCTCGTCGTTTCTCAGTGCAGTCCCAGTCCCAGTCCAGACCGGACTCAGCAGCCGATCGATCGACAACGACAACGTCCAAGTCACCTCCAAAGCGGCAGCACCAACGGTCAAAAACTCAACGACGATCGATCTTAACAGTCGCCGACGACGTCGACGTTCACGTCGCTGCGTTTAGGCAGCGACAGAAGCAGCGACTGAGACTGAGGCAGAGGCAGAGACAGAGCCCAGACTCCGTCACAGGCAACGGGGAAACATCCAAAGTGGGTGATGCGACACACATGTGCAGGCAGCAGAACGCACAGTGGGTTGCAAAATTTTAGAAAAGCATTGCTAAAAAATTTTTAAAAGTTTGCCCTCAAAGTGAAATCATGCTAGCTTTAGAAGTTTACCTAGGACTGAAATACTCAATCCCCAGTTTTTAGTCATTAATATTAAAAAAATATTTATATATTTAACAGACTAATTAATTAAAATAACAACTTTATTAAAATTATATATTTAAGCAACTTTGCATGCAAGTGCCTTTTTCAAAAGATTTTAAACGTATTTCCATTCAATACAATACTATAGCATACTTTTGGGTACATTAATTTTAGAGGAAAGCAATAGAATAGTTAATATAAGCTTTTAAATGGCAAATGAAAATTCGGACTTATAAAAATATATAAACTCTTACAAATATCTGTGTATCATATTTTGTATTCTGTATTTTGCTCATTTGACTATATATGCTTTACATATAATTAAGTAAAACTAAGAAGTTTTATGTATAATGAAGAAGTTAAAAAACCTTGGTATTCGTATATAATAGTCTAACAAAAGACACACACATTTTAAAAATATGAAATTTAAATTTTTAAGTTTGTATTTTTGTAAGTATCCAATTTTAAATCAATCATCGCTCTCAAATTTTTTAACAAATTAGAAAGTTTAATCTGCATTACAAAATGGCTATGCTCCTAAGCTTCCATCATTATACGAGAACGCGATATTCGTACTTCTTTAAATGAAAAAAAATAGGCAAAAATATAGAAAAAGGGAATTTATTCCAATGTAGAATCTATATGCTTATCCTAATAAATTTCTTCTAGCGTATATTGCTTAAATAAATAGCTTGAATACATTTTTGGAAGAAAATTTTTCAAGATGTGAGTTTTTGGTCAAATTTACGTTTTTGAGCTAGGTGGACCTTCTGTCGAAATGCCCTTATGCAATTGAAAATATTTTCAATCTAATTATCTATTCAATTAGTTAAGAGCTTTCGACAAAATTGTGAAATGACTGAACGCATATTAAATTCTTTGCATTCATATTTCAGGTTCTTTTAACTAAAATAATTAAACTTTATTGAATTGAAGATTGAAATAACTTAAGTTATTCCATTAAAAATGTTCTATTGCAGAATCTGAATTTGAGTTACAAAATTTGTGGTTCTCAAGCTTCATCTGCTTTTCAATAAGCATTAAACCACTGTATGTTCGCTGCAATCGATGTGTCCCGCCCTGAACCACCCGCCAATCGGCTCCGAATCAATGAAAGCCAAAAAAAAAAAAACAAAACGCTGCTTTTGGCCTCTTCCCCCTCCGTCCCTGCGTCCCACCGCGATTCCCCAATTCTGCCAAGTATGGACCACAGCCTGTGACCGTATGGGGCAAGTCGACGGGCGGCCAATTCACCTGTCGCTGGTTTTTGTTTGCTTTACGCAGATGCAAATGGGTGGAGCACAAGGCAGATAAAGCAGACAGAGCGAGAGAGAGTGAAAGAGGGAGACAGAGAGTGACGAAGTGGAAGAGCAGAGAGAGAGAGAGAGAGAGGGAAGGAAGCTGCGACCTGGTCGCTGCTTTATGCGAATTCCATGAATTTGATCTTTTTGGTAGAAGCGTTTTAGATATTTGGCATCTAGGCGTGCAGTTGCCGTCAACGACAACGACAACATCAGCAGAAACAACAACAACAGCAACAACAACGATGACGACGACGACAACAACAGTTGCACAAGTGACTGACGTACAATGCAAAGAAGAAAAAAAGTTGTAGTTCTAGATGTTGTAGTTGTTTTTGGCTTTGGCAGAGGTCAGCGCACACACGTGACCTGCGTGCCATTGTCCATGTGTGTGTGTGTGTGTGTGTAAGTGTGTTGCATGATCGATGGAATTGCCACAGCAAAGCCTAGAAATAAAATGGATTATAATTATTATGCTGTGCACAGTTCGTGGCCAAGACAAGATTGCAACAGAAGAGGCGGAGAGAGGGAGGTAGAGAGGGAGGTAGGAAGTGAGGGGTGGAGAGGTGAAGAGAGAACAAACACTTGGCTCACTTTTATTGTCAACCAATAAAATAGCCAAAGACGACGACGACGACGACGACGGGCTTACAACTTGCATTGGAATTGATTTGGCCCGCAGCGGCTATTAACAGCAACAAAGCAGCGACAAAACGAAGAAGATGCATATAAACCCTCAAACCGAAGACAAAGCTGAAGCTGAAGATGAAGCTGAATCAGCAGACGAAGTTGTAGCTCAAGTTGAAGTTGAAGCTGTAGCTGAAACTAAAACTGAAGCTGAAGCTGAGGTTGCAGCAGTCAGTTGAGGATGAGGATGATGTTGTTGATACAACCAGCTAGCAATCCAGTCAGTGGAAACTAAAAACAGTTGACATCAGGTGCCAGTTAAATACAGTGGAGCTTGCCTATGCAAAAGGAGCATTGAAAATGCAAAACAGCTATGAAGTGAGTTACATTTAAGTTGGCTAAGATATATTAACTTAGCTAAATAGACTTACTACGAATTTCAAAAATTATCAGAAGAAACTTTTATTTAAATTGAGTAGCAAGTTCATTTATTAGTGTGCTATAGAGTTCGAACAAGTCAAAGAATAACTCAAATATTTTGGATACATTTAAAAAACATTATTCAATTCAGGCCCAATGTCAGTTTCAAGTAAAGAACTTAGTTAATCAACTAAATGTGATTTTTTTGTACAACTTACAGAAAATTTAATAAAAACCTCTCAGATACTACTTTACTATGAAAAAACTTTTCTTTTTTTTTATTGTAAAACTGTGCCAAATTTCAATAGACATTTTTCAACTAAGATGTTAAACAATTCTTTATATTATTAATTTCTTTTTTGCAATTAAAATTTTATAAAAAATAATATTTATAATAAGTTTTTGCATAAATGCGGAAAGCGTGATACCCCAGTATCTAAATTAGGACAAGCATTTTTGTGTGCTAATAATATATATTTATTTTACTATTTTTATAATAAAATACTTGATTAAGTGAACTAAAACATTATTGAGACATCAAGAAATTGATCTAGTCTATGTACAAAATATATTAAAATCAGGGATCGCAACTTTTATAACTTTTAAAATAAAAATTGCAAAATAACAATTATTTTTTGATTTTTATTTTAAAGTTACGGAAAAACTCTTATTTTTAATTTTTATTTAAAAAGTTATAAATAATCGTTAAAATTCATTTTTTTAATAAAAGTTGTGAAACAACTCTTTATTCTGATTTTTTCAATAAAAATAAAAGTTAAGAGTTATTTTTGATTTTTATTTTAAAAGTTACAAATAAGAGTTATTCCATAACTTTTATTATAAAAATCAAAAAATAAAAGTTAAGCTGAATATCTTTTGAACCAATTAGTGTATAACAAAAATTTAAATTTATTCTTGATCTATGATTCGAGATCTTTCATATGATATATCAAATGTCCTTCAAGGACGAATTTGAAGGATCCAATTATTTTCTTTTACTATTTTTCATTTTTTTTTTTCAATATTCTGTTGCAGTGTTTCGGATTATTTTAGATTTTTTCTGATTTTTTAGATTTTTTACGATTATTTAAGCCCCATTTAGACGACCACTTTTTCACCGACACTTTTTGTCACATTTTGTCAAAAAGCTGTCCGTGTGGCGTAACCACACAAAATTTCAAAGCGTCGGTAGAAAACTAACGCTCACCGAAGGAAGTAGAACACGTTATATTCCATCGGTGAGCGATGGTGAGCGACAGGGACAGCTTTTTGTCAAATAACCGACACATTTTGTCAAAAAGCTGTCCCTGTCGCTCATCATCGCTCACCGATGGAATATAACGTGTTCTACTTCCTTCGGTGAGCGTTAGTTTTCTACCGACGCTTTGAAATTTTGTGTGGTTACGCCACACGGACAGCTTTTTGACAAAATGTGACAAAAAGTGTCGGTGAAAAAGTGCTCGTCTAAATGGGGCTTTAGTAAAAAACCAAATTATTTTAAATTTTCACAATCAAAGTAGCCAAAGCTTTTGATTATAGTTGCTTTTTGTGCTGTCTAAAGCATTTAAATTCAGAAGAAAGAAGGAGGCAGTTACAATATTTCCGTAGCTCACTAGTTAGAGTTGCTGACCTGTCAGTTCCAGTTTGAAAAAAAACTGGGTTCGATTCCCCCCGTCAATTGTAGTCAGTGTCTTTATAAGTATAAAAATATAAATGAATAGTATTTAACTTTTTTTTTTTAATCAAAAGAGTCAAGAAAAAATTGCTTGCAGAATATTGGAGAGCTAAGAGGAGCGCTCAAGAGGTTCACATTTATTGCGTATACAATCGAAAACAAGATATCCTAAATAAATAGTAATAGAAAATAATTGGATCCTTCAAATTCGTCCTTGAAGGACATTTGATATATCATATGAAAGATCTCGAATCATAGATCAAGAATAAATTTAAATTTTTGTTATACACTAATTGGTTCAAAAGATATTCAACTTAACTTTTATTTTTTGATTTTTATAATAAAAGTTACGGAATAACTCTTATTTGTAACTTTTAAAATAAAAATCAAAAATAACTCTTAACTTTTATTTTTATTGAAAAAATCAGAAATAAGAGTTATTTCACAACTTTTATTAAAAAAATGAATTTTAATGATTATTTTTGACTTTTTAAATAAAAATTAAATATAAGAATTAAATTTGATTTATATTTTATAAATTGAAAATATAAGTTTTTGGCTGATATCGATAGTTCCGACTGAAATAGGAATTTTGGTGTTTACCATTTTACTGTAGCATGTTTCCTTCACATTGATTTTTTTAGCTAAAATTAGCATTCATAACTCTTATTTGCAGTCCCTGATTAAAATGTTTATTCAATTAAAAAAATATTTATATGAGTAAAGTTTTGTTATAAGTGCACAATAGAATGGTACCACTGTACCTAAATTCCAATAAGCATATTTGTGGGCTAAAAGACACAACAGTGCCATACTGCTAGAACAACAACAACAACAACAATAGCAGCAGCAACAGCTATAACAACAACAACAACGTGGCGTTGGTAACAACATAAACAACCGAATAGTATTTGGCCTTTTGCACCTTTTTGGCATGAAACAACAACAACAACTTTGGCAGCAACTGAGCATTGGATGAGCTGTGTTAGCCCCCAAAGATCTTTATTTCGGCTCGAAGGATGCGCGTATGTATGCAGCTAGACAACAACAACAACAACACAGAACAACAACAACAAAGACAACGCCCCGAAAGGCACAATTAAAATTTCACGCTTCTGCGCCGCCGAGCTTTCAACTTAACCCCAAAAAGGGGACAAGCGACGCGCCGCCAAAACATGTTGACCATTTTCGGCTTTTGGCCTGCCAAAAAAAAAGTGCGGCGGCATCTTTTCTTTGAGACAGCTGGAGGGACATGCATGTTGTATGTATGTATGCATTGTATGCATGTGTGTACTTAACTATTGTAAGTTTGTGCCACGCGTGCAATTTGCAGTCGCCGCGGGGGGAATTACAGGCACACACACACACACACATTGAAAACCGTGATAATGAGCAGAGAGCGCGTGCTAATTACCGTTACCGGTTCAACAATTGCAAATGGCTGACGGCGACAGTGGAAAAGCAAATGCCAATAAGGGGCGCCAATTGATGATGTGTATGAAGCAAATCTTCGTGCACTTCACGCGCAATACTACATTAAATTACTTTCAATCGGAAGTTCTTAAATTTAATAAATATAATAAAAGAAAAAGTTTAAAATTCTTAAATTTTAACCATTTAAGTTTTCAAAAATTAAACAAACAGTTGTAGCAAATTTAAATTTAAAACGCGCAACTTAGTCGAGACTCAAACCAGTAAGTAGCACTACCTTGCCACTAAGTTAGCTTAGGGTGTCACCTTTTTCAAGCAGCTTGGCAACGCTGTGACAACACTTTGCCAGGGCTGCGTACTA